>CM076571.1:835571840-836095110 GCA_034641835.2 Pinus albicaulis | reverse complement strand
AATCCTCCATATGATCATGAAGCTGAGAACCATGATAATGATGAACATAGCAAGACAACAAAAGATATTGAATTAAACTCAAAAGTTCCCTCAAGACACACTCAAAAGAACCATCCAGAAGATCAAATCATTGGGGACAAGAGTGTGGGAGTTCAGACAAGAAGACAACTTGCTGAACAAACAGAAGAAGTATACCTAGCCATGCTATCTCAAATAGAGCCAAATAATTTCAAAGAAGCCAGCAAAGACAAAAACTGGGCAAATGCTATGAATGAAGAACTAGACCAAATTGAGAATAACAATACCTGGGATTTAATTCCAAGACCCACTAGGAAAAATTTCATTGGCATAAAATGTATATTCAAAAATAAGGTGAATGAACAAGGGCAGGTAATCAGAAATAAAGCTAGACATGTATGCAAGGGGTATTCTTAAATTGAAGGACTTGACTATGATGAAACCTTTGGCCCTGTAGCCAGAATGGAAGCAATCAGAATGTTTTTGGCCTTTCCATGCTATAGTGATTTTAGGGTATACCAAATGGATGTGAAGTCTACCTTCCTGAATGGAGACTTAGAGGAAGAATTCTACATGGAACAACCTAAAGGATTCTCATTAACAAATAAACATGACTATGTGTGCAAATTAAAGAAAGCCTTATATGGTCTGAAACAAGCTCCTCGTGCATGGTATTCAAGGCTGGACAAATGCTTGCAAAAAAAGGGTTCAAGAAAGGAGGACTAGACATCAATTTGTACATAAAGGCTAATGGAAATGAAGTCTTAATTGTAGTAGTGTATGTATATGACATCATGTTTGGTAGCAACAAAGATGAGTTAGCAAACGGATATGCTGAAAAAATTAAATCAAAATTTGAGATCTCTATGATTGGAGAGCTCACATTCTATTTAGGACTTCAAATTCAACAAAAGAACACAGGAATATTCATTTCCCAAGAAAAATACTTAAGGAAAATGTTGAAAAGGTTTCAAATTGAAGACTGCAAACATTTGTCAACTCCCAAGATCATTGGATGCAAAATTTTTGCTAATGATGGATCTGCAAATGTAGATCAAAAAAATTACAGATCCATGATAGGAAGTTTGATATACCTAACTGCTTCTAGACAAGACATTATGTTGGAAATAGGTCTTGTGGCAAGATATCAAGTAGCACCAAAACAAAATCAATTACTTGCAGTGAAGAGAATATTTAGATATCTGCAAGGAACCACACATTATGGCCTATGGTATCCAAAAGGAAAAAGCTTCACATTGGAAGCATACACAAATGCAGATTGGGCCAGCTGTGTGGATGATAGGAAAAGCACAAGTGGAGGTGCATTTTATTTGGGAAAAATTCTGGTGGCATGGCTAAGCAAGAAGCCAAATTCTATCTCTCTATCTACAGCACAAGTAGAATACATAGCAGCAGTAGCATGTTGCACACAAGTAATGTGGATGAAACAAACTCTCCAAGACATGAAGGTAAGCATTGATGAACCCATTTCTATCAAATGTGACAATACAAGTGCAATAAGTATATCAAAAAATCCAGTACTTCATTCAAAAACAAAGCACATCCCAATAAGGTACCACTTCCTCACAGAACAAGTAGCACAAAAATTGGTGAAGTTGGAATATGTAACAACAAAGGAACAAACAACAAACATATTCACAAAACCTCTTGCTAAAGAACCATTCAAATATCTAAGAGAAAAACTAGGGGTAGTGTCTGCATATTTTACTCTCTGATATGATTGAAAAATAATAATAATAATAATAATAAGGGCTGCATACAAGAAACAGGATCAGTGCAGAAGGCGAGTGATAGTTAATATCAGACAAGAAAGCATCACTCCAAGGGGAGAGCAGTCAATAAATTGTCATAAAAGAGCTAGAACAATGGAGCAGTGCATGGAACAGTTCCTCAAGATTAGAGGAAATGAAAATATCGAAACTACATTGGGAAATGTGTAACCCTGTGTCATTGATGTCAAAGAGGGAGGAAAACTAGGCAAAAGAATAAATGGTCTTCTAAAAAGCAAGAAAAGGAAGTTCTCGATGAAGTATTGGAGTATTTCCATCAATGCCAAAGGGGGAGACTGTTGGAAATATTGTCATTGATGGAAAAGGAGCACAAAGGAGCAACACTAAGACAAGGGAGCAGATCAGATTCAGAAGGAATTGTTGCAGAGAAAGAAAGTAAAGTGGCAGAGGCTACAAGAGGAGGGTTTAGACAGGAAGTAGTTTTTTTTTAATAGATAGGGTTTATGTTGTTGTTGAAATCCTATGGGAAAATTAGATAGAAGAGCAGTTGATCAGAATATTAGGCTAGAGAGAAGAGATCCTTTATAATTATTTGATTATATGTATATATGGAGGAATTTGATTTCTGAATCATGGTGTGCATTGATTGAATGTTTGATTCAATTCTAACTCGTGTGTAAATGAGGGTTTGGCACAATATATATGTATGCAGATGAATCATGAAATTTCAAAGGGAAGTTATGAGATTGTGTGTTTATGGAGTAAACATTCAATTGAAATTAAATTCTGATAGAAAGTGTATGTCGATATTGAGAACCGATCACTGAATGGGTCGATGCCCTTGAAATTGTTAAAACAAAACCCTGCAATTTGATATCCAAATCACACTGGGTAGAGTAATAACGTTAGAGGGTGTTCGGAGCTACGTTATAGTGTAAAATTCAATGAAATAGTGGCAGAAGCAGAAATTTCTGGTTATTTGCATAACTTATGGAACAATGGAGCGGAATGAAATGAGAGCACAACAACTGTTGGATTTGAAGGATAAATGAATGAAATTGAAAGGAGAAATGTGGAATGTATGAAGAAACAAGTGGATAAAATTGAAACAGGTGTTTGTAAACATTGTGAGTGGTTTCACGAACCGGTGGTGGTATTTGCGTGCATCCAAAATGGTAAGTGGTAAAATATGAAATGAACACGATAGACCTTTGGAAGCGACACGTCGCAAAGAAATACCACCTATTTCGCATTAGTTTGGAAGTATAAGTTGTCAGGCTTAATTTTAAGCGATAGCGATCCAATCTAAGGAGGAAAAGATCTGATGATGTTCACATCAGATGTTGTGCAGAGGTTAATGAAAGTTGTGGGACCCAACATATATACGTTGTACAAATTATGCCTTCTAGAAAATAAGAATGAGGATGTACATAATGTCCATAGGAATAGAGGTTTAGGCTGCTATGGATTTGGGATATGCCCCAAAGGAGTCTAACAGAGAGAGAGAAGCGAAACAAGATTTCATAGCTAATTCCAAAGCCATGAATGCTCTCTTAAGTGGTCTGTGTGAGGTAGAATTTATCGAAGTAATGCACAAAAATACTGCCAAAGAAATGTGGGATACATTAAAAAGTATCCATGAGGGAGATAAAAAGGTGAACATGGCCAAACTACAAGTCTATCGAGCCCAATTTGAAAACATAAAAATGAATGAAGAAGAATATTTTGCCAACTTCTTCTTAAATGTTGCAGAAATTGTGAATAATATGAAAGCTCTAGGAGAAACCATTAGAGAATGTGTAATTTTTCAAAATATATTGAGATCTTTACCATCCAGTTTTAATCCCAAGGTTTCTACCATAGAAGAAACAGTTGATTCGGAAACATTGACCATGAACTAATTACTTGGAAACTTAACAACCTATGAGATGAGACTTCCACATAGGAATTCAAATGTGAAGGAGGCAGCCTTTAAGGCTAAGAAGAGCAAAGAAGAAAAGGAAGATACATGTTCCTGTTCTGATGAAGAAGAGGCCAAATTTTTCAGAAGATTGGATAGAGGCTTAGGTAAGTATAAAGGTATGCTTCCATTTAAATGCTTTAACTGTGGAAGAGTTGGGAACCATGCATCAAAGTGTCCTTATAAGAAAAGAAAGAATCAGACTCAAGAGACAGAGAAAACAAAAACAAATAACTGGCAGAAAGGGCAGAGATTCAATAAAAAATCACTTTATGCTCAGCAAGATAGTAGTGCATCTGAAAACTCAGATGAATCCTCAAATGAAGAAGGAACCTCTGAATTTATGTTGATGGCCAAGGAAGAGTTTGAAGGATTCCTTCTAGAAGATGAGGAAGAAGGCGAGGTAGATCTTGAGGGGGAGCTAAGAAGTGCCCTGGAGGAAATAGACAGACTTAAACTCAAGTGCAGAAAACAGAAAATCATTCTCCTCAAATATGTAAAAGAAGAACCAAATTCAGAAGATCTCATTAAGTTGAAGGTAGAACTTGAAGAAGCTAGGAAAGTGGAAGAAAGTCTAATAAGGAAAATTAAGGATATAATTCAGAAGAAAGAGAAATTGGAAGAGGAAGTAGTATGCCTGAGAAAGAAATTAGAAAACGCCCAAAGGGAATTATCAATGAATACTCCATGAATGACAAGCTCTGAACAGTTGGATAAAATTATAAATGCTCAAATATATCCTCTCATAAAGGCTGGGATAGGCTACAAAGGAGAAACCAGCAAATCCAAGGTAGAAGATAACCAGAATATCACTTTTCTAAAAGTTGTAAATGATAATGAAGTAGCTCAAAAAATTCCTACAGAATTAGATGCCAGCAAAAACATGACCTGCAATGAAGTAAAAAGAAACAAGCAGGAACCTCAGATAACAAAGAATGAAATAAAGAAACAATCAGCTGAAAAAGGCTCTTACACTCCTGAATATGAATTGAATAAATTCAGAAATTGTCAAAGGAGATTCTTTCCTCCTATGAGATATATCACCTATTTTTCCTGCCAGAAACTAGGACATACTGCAGGATATTGTCAGACAAAGAAAATCGAGTCCAACCAGCAAAGGATGTAGAAAATGAAAATTCTACCTCAATCAAACAAATGGAGAGGACAACCTTACACCAAGTACACTAATCGTTTCCATGGGTATTGTTTTTTCTGTAAGGGGTTCGGTCATAAATTCTTGGAGTGCAGAAAGTATGGACAAAGACTCATGTATGAAAACCCAAGGAGGTTTATGAACAATGGAGAGTTCACTCGTACACATAATCCATTTAAAAATATAATCAAATGCTTTGTATGCCATCAAATCGGACACATGTCTTCCAAATTTCCTCTCAAAGAATGTGGTCCATCTTCTCAGGTAAGGTACCAAAAAAATAGCTGCATGCAGTGGAAAAAGAATTTGAATAAGTGTGACCTAGCTTTAATAGCTCAAGATTAGAAAAGTCAATGGTATATGGACAGTGGTTGCTCAAAGCATATGACTGGAGATCGAAGCAAGTTTGTAACCTTTAAATAAAAGAAATCTAGAAATGTTACATTTGGAAATGATAAAGCAGGGAAAATCAATGGAAAAAGCTTAGTCAGCATGAATAATGGAAGAGGAGAGGCTCAAGATGTACTATTTGTGGATGGGATGAAAGTAAATCTGCTAAGCGTTAGTCAAATGTGTGATAAAGGCTGTGAGGTCCTTTTCAGAGCCTAAGATTGTGAGGTAAGATCAAGCACCACAGGAAACACCTTGATCAAAGGTGTTAGAATAGAAAGTAATGTCTATATAGTGAAATAAGAGAATGAAGCATGCCACATAAGAAAACTTGATGAGTCATGGCTATGGTATAGAAGATTGGGACACCTAAACTTTCGCCACGTCATTAGTATGAGCAAGAAGAATGAAATCAGAGATACACCTGTAATAAAGAAGCCTCCAAATGCCATATGTAAATCCTGCCAACTGGGCAAGCAAACCCACAGATCTTTCAAGACCAAAAAGAAGTTATCTACAAGTAGGCCTCTTCAACTTGTTCACATGGACCTATGTGGACCTTCAAGAACTAATGCACCAGGTGGAGAATCTTAGTTCATGCTAATAATAGATGATTTTACCAGATTGACGTGGGTGGAATTTCTCAAATATAAATCTGAGGCAATCGAGAAATTCAAGATATTCAAGGCATTGGCAGAAAATCAAACAAGATGCAAGATAAAATGCATCAGATTAGACAGAGGAGGTGAATTCAGAGACTATGATTTTTCATACCTATGTAATGAACATGGGATAAAACAATAGTTTACAATTGTAGGTACACCTCAACAGAATGGAGTGGCAGAGAGGCAAAACAGGTTTGAATGATAGATTGCTAGAGTTATGATGCAAGAAAGTAACATTCCCAAAACCTACTGGGAAGAAGCAGTACACACAGCTGTTCACATTCTCAACAAAGCTCATCTAAAACCAAATTGTGATAAGAATCCTTACGAATTATGGCATGGTAAACCAACATAAATCAAGCAATTTAAAGTCTTTGGAAGCAAGTGTTTCATTAAAAATAATGATGAAAAACTAGGAAAGTTTGATGCAATAGTTGATGAAGGAATATTTTTAGGATATGCATTCAAGAGTAAGGGTTATAGGTGCTACTACAAAATATTGCAAAAAATTGTTGAAATCATTGATGTAAGATTTGATGAAGATCTACCAAAAAGAACAAGAAGCATAAGATGCGCCAATCCTCTAGATGATCATGAAGCTGAGAACCATGATAATGATGAACATAGCAAGAAAACAAAAGATACTGAATTAAACTCAAAAGGTCCCTGAAGACACACTCAAAAGAACCATCCAAAAGGTCAAATCATTGCAGACAAGACTGTGGGAGTCTAGACAAGAAGACAACTTGTTGAACAGACAAAAGAAGTATACCTAGCCATGCTATCTCAAATAGAGCCAAAGAAGTTAGAAGAAGCCAGCAAAGAAAAAAACTGGGTAAGTGCTATGAATGAAGAACTAGACCAAATTGAGAATAACAATACCTGGGAGTTAATTCCAAGACCCACTGGGAAAAATGTCATTGGCACAAAATTTATATTCAAGAATAAGGTGAATGAACAAGGGCAGGTAATCAGAAAGAAAGCCAGACTTGTATGCAAGGGATATTCTCAAAATGAAAGACTTGACTATGATGAAACCTTTTCCCCTATATCCAGAATGGAAGCAATCACAATGTTTTTGGCCTTTGCATACAATCATGATTTCAGGGTATACCAAATGGATGTGAAGTCTGCCTTCCTGAATGGAGACTTAGAGGAAGAAGTCTACATGGAACAACCTGAAGAATTCTCATTAATAGATAAACATGGCTATGTGCGCAGATTAAATAAAGCCTTATACGGTCTAAAAAAAGCTCCTCGTGCATGGTATTCAAGGCTGGACAAAGACTTGCAAAAAAAGGGTTCAAGAAAGGAGGAGTAGACAACAATTTGTGCATAAAGGCTAATAAAAATGAACTCTTAATTGTAGTAGTGTATGTAGATGACATCATTTTTGGTAGCAACAAAGATAAGTTAGCAAAAGGATATGCTGAAGAAATGAAATCAGAATTTGAGATGTCTATGATTGAAGTGGTCACCTTCTATTTAGGACTTCAAATTCAACAAAAGAACACCGGAATGTTCATTTCACAAGAAAAATACTTAAGAGAAATGTTGAAAAGGTTTCAAATGGAAGACTGCAAACCTGTGTCAACTCCCATGATCACTGGATGCAAACTTTTTGCTAATGATGGATCTGCAGATGTAGATCAAAAAATTTACAGATCCATGATAGGAAGTCTGATATACCTAACTGCTTCTAGACCAGACATTATGTTGGTAGTAGTTCTTGTGGCAAGATATCAAGCAACACCAAAACAAAATCACTTACTTCAAATCAAGAGAATATTTAGATATCTGCAAGGAACCGAACATTATGACCTATGGTATCAAAAAGGAAAAATCTTCACATTGGAAGCATACACGGATGCAGATTGGGCTAGCTATGTGGATGACAGGAAAATCATAGGTGGAGGTGCATTTTATTTGGGAAAAGGTCTGGTGGCATGGATAAGAAAGAAGCCAACTTATATCTCTCTATCTATAGCAGAAGCAAAATACATAGCAGCAGAAGTATGTTGCACACAAGTAATGTGGATGAAACAAACTCTCCAAGACATGAAGGTAAGCATTGATGAACCCATTTCTATCAAATGTGACAATACAAGTGCAATAAGTATATCAAGAAATCATGTACTTCATTCAAAAACAAAACACATCCCAATAAAGTACCACTTCCTTCGAGAACAAGTAGCACAGAAATTGGTGAAGTTGGAATATGTAACAACAAAGGAACAGACAACAGACATATTCACAAAAACTTTTGCTAAATAACCATTCGGATATCTAAGAGAAAAACTAGGGGTAGTGTATGCAGATGTTACTCTATGATATGATTGAAAAAAATAATAATAATAACAATAATAAGGGCTGCATACAAGAAATAGGATCAGTGCAGAAGACAACTGATAGTCAATATCAGACAAGAAAGCATCACTCCAGGGGGAGAGTAGTCAATAAATTGTCATAAAAGAGCTAAAACAATGGAGCAGTGCATGGAACAAGTCCTCAAGATCAGAGGAAATGAAAATATTGAACCTACATTGGGAAATGTGTAACCCTTTGTCATTGATGTCAAAGGGGGAGGAAAACCAAGAAAAAGAAGAAAGGGTCTTCTGAAAAGCAAGCAGAGGAATTCTTGGAGGAAGCATTGGAGTATTTCCATCAATGGCAAAGTGGGAGACTATTGGAAATATTGTCATTGATGGAAAAGGAGCACAAAGGAGCAGCGCCAAGACAATGGAGCAAATTAGATTCAGATGGAATTGTTGCATAGAAAGAAAGTAAAGTGGTAGAGGCTACAAGAGGAGGGTTTAGACAGGAAGTAGTTTTTTTTCAATAGATAGGGTTTCTGTTGTTGTTGAAATCCTATGGGCAAATTAGACAAAAGAGTCATTGATCAGAATATCAGGCCAGAGAGAAAAGATCCTTTATAATTATTTGATTATATGTATATATGGAATAATTTGATTTCTGAATCATGGTGTGCATTGATTGAATGTCTGATTCAGTTCTAACTCATGCGTAAATCAGGGTTTGGCACAATATATATGTATGCAGATGAATCGAGCAAATTCAAAGGGAATTTATGAGACTGTGTGTTTAAGAAGTAAACATTCAATTGAAATTAATTTTTGATAGAAAGTGTATGTTGAGATTTTGATCACTGAATGGGTTGATGCCCTTGAAATTCTTAAAACAAAACCCTGCAATTTGATATCCAAATCACACTGTGTAGAGTAATAAGGTTAGAGGGTGTTTGGAGCAGTGTTATAGTGTAACATTCAATGAAAGAGTGGCAGAAGCATAAATCTCTGGTTATTGGCATAACTTATGGAACAGTAGAGCGGAATGAAATGAGAGCACAACAATCGTTGGATCTGAAGGATCAATGAACAAAATCGAAAGGCAAAATGTGGAATGTATGAAGAAACGAGTGGATACAATTGAAACAGGTGTTTGTAAACAGTGTGAGTGGTTTCACAAACCGGAAGTGGTATTCGCGTGCATCCAAAGTGGTAAGTGGTAAAAGCTAAAATGAAAGTGATAGACCTCCAGAAGTGACACGTCACAAATAAATACCACCTATTTCGTGTTAGTTTTGAAGGATAAGTTGCCAGGCTTAATTTTACGTGATAGCCATCTGATCAAAGGAGGCAAAGATCTGACGGTGTTCGCATCAAAAGTTCTACAGAGGTTAACAAAAGTTGTGGGACCCAACATATATATGTTGGTAATTATGTTTAACCAAAGTAGAATTCAAATTATATAGAGAGGATATTTTATATGGTTTGTAAATGAAAATAAAGGTTTATGAAGAGGAATAAAGTTCTGCATATAAGGTTAAGGAAGATTTGGTTTATCATGGTTTATAACCATAGTTTTTTTTGAAAAGTGAGATTGACCGTCAGGAAATCTGTGGGCAAATATGTATATTGTAATGTTGATATCTTGTGTTTAAAGCAAAGTATGGAAGGGAAAGTTATATTGTATTTATGACTTATGTTAAGTCAGGTAATAAACCTTGAGAATTTGTGATGGATGGAGGACCGTCGGATTGAGAGATAGAGAGAAATGATCATCCGATCGGACGCAGATTAAATCGACGGTTGAGATTATAATAGTCAACGGAGTGAACTGACGTGTCTGATCATCAGTATACAACTGTGGGTCCAGATAAATAAGATGTCGACATTGTTTTAACCAAGGTAATAACATTATTTAAGCACGTCGACATATTGCAAAATCCATAAGTTGGTAAATGTGGGCCCGAAAGTTTATATATTAATATTTTGTCGACACATTGGGTTTTAACATGTTTTGATTAATGTGGATAAAATATGGGTTTATATCCATGGCAGATATAAGGAGATAATTTCTCGCATAAAGGGATTTTGATTTTTCGCTTCAAGATATGTGAATGAGAGTTGAAACCTTGGTTTAAGAAAAGGTTTCATTATATTTGGAATGGAAAATTCCTAGGCGTAAATGAGATACACATTTGATATATGAAAAGTGTGGGTAAATGTGGCACAAAAGACATAGATAATGGATGAAACAGGGTAATTATGTAGCAGAAATAGAATATAAATAGTAGAAACTGAAAAGAGAGTGTCAGAAGAAAAAAGACAAATACACAACGAGCCAAGAGCTGAAAGGTTAAGCGAAACATATTTGCTATAACTGTAAATGTAAATGAATTAATTATTTTTAGTGTATGTGATGTAAAGGAAAGTCTCCGAAGGAAAATAAAAAATCTCCCCTGTAATATTAAATTGAGTACATAGTATTGTAACATCCTGAAGTGCTGAGCAAGAAAATGAGAAGGTGGAATGCAAAGAGTAAAGCATGTTCATTTCATATTCCCATACGGATGAAAACAACTATGAAGTGATATCTATAAATGATTTTATTGTCATATGCATAAAGAGTTAGAGAGTGGAAGATGAAGAAGGAGCAGAGAGAGGAGTTGTCAAGATCCAGAGATGATATAAAGCAAATTTGAAGGCTAGAATGAGAGCAGGAAACAAGGAGAAAAATAGAGCTGATATCAAGATAAATCAGTATATGATTTTATTTTACAGTGAGGAAGTTGGTGCTTCCATATCAAGTTGTAGCTTGATAGATGTCTAGTTGTAGTTGGCTGAGGTAGGAGCCTCCTGTAGGTTCCAGCCTGCAGAAAATAGATGGGAGTTGGAGCTTCCTTACAAGTTGTAGCTTACACAATTGAGGTAGTAGCCTTCTGTAGGTTGGAGCCTATAGAAAATCAGTGGCGAGAGGGAGTTGGAGCTTGCCTTTGCATCACAAAAATAATAAGATGTTGTTTTCACCCTTATGGGTTTCCACTTATATCTGTTTTCTACGTGCATGATGATTATGTGTTGATATTATGTATTTAATCTGCTTAATACCTACTACTCACTTATGAAGATTGTTGTTCCATTGTACATTAAGATGATCACAAATTGAAGATGCAACTAAGTGTAAAATAAATTTTTACAAGACCTAGAATGCATTAAACTAATTCACCCCCCCCCCCCCCTCTCAGTTTAACTAAGGGTTCAACAGATGCAACATAAATAATATTTCATTTTATTAATATCAAATATTGAAAATGCTTACAGACAGAATTGAAAGAAACTAGGTTTGGTGCTTATAGATGATCTCTGAGAAGATATGTGGTAGCTACATGCCTTTGAATTGTGTTAAAATGAGGCTCAAGGGCCTTTTTATTATTTAAAAATAAGAGAAAACCCTAACCCGAGGAGACGTAAAACCAAGAGTTTATGGGCCCTATAGGGGTTAATTGGGAAACCAACTTCAAGGAGTCGTAAGTTGGTCATATTATCTCTATCTAGTGGAACTTTTCATAACTCTATTTATACTTCCTTAATTACAATCTTGCAGAATCGAAAAAAAATATCACACGAAAAATAAAACCAAAGAAATTATAGTGCTGGAATATGAAAGAAATTACTTTGCAATGAAATAAATAAAAGGACGCTCAAAATTCTGGGAACAATCCTAATTTCTGGAATGAATATCTATGTTTATCTTCAATATAGTTGTATGAAAAATTCATAATTGGACCCTTGAATATGTCTACCTTCTTTAAATATCTTCCTTCCTACACTAAATTGTTATTCTTGTACTTCAACAATGTTCTTGCACTAGTACTGGAATAAAGTTTATATGCTGGAAGTATATTCTACCCTTGTACTGAAGATTTTAAATACTCATGTAGGGACTCTAAGTCTTAATGCTAGAGCACTCTATTCCTATATCAGGATATTTATTCCTATACCGTAACATAGATTCCTACACCGTAACATAGATTCCTACACCAAATTTCGAATTACTTTCAAAAAATAATAAAGAGTGTGTTAACTAAGAAAATAATTTGCAAAGGTGAAAAAAACTCTAAAAAAACTTCTACAAACATAAATATGATTCAACCTAACCTAATCTCAAAACAAGAATTAACTTTGAAAGTTAAGGCACACTCTTCTTCATTCAAGGAACTCTTTCATGCAGTTAAAGAAATTATTGAATTATGACTGCAAGATTTGTTCCTTTAATAGCTATTCACATAGATCAAATCTACCTCTTTAATATTATTATAAGTTCAGAAAGGTTCACTTAATAATTTAATGTGAAGTTCAATCCTTTCCTTAAGAGTGTAGAGTGAAGGTACAGATCTCTGCGTTATAATATTCTTTGTTACTTAATTATCAAAGCATGTTTAATACCTAAGTTTTAAATCTTAATATTAAAGATACGTTTGCCTAGAAATGAACACTCACTTGACGAAATGCATCAATATATTTATGAAAGAAAATAAAAAAAAAGAATTTGTTGTAATGATCCAAAGGAATCGAATTGCAAAACTAGAAATGGAATAGTACACGAAAAACGTTCTTGCACGACCTACACAAAAGTGAACTAAGCTTTGAAAATGAAACTTACATAAGGTAAAATCAAACTTAGTTAAGCATGTACAACACGATTCCGTCACACGATAAATGTAAATGAAATCTAACCTATACTTTGAGAAAGAATTTAAGTATATACTTAATTCACGCTTTTCATTCACACGAGATTAACACACCTTTGACGAGAAAGAAAATGAGAGGGAGAACAAGCTGGGTTGGATGGGCCCTAGCCAACTAGCTTGATTCCCTGTTTAAAAAAATTGGAGACTCAGCTTCAACAACATATCAGCATAGAATTAAAACACATAATTAAAATGACATGGCACAGTCCCTTTATATTATATTTCGAAATCCCAAATGTACACAATGAAGTCGAATCCAGCCCAGAACGAGGGCAATACCAGTAAAATTACAATTACCAAAATCATAGTTTCATCGCTATCGATAGCTACCTTCTATATGAATTATACATTATATATATCCCTTTAGGCTTGTGGCCATAAAAAAACTACAACAACATTACAATCTAAGTCTTTTAGTTGTAACGAAATACTAAATTAAGCATTCATCCAGCGATGTAATCTCTATCATCTTCCTCTCTTATCTCCCCTCCGAGCCCAACTCAAGATGATTGATTCTCAACGAGGTGTCCACATTACGTGGGGATTTTTCATAGGAGTGCAGGAACTGCCAGCAGTGGAGGTATCCTACTTGCACTTGACCATACTAACAAAATGATTAATACGTTTCTTACCAAATACTTTAGGAAAGAAAATATTAGTTGCAAAGAATATTAAAGGTATAAAATCCATAAAAATAATTATTAAGTCCATTGCAAACCTTAAATATGAAAATACAAAGCTAGTTCAGGAATAGAGATGATTCTTGGAATAGTGCAAGAATGAGGGGGTTATGAGGTTAAAACAAAGGTCTCAGGTTGTGAATTTGAAGTAGGAAAGGGGTTAAAAATCAATCAATTAATCCTACAAACATCCTCCCATACCCATGTTGTTTTGCATCCTCAAACAACCTTTACCTACTCCAAAAAACCAAAACAAGTGAGCCTCCCTTTAATCCTAAAATTGTATGTTGATCCCTACTTTCATTTCCTTCACCTTCTTTCCTCGAGCCTTCTTGAGTTTCTTGGTCACCATTTTAAGACATTCATAGCACTTTGAGGTTTTGTATTTCCATATCTTTACTTGTCTTTTCTACTCCTACATTTATCCTTCCAACTCTGCACTTTCTTGCTTTTGCACTCTCCCCTACTCTTTCATGGTTTGGTTTAATATCTCCAAACCTTAAATCCACTGATTGATCTCTTCTATCTAAATTCTTAGATAGAGGGTGGATTTTTCTACTCCAAATTATTCTGGTGCAGGAATATTCTTGGAAGTTGATTCTAAACATGTCATGGCATCATCAGGGTCAAGGTTACCCTGGCTACCAAGTTCCTGAAATTCGATGCCGTCAAGGTCTTTAGTGCTCGAAACTTCGATGTCACCAAGGGTCTCGTTACCCCGAATGTCCATATTATGATGGTTTTCAATAACCTGTGCTTCAAAATAATTGAGGCCTTCAGTACCCTACACTTCACAATAATCGAGGGCTTCAATACCCTGTACTTCAAAATTTTCGAGGGCTTCAACATCCTGCACCTCATTTTTTGTAATATTCCAAAATTAGCACGCAGCTAATTGGAATATTGATTTTTGTTTTTCTTCACCTCGGAGATGAATAAATTGGTAAGGAGGCCCATAAATTTATAAAATAGTTATAAAATTCCTTATGATGTGAAAAGGGATTATTATAATAGTTGGAATTCACACCCTCATGTGTAAAAAGGCACATTTGCATGTGGACAAGGTCAAGTTTGACCAAGTCAACAGCACTGGGATAAGACATGGAGATCATATTTGGAGACAATGTAGTGAGAGTGGGAGGAAGATTCCTTGGTGGAGGAAACCCTAATGAGTGGGACCCAAGTTGAGAAGGCTTCCATTTTTATTTAAGGAGGGCAAGGTAGCCATAGCAAGACATGTTATGGATTATTGATTTTGTGGTCTGCATGACTATTGTGCATTCTTTAGTTGTTTAGTTGAAATTTCTCTGCTGCTTAGCACCAGGTGTTCCCGAGAGGGAATTCGATATCCTTTCTTGAGAGGCCTCTTGAGCGAGCTTGTAATTCATTTCTCCCAATCTAGGCTTGAGGCCAAGCTACCTCCTTTAGCTACAATGCAGATTCTCTTTAGAGCTAGGTTGTGTTGCAGGGTGATGCAGTGGAGCATTGATAACACCACTTCCGGAGCTTGTTTTTCAGCAGAGGAAGTGTTCTTTCCTCTGGGAGATTAGTGAGGAAGATGCAGGAGATGATTTCATATCTTGGCACTAGGCCAACATATTTTCCATCTCCTATAGTGTAGTCCCTCACCTTGACTGCGTTATTTTAGTGAGCATTTGCAGTGAGGGATTTGATTGCTTGATTGGAGGGTTAGATATTCAATGATTGGATCAGCCTTTCACCTAAATGATCTATGGGATGAGATTCATTCATTAAATGTATCATCTACAACCATCTTCATCTAGTTTCTGATTTGCAGTTGCTATTCAGTCCTAGGACTACATTCTGGCATTTTTCACTTTTTACATAGTTTAGGAAATCCTTTCCAGGTTTCCTTGAAAATGTGTTTGGGAGTATAGATCTTCAGTCCCAACATTTTATGAGCCATAAATTTGTATATTTATGTTATTTCACATTTCCAGTAGCAGTGTGCTATCTATGTCTACACTATACTTGTTCATGAGCATTCATCAATGTGGCAGCATTTCACTTTTGGCATATGTATTTATGAGAGGCTTATTTGCCTTGATTATTTGAGTTGTTCTCACTTCTATTGTATTCATTTTCTGTTGATTTATATAATAAAATGGATCCATGGTTTCCATACATTTTGGTATGATATTATTCACTGTTATTTCCAGTTTTGTGTTCATGTATTGTTGCATACCCATTTTGGGACATTACAGTGGCATCATAGCATAATCTTGGCTTAGCCTGTGGATTTCATCCATTATGCTATCAAAAAGACAAAAATAAAATTTCATTCATTGGAGGAAGAAAGGAGGAGAGACTTTCAAATTTTCTTTCTCAAACTTTGCAGAGAATTCATGGGGATCATAAGAGGGTGAGGAAGGAGATGTGTAGAGAATATCCAAGAGAGTTTGAATCTGAAGCAAGCTCTAGATGTTCATATGATGAGTGTGAGTATGCAGCCACACACTATGATGCATAGAGCAGTCATATGCCTAGATTTAATATGAGGGAGATAGAAGAAGAAGAAATGCCTAGTAGGGAAACTCTTAGTGACTTTCTGCAAGAATATGAATCTCAAACTAAGAAGCTTAGAGATCATATCACTTTTCCAGAGTTTTGCAAGATCAAGGTGGAGAGAAGAAAGTATCATAATATGAGTAAATTTTTCCTGTCTAATTTTGATGGTTCACTTACATGTTTAGCTAGGGCTTCGGTGGAGGAGCTAGACACCTACTTGCAACAGCACAAAATTTCTGAAGATGAATCCATCAAAGTGCAGCACTGTATTTTGGAGGAAAGGCTTATGCATCATGGATATTTGAGTCTTTTACTTTGAAAAATGAAAATACTTCTTCTTATGCAAGTTTCACTAAGAAATTAGAGGAAATATTTGTTGAGAAACCTTCTGGAACACATGTGGTGGAGCTAAAAAAACCAAAACAAACAAATACCTTGTATGTGTTGGAGGAACCTATAAAGTCAAC
The DNA here is from genome assembly GCA_034641835.2 of Pinus albicaulis. NCBI lineage: Eukaryota > Viridiplantae > Streptophyta > Pinopsida > Pinales > Pinaceae > Pinus > Pinus albicaulis. The sequence goes on along the minus strand of CM076571.1, from coordinate 836,078,443 downwards.
TCCTCTTCAGAAAACCATTGAGGAGGCTGACATCTTGCATAATACCTTGCTAGAGTAAAGGCCTCTATCTCATATTATTGAACAAGAGGGCATGTAGATTCCTTTTCTAAAGGAGGATCCACTCATTGGGAGGTTTTCCATTCATATTAAAGAGGAAGAGAAGGTTGGGGGAAACAGCACTATCACATCTAGAGCATATCTAGCACCTCATGCAGAGGTAGAGAGAGAACATGCTCCAACAAAAGGGATTCTTGTATCATTGCAAGGAATTCCCCAGGATATCATATGTGGAGATCAAGGCACAACCCAGGGTCAACGTGTGCCATTGATGATAGGGTGTGAAACCATGGAGATAAAAGGAGGAAATAGGGAGGATGACTAGCATCATATGATGAGGAGCACACACCCCTATCTATTTTAAGAGGTTGATGCACAAAAGAGGGAGGCTGGATTGTGCAGTGAGGGAAGGCACAAGTCTGTCCATCCATATGTGCAGTCTACTCTTGATCTTGATGTCTCATTACATAGAGGCATTTCACCAGGGATACCACCAGATCAGCAAATTATGAGGGATGATTCACATTTTGAGGCACCACTCATTGATTTCAGAGGGGTGGAAACATTGGGAGAGCTTGGTACAACACTGAGAGTCTTGGGTAAACTCAAGGAGAGGAGAGGCATTCTCTCAACATCATCATTATCAACTCTCATTTCAGATTCTGGGTTGTTGCAAAAGCATCATGGGAAGGATAACAACCTTACAACTTGCATATTTGGCATAAGATATGTCAAAGAGGAGGTTAGCCATATGACAGATGACCTTTGTGATAGATCACCAGTGCTATCACTATGGAGGATAGATCCGTATTGGAAATCCTAGTTGTTGGTGGATTATTCCAAGGATATTTCTATTTGTATGATATTGGATGATCGGTTGCATGAGGAGGGATATTTATTCAGAGATGGGGTCATCTACTATCATTGTAGGATCTTCTTATCTAGATATTCCAAGCTCAAGGAGATGTTACTACAAGCAACTCATGAAGATTTCCTTTTCATCCACACTTATTCTATGAGAGCATACCACGCCATCATGCAGGGGTACATTTGGGAAGACTTTGAGGAGATGCATGGATTATGTGGAGTTAGAGGAGATACATAACTCTTTGGGGAAGTTATCACAACCACCTCTTTTCTATTTGAGGATGAGAGGGGATTCATCTATGGGACACTCTATTTTCATGGGCAAAGCATATGGTAACGAAATTGTTTGGTTGCATAATGATTTTTATAGTGAATATGTGCATTCCTTAACCATATATGTGCAGGATATTGCTCCAAGGAGGAGAATTCTTTCTTCAAGAATTCATGGTCTACTTGAGGCCATAAGCACTATTGGTGATGGCCACTCCCTAGAAGGACTTGGGGAGATTATATCTTTTGCAGAGCATTCTCACTTTGCATCATACACCATACACTTTCTCCAAACTTGTGAGGAGATTGGGGCAGCAAGAAAGTGGTTGAGAAGTGACATACCATGTCATTTTCTGTTGCAGTTGAGAGTCAAACTACGCTGGTTGCATTTGAGGGACCATTATCCTTCTCCCTTACTACGTATGGCAGCTAGTATGATTTTCATTATGGTTCCCTATGTTTTTGTTGTTCTTAACTTTGTGGGGAGCATGTTGGGAGGAGAGACAATTTGGTCAGATGTGTCCATGGGGAATGAAAATTCCCACACTTTTTATGCTCCATACTTCAATAGGAGTATGGGATATGGCTTGCCATGTTGTGCTTGGCAACAACAGTTAGAAAGACTGCGCTGTGACCACTTGGGAAACTGTTGGTACCTTCCAACAATATATGAAATATTTAGTATTACTCTCATATGAATGACATAGGGTGGTTATTTTCTATTCATCACATATGGGATGATTTGGCGCAACATGATTCATAACGTTGGAAAGGATATATTTGGAGATCCAGTCTTCTTCTTGCCACTTGGAGGCAACATTATTGCAGCCCAAGATTAGCAACTACTCAACACTTATCATAAGTTGAGAGGGGGATAGCATGGGGTAGGCTATTATATCTACCATGTTTAGTTATTCAGCCCACCTACATTGCAGGAGCCAAAGGTGGAAGAGGATTTGCATGAGTTACCATTTTGGAGGGTGGCTCATTTTGTATGGATTATAGCTTGGGGATGGAGGATCCACATGGGAATGGTGATTCCTAATTCATTTCAGATCCCATGCGTCAAAGGGACCTATATACAACACCTTATTTCCTCCTTGAGTACTCTAATTACTCATGATGATAGCTATTTAGCTAGCTTGCATGCTTGGGATGGGCAATATGGAGATTTATTGATGAGACAACATCTCATTCCTTGGATAATTTTATCATATGTGGATGCTAAAGTAGGAGGAGAGGAGAATTCTTAGTTATATCCTTGTAGTTTCTTGAGGAAAAGCAATATTTGGGAGGGGAGGACTGTAATATTCCAAAATTACCATGTAGCTAATTGGAATATTGATTTTTGTTTTTTTTTCACCTAGGAGATGAATAAATGGGTAAGGAGGCCCATAAATTTCTAAAATAGTAATAAAATCCCTTATGATGTGAAAAGGGATCATTATAATAGTTGGATTTCACACCCTCATGTGTAAAAATGGGCATTTGCATGTGGACAAGTTCAAGTTTGACCAAGTCAACAATGCTAGGATAAGAGGTGGAGATCATCTTTGGAGACAACACAGTGATAGTGGGACGAAGATTCCTTGGTAGAGGAAACCCTAATGAGTGGGATCCAAGTTGAGAAGGCCTCCATTTTTATTTAAGGAGGGAAAGGTAGCCATAGCAAGAGATGTTATGGATTATTGATTTTGTGACGTGCATGACTATTGTGCATTCTTCAGCTGTTTAGTTGAGATTGTTGTGTTGCTTAGCACTAGATGTTCCCAAGCGAGAATCCAATTTCCTTTCTTAAGAGGCATCTTGAGAGAGTTTTTTCTTCATCTCTCCACATAAAGGCTTCAGGCCAAGCTACCTCCTTCATCTACAACACATTTTCTGCTTAGAGCTGGGTTGTGTTGTAGGGTGTTGCAGTGGAGGGTTGATAACACCACTTCTGGAGCTTGTTTTTTAGAGGAGGAAGATTTCTTTCCTCTAGGAGATCAACGAGGAATATTCTAGACCTGATTTCACATCTTGGAACTTTGCCAACATATTTTCCATCTCCTATAGTGCATTCCCTCTCCTTGACTGTGTCGTTTTAGAGAGCATTTGCGGTGAGGGATTTCGTTGCTTGATTGGAGGATTAGATCTTCAGTGATTGGATCAGCCTTTCACCTAAAGGATCTATGGGATGAGATTCATTCATCAGATGTATCATATATATCCATCTTCATCCAGTTTCTAAATTTCAGCTGCTATTCAGTCCTAGGGCTGCATTCCGGCATTTTGCACTTTTTACATATTTCAGGAAATCCTTTCCGAGTTGTATTGAAAATGTGTTTGGAAGTCTAGCTCTTCATTCCCAACATTGTATGAGCCATCTATTTATATATTTATGTTATTTCACATTTCCAATATTAGTGTACTATCTATCACTATGTTGTACTTGTTCATGAGCATTCAACAATGTAGCAACATTTCACTTTTGGCATATGTATTTATGGGAGGCTTGTTTGCCATGATTATTTGAGTTGTTCTCACTTCTATTGTATTCATTTTTTGTTGATTTATATAATAAAATGGCTTCATGGTTTCCATACATTTTGGTATGATTTTATTCACTCCTATTTCACATTTTGTGTTCATGTATTGTTGCATCCCCATTTTGGGATATTACATTGTCCATCTGACTCACTGTCGGGTATTTTCTTGCACTCGACATCATTTTTCTCTTCTTAATCTTACCAAGGAGGACCGAAAAGGGTGTGTTGTATTCCTCCTCCACGTAGCCTTCATTGACCAGTATATGGGCTGCCACCTCAACTAGGACCGAGAGGTTATTGTCAGTTGGTGAAGGAGGCGTTGAATCATCCAATGGTATTGGGGAGGCCGGTTGAGCATGACCTCCCTTGATGAGAAAATCCTCTTCTCGACCGAGCTCCTAGTTGTTCTTTTTGATGAGGATAGGGTTTTCAAAACAAGTCTCTACTCCTCTGCCTCCACCGTCTTGTATTTTCTCTTAGTCTCGGTAGGGCGTGGCGTCAGGGTTTCTAGTTTTCCTTTCTTTATTGCAATATTTTTCTTGGACGACTTCCCTACACCTCGTCCTTGAAAATCCTTTAAAAATCCTTTCTAGGTCACATTTTTGACCTCTAACTCCTTTTTTATTAAAATTGTGATCAACCCATGGTGGTATAACTTGAATGCAACCTCGCTTGACTTCCCCTTCTGAACACCTTTCAACATTTTCTCCAAGTTCTTGAGTAAATAATAGGGAAAATTAATGAGCTTACCCAACTCGAAATGAAGAATAAATCGTATGTGATACATAAAGGCCAGTGCATAACGACCCTCACAGGTGAGGAATTTCTGCAATATTTAAAGGAGGTCCTTCAATTTTCTAAGCGTAGCTCTACACTGAAGACCTTTCTTCCTGTCCACCTTTTGCTTTCGGTCAACGATGAATCGACACCACAACTCCTTCTCAATCTTATCCATCTTGAACCACTATTCCCCCATGACTGTTAAGCCCATATCCCGAGATATGGACTCCTCTGTGACCTTGAATTCCAACGAACCAACCTTGTCTCAGGTTCCATCAAAATTCTGACCGAAGTCTAGCCCCACAGTCGAATCAAATCCATCAATATTACAAGGTTGCTCCTGTACTCGCCTGTTTTCTCCATATCCTTCACAGATCGTGGTTCAATCCTTACAGGTGCCATTGAATTCACCTAATCTCTGTCTAAAGCCTTGGAAGGATTTCACAAACAAGAATTCAAAGGCTTGGTCAAAATATTTTTGATAGCCAAGCTATCCATACACCACTATATTGGTCACCTTCCAACGGTCATCCTCCATTATTAAGATTAAACCCTTGGGATGGATGCGACACGAATTGGTTCAAGTACAAGAAGGAAATAATTATTGGGAAATGGCGATGGTTAAGATGGTGATTCGATGTAATAGTCATGTGATTTTGGATATGAGATAAGGAAATAATTAACAGGTGATGAGATTTTTTAAAAAGAGGTAAGCATTGGATTTTAGGTAAATCATACCATCCCACATTCACTTCATGATCTCACATAAGGTGTACATGGTACTCATTATAAAGATAATATTTCATAACCTAAAATGTCCTTGTACTTAAATGATTTCTTCCTAATTTAGTAAATGATAAAACAAATATCTAACCATAATGAAAATTATTGAATGCCATGGTCTAAAGGTGGCGCAGTCATTTTGCTTGTACAAATAAAAATAAAAAATAAGCTTTTCAATAAACATTCTTGCACCACGTATTCCTGCACTATATCAAACATCTTGCCCTAAAGACCATTTTTCCTGTAGTAGAACATGCCTACACTTCAATGATCTTGTACTGAACATGCCTGCACTGAAAACACATTCCTACACCAGGGATATTTGTAGCATATCTGGAGAGAGAAAGGAAACCAAAAGAAAATTCTCATAGAATATAACTGATAGATAGGATTTAAAAAAATTGTTGGACATACAGGGGAAGTTTTATTCGCCAGTGTGTGGTGTTGATATATGCCTTACAATATGACTTGTGAGTACACATAAGATCCTGCAGTTGATCCATGAGGGGAAGAAAAGAAGTGGGAAAAGGGGAAAAATTTTAGAATGGGAAGGAAATTATGACAGGGAATTCAAGAGTGAAACCACCGAGAGGGACATAGCAAAAAAGAAATTTGGAAAAAATTCTAGGGGAAAAGAGAGAAATATGAAATAGGATAGGGAAAGTTTCTTTTGAAGAAAGGGATGGTAAATCCTGGGATTAAAAGAAGAAAAATAGAGGGAAATTTTACGAAATGGGAATAGAATAAGGGAATAATTTTACCTTGAAAATCTGCCTCGGTAGTGTTGAATCCAAAAAAAATGCAACGGGAATTGAGCATTTCTTGTGTAAAAATTTATGTGTTAGCTATCCCAAACTTGGATAAGGGTTCGGTTCCTATAATGAAAACCTGCTTCTTCTTGGCAACAATTATCACATATAAAGATGAATAAACATTCCCATTTTATTGAAATTTGATCTCCCTGCCATCATGCTCCTTTTCAAGTTGATCCTTCTATGATTATGTGAGTAAAATAATTTTCACGACCACATGAAAATATTTTTCTGTTTTTATTTTTATTTTTGTTTTTAATTTTTTTTGTGATTTCTTTTATTTTTATTTTCAGGAGAAAGAATAAAGTTTGCAATAGGTTGCATAGACACCTACAATCTCTTCTTGGGATTTCTTTTGTACTTGCTGAATAAAATTTTCCCTTTTAAGGGGATGAAAATATACCTTCATCCTATGCCCATTCACAAGGAATATTGAATCTCACCCATCAATAGTTTTGATTTCTACAACTCCATTTTCAAAAGTTTTAACCACTTCATAAGGTCCCATCCAGCATCTGTGGAATTTCCCCTTGAAATTCTTAAATCTGGAAACATAAAGGAGTACCTAATCACCTAGCTGGAATTATTTTTTCTTGATAGACTTTTCATGCCACTTCCTGTGATATTTTTGAACCAATATATTATGCTGAACAACATCCCTTCTAAATTCATCTAACTCATTCGCCTGTAGTAGACATTGTTGTTGTGCCTCTAAGAGATCTAGTCCCAACTGAACTGTAGTCCGGAAAGTCTTGATCTGGAATTATATTGACAAGAGCACTTGTTTCCCATATACCAGCTCATATGGTGTATGTCCCATTCTATTCCTCCAAGTGGTTCGATATGGCCATAAGGCTTCTGACAATCTTCCAGCACAATCCTTTCTATGCATGTTCACTCTTTTGGTGAGGATGGAATCGATTGCCTTATTTTTAGATTCCACATGGCTATTTTCTTTCGAGTGATATGGTGTCTATTTCATATGACAGATTTTTTAATGATCCATTACAATTTGTACCATATTATAAATAAAATGCGACCCATTATCAGAAACAATTTATCTAAGCACACAAAATCTAGTCAAGATCTCAGTAAATAAAAATTCTACAACAACTCTTTCAGTAGAAAAATAAACATGTTTAGCTTCTACCTATTTTGTAACAAGATCTCTACAAACCAATATATGCTTTTTATTTAAAGATTTTGGATTTATGGGTCGTACGAAATCAATAGCCGATTTTTAAAAGGGCTCAATCATAGCCTGAAGACATAACAACATTTCATTGGCTTGGTTTGTTTGGCCCATTCAAATATAGATATCACACCACTTGACATATTGTTTGGTATCCTTAAACAAGGAAGGCCAAAAATAGAGAGCTCGTAGAATCTTATATGAAGTTCTCTTATCACCGAGATGAACTCCTTAAGGTTCATCATGAGAAAATTTCAAGATTTAAAACACTTCATCCTCTCTCACGCATTTTTGGATAATCAGATCTGGTCCGGTGTGAAATAGGTATCCTTGTGATCAGGAGTTCATAAATTTTGATTAAAATTCAAAGTAACAGGATTGGTTTGAAACTAGGATGGTTGCATAGATCTCGTCTTACTAATTCCGGCATCCTGAACGTTTCGAAAAATCAATGTCGTATGAGGGAGATATTGTGTTTTGATTGAAAAGCCAAACAAGTAAAATTGCGATAGTTTGACCATTTTTGACTGGGATGCACAATCAGAAAAAATGGAATATTCTGAGGAATATTCCTTCCTTAGAATCAATTAAAAGTTGATAAGTGTCTGATTCCTATGAGTTGAATGGGTTTTGGAGGAGACAATCATAGGGCACCATGTGGCTAGCCTTGAGGCTACCACATGTCCCTAAAATGGCATTATAAAATTTTGGTTGGGTCCGCAGGAATCGACCCCATGACCTCCCGCCAGGCATGCACAAGCTTTACCTTCCAAGCTACGTTTATGAATTAACCATATTGTATGTAAAGTTAAATTTATTTTTTTTTGAAAATGCATTTGGGGGTTGGAACCACCGACGATCCCAACCCGTCAGCAGTTCCACAAATGTTATCACATGGAAAAGATAAAACACCAACCATTGTTGTCAATACCTAACCGATAGCTACCTGGCACCGTTATGTATGGTCACATAACATCATTAAAATTATATCGTCTATTCGACACAGATAATACTTAACCCACAGTGCTTACCACAAGGTTCAATCAATTTCAAACTGTAGTTTATTACGGGTTCTGCCAAATTTCATGGTAATAATCGTGGGATTGGGGTTGACATGTGGCCACCCAAAATGTAAAATTTAATTACACAGTTGGATTCAGCAGGAAATTTTGCAATTGCGCTATTTTTGGCGGAAATGTCTAATTAACTCTAGTTAAGTGGAGTTCTCCATTTTTAGTGGAGCTTTTCTAGGAGAAAATGGGCAAAAGAGTACGAGACTCAATTTTTGCCCATTCTGAGTGAATGAAGAGTCATTTTTGACTAATTGGAGCATTCTCGAGCCACTGGTGCAGAGAAAACATGCATTAGAGTAATGTAACTACATATAATAGAAAATTTTGAAGCATATTGAAAGATGGACATGCCATTGGGAGCTGGACCAGCAGATTTCAGCTAAGAGGGTTGAACTGCTTCATCATGCCTACTGTGTAAATTTCATGTGGTGAATTATTTCTCTATTTTACAATGTCGTTCAATGTTATTTACTCTTGTTTTATGCTTCTAATTCATTAAAAATAATCTAAAATGATGGTCAAACTTCTTCATCCATAAGCAAACTAATGAACTGATGATGGACATGTTTTTTAACTGAAAAGACACTTAGCACAACCAAACTAATACATTCATTTCATATCAGGTTGGTATTAGAGCTAGAGTTTATTCTCTACTGTTTTCTAGTGAAAATAATTGTTTAACTGTTTGCAATTTTTAGATTCTTACAAGGCTCAAGCTCAAGAGAGGAGAAGGAAAATTAGTGGAAGAAAAAGGGTCTCAAAGTGAGCCAAAGAAAAGGAGAGCAAGATTTCCACAATCTCCACCACCTATTTCACCTCCTAAGGATGCAGAAGCTCCATTAAGCATGCCTCATGAGGAAGGAGAAATCCATGAAGAATTTGATCCCAAGGAGGAAGAAAGAGTGTCTAGGAAAGCATTCCTTGACATGACTGAGATGGTTAGAATCCTTTATCAAGAAAGGAATCAGAGACAAGAAGGAGAAGGATCTAAACTTTACAAAGAAGGTCAAGGATATTCAGGAGGTCAACATGATTAGGATAAGTCAAATAAGGGAAATGGAGGAAATGGAGGCAATGGAGAGCCATCATTCTCACCCTCATCATTATCATCCTCTACTTCTTCTTTAGTACATCAGCCACACAAGTCAAAGAACACTCGTAAATGTCCTTTTTTAAAACTTCATGTTAACCTTGAATTGTCAATGTTTAATGGTGAAGTCAATGCAGAAAATATTGATAATTGGATTAGGAAATTGGATGTCTATTTGAGAATCCATAACCTTCAAGATGATGATACCAAAATTCAATTAGCTTCATTGTGAATGGAAGGAGCAACACTTGTTTGGTGGGAATCCAAGACAAAGGAGGAGATCAAGAAACATGCTAAGATTATTCTATCATGGTCAGATGTTATTACTTCTATAAAACAACATTTTTATCCATTATCTCATATGAAGATGGCCATCATGAACTTGCAGAACTTTAGGCAATTGAAGGGACAAAATGTGCAGGAAGATACCCAAGAATTTAGAAGAAGAGCTCTTTTATTAGGGGTGGATTTGCAGAGCCAAGATACTTTACTCAAGTACATAGGAGGCTTACATAGTTACCTAAAACATACTATTTTCATGTTTAACAACACCAGTCTAGATGAAGTACGTGTTCAGGCCACACATCTAGAAGATAGAGGGAAAAACATTTCTTAAGTGGGCAGAAAGAAACCTTTTAAGGGAAAATCCAAGGAAAGGAACTGAAAATGTAAAAAAAAAAAGAATGCATCTGTTAATAAAGAGGGATAAAAAATGGTTTATAAACATTGTTCAAAAGAAGGCCATGATGAAACTCATTTTTGGAAATTACATCCTGAATTGAACCCAAAGGAACCCAATAACAAAGGGAATAAAAAAACTGATGCTATAGATCAACATGATTGAGGATCTGATTGAGTTGATGAATCTAAGATTATAGCCATGGGATTGAATAACATGACAGGAAAATAAATTGAAACTCAACCCTATAACAGTACATCAAACTGCCATAAAAACACCTCAAATGAAGAAGAAAGAATAGAATTGTTTCATGTGATGCTCATATCCAAACATACCAAGATTGATGCATTGTTTAACAGTGGGTCACAAGCAAACTTAATCTCTAAACACTTGGTTAAGAAACTTATTCTTGAGACCATACCACATCCAAAACCATATCCATTAGGTTGGATTTGTAAGGATGCAAATCTACAGGTTTCAAGTAAATGTATATTGAGGTTTGCAATCACTGGAAGCTTTGTTGACACAGTTGAATTAGATTTGGTTCCACTTGAAATCACTGGTATTGTATTAGGGAGTCCTTACTTATATGATAGGAAAGAGATCTTCTATTGCCATGAGAACAAGTATCATATATTCAAATATTTCAAGGAGTTCATTGTTATAGCACATCACAAGAAGACAAACATTGCTATGGTAAATGTTGGACAGGTAAAGGGGCTGGTAAATTCAAGTAAGAATTTTTTTCTTCTTATGATTAAGCCTAAAGCTGATGTTAATCATGAATCTTTTGAAGGATGTGATCCTAAGTTGAAATCAGATTTATATGATGTAGTTAGTGGGCATCATGAGATTTTTTAGCAGCCAACAAGGTTGCCTCCAAAAATGGAAATTCAACATGAGATTCAGTTGTAGCAATATTGTCCTATTCCAAACATCGGTATCTATTGCATGTCGATAATGAAGAATGCTGAAATAAAGAGGAAAATTAGGGAGATTTTGGATCAAGGAATCATAAGGCCAAGCACCTCACCATGTGGGTCACCCATAGTCTTGATACCAAATAACGATGGCACTTGGTGCTTGTGTGTAGATTTTCGAGCTTTGAACAAGATTACTGTAAACAATTGTTACCCACTCCTCAAAATAGCTAATTTTCTTGATCAACTAAAAGAAGAAATGTTTTTCACTAAATTAGATTTACGAAGTTGATATCATAAAGTAAGAGTTGCAAAAAGTGATATATGGAAAACTGCATTCAAAACCAAACAAGGACTCTTTGAGTGGCTAGTTATGCCATTCGGTTTGTTTAACACACCGACAAATTTCATGCGTGTTATGGATAGTGTTTTGTATCCATTCCTTGATGAATTTGTTATTTTCTACTTGGATGACATTTTAATTTTCAGAGAAACAAGAAAATATCATGTCTTGCATGTGAATAGAGTGTTTGATGTTTTGAAGAAAGAGGAATTGTTTCTTAAGGTGTCAAAGTGTGAGTTTGGAAAGACTTCTTTGGTCTATTTGGGACATATTGTAGGAGGAGGAGGATTGAGAATTGATCATTATAAATTGGAGGCCATTTTGAATTGGCCTACAACCAAAAAAATATTCGAGGTAAGAAGTTTCTTAGGTGTACCTCAATATTGGAGAAAGTTTATTGCTAACTTTTCTTCCACCGGAGCTCCTATGCATGCAGTGACAATTCTGAAGAAAGGATTCCAATGGGGAGGAAAACAATAGAAAGCTTTTGAAGCTTTAAAAGACAAGATCAGTTCAGATCCAGTCCTTGCATTACCAAATTTGAGATAGCCATTCAAGATACAAACTGATGTTAGTGATTATGCCATAGGCATAGTAATTTTGCAGCATGGTAAGCCTAGCGATTCTCATTCTGAAATTTTTAATGGTGTTGTAACTAATTATCCTACATATGACAAAGAACTATATGTTTTGGTACAAAGTGTCAAGAAGTGGAAACAATGCTTGATGGGTAAAGAGACTATTGTACATAGCGATCACCAAACATTACAGTACTTGTAGTCTCAAACAAAATTGTAGCAATGAAGACATTTCAGGTGGATGGGATTTATTCAAAAATTTCAGTTGGTAATAACTTACAAGAAAGGTATTCTCAATAAATTTGTAGATATTCTTTCAAGACCAATCATTATTGCTTCTACTTTAATAAAAAATTATTCTGTTGTACATGACAGTTACATAGAACAATATGCACACGAAATTGATTTTCAAGATGTGTATGCTAGTTTGAGTGAAAGGAATCAAGTTGAAGAAAAATATTTTCATATGCATAACAATTTTCTGTTTCATTTGGGCAAGTTGTGTATTCCACAAGGAGAGAGGCTAAGTATCATGAGACGATATCATTCATCTCTTATTTCTGGACACTTTGGGGTAAGAAAAATAGTGGCACATCTACAGAGCTTTTGTTATTGGCCTCGCATGATAGATAGTGTATCATGTTTTATAAGAGGTTGTTATATGTGTGCAACAAGTAAGCCTAGTAATAGGAAGCTTGGGTTGTACACAACACTACTGGTACTATCAAGGTCATGGGAGAGTGTCTCCATGGAATTTTTTGGAGGTCTACCTATTTGAAGAAAGCAACATGATTATATTTATGTAGTTGTGGATAGATTCAGTAAAATGTGTATACTTACACCGTGTAAGAAGACCATTACTGCTGAAAAAACTGTTGAACTTTATTTTCAACATGTTTGTGTTCATTTTGGATTTCCAGCTTCTATTTTTCGTGACAGGGATTCCATGTTATTGGGAATTTTTGGTGAAATCTATGGAAGAAGATGGACACAAAGTTGAAAAAGAGTACTACTTTTCATCCAGAAACAGATGGAAAAACAAAGGTGGTGAACAGAACAGTTATGCATCTATTGAGACGATATTTCAGCAAACATCCTAAGTTTTGAGATGAACAACTGCATTACATTCAACACACTTATAACCGAGCAAAGCACTCTTCTACACAAACCTCACGTTTTGAAGTATGCTTTGGGTATTTGCCAAAATCGCCATTATATTTCGTCTTTGGGAAGGATGTTTCAATTGATGGCCATAGTAACATTGATAAGGCTTGAAATTTCATTGAGAAAATTCAGATTATACATCAACAAGTTAAAGAACATATTGAGAAAAGTCAAAGCAAATACAAAGAGAGGCTAGACAAAGATCGGGTTGATCACAAGTTTCAAGAGGGAGATGAGGTATGGTTGCACATTAGCAAATAAAGGATGCAATGGGAAGGTAAAAAGCTCAAACCCATTTGTTATTGTCCATTCAAGGTCATAAAACAAGTTGGTAATAATGGTTCCAACATGACTTGCCTTCTTATATGCAAATGTATCCAGTTGTTAATGTTGAAAACTTATGTTTTTATGACCCACCTTTAATCAATGATCAAGGAAATGATGTTCAACTACCTTCCATTGAATATTTCTCACTAGAATTTCTGGATGAGCTCAAAGAAGATACAATTCTTGACAGGAGGATAAGAGCATCCAAGAGGGGAAGCATTGACTACCTTCAAGTTGGGCTGAAAGGCACTAAACCAAGCAAAGAAAAGTGGATGGAGGTTGGAAAGGTGAAAGTGTTGTACCCTCATCTACTGAATAGGTAATCAAGTCTTTTGGGGTCCAAAAGATTCCCAATGGGGAGGAGTGATCCGGAGTTCATAAATTTTTCTCAAAATTCAACGTTAAAATATTGGGTTGAAATGAAGATGGTTGCATATATCTCATATTCCTGATTTTGGTGTCGTGAACGGTTCGAAAAACTAATTTAGTATAAGGGAGATATCACATTCTTATCGAAAAGCCAAATAGGTAAAATTGTGATAGTTTGACTAGGATGCACAGTAAGAAAAAGGGAATATTCCAAGGAATATTCCTTCCTCAGAATTAATTACAGGTTGAAAAGTGTCTGATTCCTATTGGTTGAATGGGTTTTGGGGCAGCCAATCATAGAGCACCATGTGGCTAGCCCTGAGGCTGCCACGTGTCCCTAGAATGGCATTATAAAATTTTGGTTGGGTCTGCAGAAATCGACCATGCAACCTCCTGTCGTGCATGCACAGGCTTTACCATCTGAGCCACATTTATGACTTAACCATATTTTATGTCGGGTTAAATTTATTTTTGTTGAAAATGCATTTGGGGGTTGGGACCATCGGCGGTTCCAACTTGCCAGCGGTTCCACAAGTGTTATCACATGGCAAACATAGTACATCAATCATCACGGTCAATACCTAATCGGCAGATAAAATCATTGAAATGCTACTTTCTATTATGCGCATATAATACTTAACCCACATCATTTACAACGGGGTTCAATCCATTTCAAATTGTAGTTTACTGCGAGTTCTACCAACTATCACGGTAACTACAGGATTGGGTTGGCATGTGGCCACCCCAAGTGAAACATTTAATTACACAGTTGGATTCGATGGGAAATTTATCAAGTGCAGTATTTGTGGCGGAAATGCCTAATTAACTCCAGTGAAGTGGAGTTCTCCAATTTTAGTGGAGCTTTTCTAGGTGAAACTGGGAAAAAGAGCACGAGACTCAATTTTTCCAATTTTGAGTGAATGAAGAGTCATTTTCGACTAATTGGAGAATTGAGTGAACGAAGAGTCATTTTCGACTAATTGGAGCATGATGGAGCCATTGGTGCAAAGAAAACAGGAATTAGAGCATTGTAACTACATATAATAGCAAAATTTTGAGCATAATAAAAGATGGACATGCCATTGGGAATTGGACCAGCAGATGTAGCCCAAGAGGGATGAACTGCTTCATCATGCCTGCTGTGTAAATTTCATGTGGCGACTTATTTCTCTGTTTTAGACTTCTGTTCAATGTTATTTAAGCTTTTTGTAGGCTTCTATTTCACTAAAATTCATCTACAGTTCATGGGAAAACTTCTCAATTCTTAAGCAAACTAATGAAATGATTATGCACATGTTTTTAAACTGAAAAGACACTTCGCAGAGAAAAAATAATACAATCATTTCATATCACCTTGTACCTAGGAAAAGGAAGTGCTTTTCTGTATGATATTTTGATTTTCGTGAGAGGACAAGTGAGGTGGGGTATTTCCAGTGACTAAATAGTTGGCTATGTCAGTAAATCACTAGGATTTTGTTGACACAACAAAAGATGTTTGTCAATAAAATCATCGTGAACAAGAATTACTTCACCAGGATTATTTAATATAGAAATATAATAAACAAAAACCTTAGAATTTTCTAGTCTATCAACAATAGTAAAATTAAATTACTAAAGAAAAAGTAACCACGTAGTCACTCTAATGCTATTCAATGTTTTATTCATCAAATATATTATTGTAGAATGACGAGTATGCACAAATATTTCATATCCTATTATGAAGTGTCTAGATTTATTAATACCAAAAATCACACCTAAAAAATCTTTCTTAGTCATAGTGTAATTCAATTCAGCTAGTGACAAGTTTTTACCGATGATGGAGATAACATAGGATTGTTTGTTTTCTTATTGTCCTAAATCTCCACCAATAGCATTGTCTGAGGCATAAGAGGAAATATCAAATGGAAGGGAACGGTGAGGTCCTCTCTAAAATGGTGCCTGTACTAACTTTTCCTTTGAGGTCTCGAAAGAATCTTGGCAAGTTTTGGACCAAGAAAACTCAATGTCCTTTGCTAATAGTCGAAAAATGGGGTAGCTGTCCTGTAAAAGTTCTCAGTAGCCCGCATGTCCTAGGAATCCTCTCACTTACCTTTTTGTTTTGGGTGTAGGAAGGCAGAAAATAACCTCTATCTTAGCTGGGTCAACCTGGATACCTTTGTCAGAAATGAGGTGGCCAAGAAATACTCTTACTTTGCACATTAATCTACACTTTTTTTCACTTAAATCAAGGTGAGCTTCTTGGCAATGAGAAATAAATTTTTCTATATTATTGAGGGCTTTAGAGAATGAATCACCATATACCAGAAAGATATCCATATAAATTTCCACAAAATCAAGGTCAGCAAAAATATCCAGCACTTCCCTTTGAAAGGTGGCTGGGGAATTACACAACCCAAAGGGAAGTACTCGATATGAAAATGTCCCCCATGGGCATGTAAAGGTTATTTTATCTTGATCCTCAGGTGTGATATGTATCTGGTTATAACCACTAAAGACTTCTAAAAGGAAAAGTACTTTTTACCAGCAAGGGTATCAAGCACCTAATCGATGAAAGGAAGGGGAAAGTAATCCTTGAGAGTGGATTTATTTAGTTCTCGATAATCAATGAAAATGTGCCATCTCCCATATTTCTTCGGGACTAACACCAACAGAGAGACCCACTGGCTATTGAATATAGGATAGATAAAATCAACGTCTAAGATTTTTTGCGATTGTTCTTTCACAACTTCTCTTAGAGTTGGGTTCATGTGCCTCTCAAGTTTTCATACGGGTCAGGATCCTTCCTAAATATAAATGTGATGATTATAAGTTTTAGGATAGATGCATTTCATGTCTTTTTATCCCCATGCAAAGGTATCAAGATGGTATTGCAACAATTATACAAGCTGCTCTTGTTGGGATGCATGCAGGTATGAGCTAATATGTAAATATTTTCCTGGACTAATCTCAAAATTATTGGTTTCTGGCTCGAGAGTATAAAGAGGTAATGCTAGGGACTGCGATGGGGAAGGTTGGGAATCATGACCTTCTTGAAAATACAGACTAAATTTTTGACATAATTACTCAAAATTAGGCATGCTATCTAGAATGTTCAAGAAGTCTCATTTCTCACCCTCCTAAGTTGACTCAGTATAGTGATGTATTATTGAAACTGACTGAGTCTCCTCATCACTACTATAATCTAGCCACAAAGTATCTCAGAGCTTTTGGATAGATCTAGCAACCATATGAATTTCTTCCTAGAATATCCATGGCAAATGTACATTTCACCAGAACATCATCCAATGTAATCATCAGTAGTACCAAGCCAAGGTACTTCCAAGATCAAGGGATGTCCTCCCATAGGATTCTTTCGCTGAAGAAGAATGAAGTCTGTGGGATATTCCCAAGATTCTATTGAAACAACCACAACATCCAATACTCCCTCCGACTTGATTTTAGATCTGTCTCCCAATTCAAGCACAGTAGATTAGGACGAATGTGGACCAGCGCAAGTTGATCCATGGTTTGGTTGGTCATAAAATTAATGGCTACCCCTAGGTTAATGATCACATTGGAGACAAGGACATCACCTATCTGAACAGAGATAACATGGTTTCCATCGTCGATATATTTTTCCATTTGCACACACTCTGTCATTAACTCTTCTGCTCTTCCAACAAATTGAATTTTTTTAGGCTCTACTCTTTTCCTTCCTGACTTCTTGGGAAAAAGTTCATTAATAATTTTTGTATATATAGGGACATATTTGATATCCTGGAGAAAAGGGACCTTAATGAAAAGATTCCTAAGCTTAGGAGCCAGCTAGACTTGAGAACGAGATCACTCCTCTCCATAATTAGGCTCTTTGTATTGGGAGGTTGGTTTGAATAGGATGGAAAAGGCTTTGAAGGTACGGGGATAGGTTGAATGGTGACATCTCTCACAGAACAGTTAAGATTTTCCTCCTCACATTTCTCTTTGACAATCACCATGGGCTTATTTTTTTTTTCTGATGTTACTACCTTTGCAATCATAGTTGGAGATCATTGACCCCAACCAGCATAGACAGATAACTGGGTGGAAGAAGCGGTTTAATAGAATGGATCATTTGTAATGCTTTTTTATTGGGATTTTGTATGGGTTTAGCAGGAATTTGAGGAGGTCAGAATGGTGGAGGTAAAGGCAATGGTGGCATTGGCTGCTTTAGATGGGGCAATGATGGTTGTGGAATTGGGTAAGGTGCATATGTAGATGGATATGATTGCATAGGTGCAGGATAGGAATTATGTGAATGGTTTGGACCTCTACAACCTTGTTGCCATGTTTGTGAAGGATGTCCATACAGAAAGTAGTTCCCATGCTGCCACAGTTGAGAGTGACTATGATTATGAGAGGAATGTGGTTGTGAATTATAGACAAAATAATGTGAAGGAAGTTCAGGAGCCATACCTGCACATACCTGAGGCCAATTCCTCCATGCTCCCATAACATGCAATGACTAAGGTTCAGGTTGTCGTCCTTCAAGTACTACTTTCAATCCAGGTATGGAAGGGAATTGTCCGTAATATCCCGTTTCGGGGATATCTAAAAAACACACCAAACTCCAACCAGAGATTGACTGGGAGGGAATTTACGAGATATGTCACCTCTAAGAGAGTATGAGATCCAGAGTACACCTGGCCCTTTCCAGACTCTGTCTAAGAGTGATAGAAGAACACACCAAGTCGTATAGAACTATAGCGCTTAAACACAACAATAGAAATAGAAAGAGAATACAGCAACTACGACAACCACGGAAACTACGACATCTTAACCAGAAAACATATAAAGAAAATGCTGATCCAGTGTAATATCCCGTTTCGAGGATATCTAAAAAACATAGCAAACTCCAACCAGAGATTGACTGGGAGGGAATTTATCGGATATGTTGCCTCTAAAAGAGTACGAGATCCGGAGGTTACCTGGCCCTTTCCAGACTCTGTCTAAGAGTGAGAGAAGAACACACCAAGTGGTATAGAACTATAGCGCTCAAACACAGCAATAGAAATAGGAAGAGAAAACAGCAACTACGGCAACCACAGAAACTATGGAAACTTAACCAGAAAAAATATAAAGAAAATGCTGAGCCATTTTATTAATCTGAGAAATGCAATGAAGTACAAGAGGCAATCTTGCACAAGGAAAGTGAGAAAACACCCTCAGAAATAACAAGAAATGGCTGCTCCAAGAACTGCATCCCAGTTGCTGGAGAAATGCCATGTACCTGCTGCTGCTGGAAGCAACTGAAGATTAGGGGCGGATCCCCTTGCCAGAATGAGATGAAAATCAGAAAACCTCCTCTCCTCAACAACTCAGACAAGATCTGCAAACCATTCGAAGAATGGCCAACCCCTAAAAACACTAGAAACTGCCTCCCTAGTGAATTGCACTGGCCTCCAAGGGACAATGTAGTAGCTGGATAGAAACAGCTGAAAAACTACCAGAAACTCCGCCAAAACCCACCGACAAGAAAAGGTTGACCCTTTACTCGAAATCCTAGCGAAATCACCTGCAGAAACACCCAAACTGAAGCTCTGCCATAAGGGACTGCGTCCTCTCTCCCAGTGACTGCGCAGTCTCTCTAAGCTCCAGCTCCGCAACAAACCCAAACAATGAAACAACTCACAAAATACTGAAAAACAAACCTTTCCCGAGTAGGCACTCGAAGTCCCCCGGGGCTAAGGGTGAGATCTCCGCATGGAGACACTCGGTGCACTAAACAGTGATGCAGATAGGCTAAGTATCTAGTGTGTGAAAGAAGACCAAAGTCTCACTGGAAAATCAACAAATCCAGAATGATCGAAATATGGAGGCTCCTCCATATTTTATAGCATTGGTTTCCCTCCAAAACCAATGTAGTCTCTCTCTCCTCCACATCCTCATCCTTATCTGCACATAAGCTTCTAGAGTGCATGTAGGCCCCCTCCTCCACGTGGTGTGTGGCCCCCCTTGGCTCCCTCCTTAAGTCACAAGTTGTGCTACTAGGAAGGTGTTTTATTCCACTAAAGTGAGTTAGACCCTCTTTCTCACTTTTTATTTATTTACAACCCATAGACGGAAAAACTTTACAAAATCAAATATTCCAATTAGCTGTCACTAATTAGGAATATTACAGCCCCCCCTAGCAAAATGTTGCTTGCCCTCAAGCAACTGAAGTGATGGATGCTACAAAATTTTATCGCTCTCTAAAGTGGCATCCTCATCCGACAAAAATTGCTTGTCCTCATGCAATGCCTGAATAAGCCTCCTTTCTAGCTGATGCTCCCCACTGACACTGTAAAATGTGCCTGGGTCCCAGATGTGCCACTGAAACCTCTCTGACCTCTACATCACCCTGATATGAAGGGATCTCTCAATGCCAGGATCCAAAACTGACCTCTCATAGTACCAGCCAACCAATAATCCTCCCAGATCCCATCGCCACCATGGCCAATAATTGCCCAAGTCCCATGGCTCAGACTGCGCATTGCCTCTAGCTATGACTGATGCTCTAAGAGGTGAAGACAACCAATAAGCATCAATGCTCTCGGGCTCCTGAAGTGCTGCACCTGTAACTAAATATACTGCCCCTCCAACTGCATACCAGCTCATCACCTCTATCCAATCCAAGTCCTGACTCAATCCCATGCTGTTCCTGCTCTCCTGAAATCAGGAAGGAGTCCTAAAGTAACGATAGCCAATGCCCTCCTGCCAACTAGGATCTGTAACATCTACTATGTCCAAGGGCCCCTGCTTTTCTGTGCTCCCTACGAAGAATATTGTACCATCAAGAGGGTACCAACTCATGATCTCTCGCTAGTCCAAATTGGAAGAAGAATCCGATGTAGCAACAACAACGGCATATGGAACACGCTTGGAGTGTTGCTGCCAGCCCGTAATCAACTCACACTGCTCTGCCCTGTCCTCCAATGAAAGCTGCCTATAGAAGGAAGCCCCTCTCTCTATAATGGGCCAAAGTGGGCAAGAGATGCTGCAAGCTCTATCGATGTACTCCTAGAGAGTGCTACCCACTAAAAACACTGCAGCTCTGCTAACTGCGAGTACATCTATCTGCGCCTCATCCCTGTGTCGACCCACAAATGGATGCTCCACCATATCCAACAGCTCCTCCCACTCTTGATCAGGAATTTCATGCTCCCGCTGTCTACTGGCCCCCTGCAAAACAATCCCATCAACCTCCAATGGATCTGCAATGACTATCACCATACTCGTTGTCAGTGCATGTAACTGCTCCTCCTCAATGGCTGACCCCGCGGTTAACCGCATATCCATCATAGACTCGATGTGAGCCTCCATTTGGCTCTCCCCCAAAGGATTATCATGCATGATGTGCATAGCATCCTCCTCTACTGACTCAGGCTCCATCATATACAACTCTGGCTGGATCATCACAAGTGTCTCATCACCCAGAGTATCTCCCGTATATTCCCCTGACTACTCACCCTATACACTAGAATGCAGCTCCGGTCTACTACCTCCATCTCTATGTGACTGCTCTCGCTCCCCAAGAGCATCCTCAACTGATCCTATGGACTCATATGCAAAAGAGTCCTCACCCTGGCATACAGAAGGAATGCCCTCCTGTTCTACCTCCGCCATCTCATCTGCATTGAACATGCCATCCACCCTCTCGATAAAGTGTCGATATAGTGTCTGGAACCTAGACACATACTGGGATGCTACCTCTACTGTAACTAGTATCCTTTTCTCATGCATGACCTCGACATGCCCTGAGGGAGAAGTGACTAATGTCTCCCTCATGACCTGCTCCCCAAGCATAGGCTCAGCAATGATTGATGTGCCACCCTTGTAGAGGATCATCTCATCCCCTAACCTATGGCTATCAACTAGCACCCCGACCCAGTTCCACTGCTAAGAAGTCTCTCCCCTAGTGTGCTGAGTGTCATCCAAATATCTTGGGTGAGCCTCGCATACCCCATTGCTCATGCCCAAAGTGCCAAAGGGCAACAACAAAATCGGTTGTGCCCATGAGTGATGTAGAAGAGGGTTAGGTGCGTGAGTCCCCAAAGATACCGTTAAGTATCGCTCATCTATCTCCTCATCGATCCTGGGTGAACTACTCCCAAAGGTAAGCTCGGTGTCCCTGTCCGCGAGTCTCCCTAGAAGCAATGCTCTAAGACCCTGCTGTGCAGCACCGTATGCCCTCGCATACCACTGATCATCCATGTACTCATTGACATGCCACTACACACTGAGGCATACCCTTGTATACTGCTGGATACCCTAAGCTACTATTGTACCACCCTGTACTGTCTCATGTCCTGACTATGTCCAGACATCGGTCACTCCCCGCGAGCTCTCAATGTGATGTAGGACACTCCTACTCCCCAATGCAGTCCCACACACTATGGTACACCACCATGAAACTCCATGTCCACTGGTAGTCCACTGCTCAATCCTAGAGGCTCCCACACATCGCTGGATGTGATGACCTAGAGCTGTGCCTCTACATGTCGGACTAACCCCAATCGGTATCATCCTCTCCACCGTTGCATCACTGTACCCACCAACGAATGGATCATCACTCCAAACCCTCCTCGAGGGGTCCGAGAAGTGAATCTCCCTATGTGTCAATAGTGTTACCGCCATTTCTCGGCTCCGCTGCGTCCTTTGTGCCCCACACAAAGGTGAAGAATCCTTGGCCCCGTACAAGGCGCCATCTGGTAGCCTGCCAATGCCACCTCCTCTGACAAGCTCCTGCCAAGGTATGTTGACCACACCATGATCTCGTGTACGAGTGTCATACCAAGACAACCTAGGGAGTCTGCCCATAAACTGGTTGGCCACTGGAGCTGACCGAAACTCTCCTAGCGGATGCGCCTTCTCTACTGCTTGGCCAACCATACCCACTAAGACATAGTTAACCGACTTGCTTGGGAAATTATAGGTGATCCCGCCTGGATCCCAATGCCAATCTGGGGTTCCTGTATGCCCAACACCTAGGAACTCCTGTTGAACTACACCCGGGTCCACCACTATCTATATAACCCATTCCACTAGGTACCAACTCAAAATCTCTTGCCACCCAACCTCAACATGTGGATGTTGTACCCTGTGCAACTTTGATCGTCTCATACCGCTATCCAAGTCAACGTATAAGATCTGACTAGGTGGCTCCGTCTCTCTCTCTCCAATGGGAAGAGGTAACCCAACAATGTTGCTATTCCCATACATGCATGCCTAAAGGGGAATGATTTGATGCTCCAACGTGCCCTCTAGTTGTACCATCAGGGAATCTAGTCATTCCCCAATGTGGGCCAACTTGGTCGTCGACTCGGCACAAGCCACTTTCATGCCCTCCAGCTCCTTGTCCTGCAACAAAATGGCCTCCCATACTAACGTGGCATTCCCTTTCAAAACTTGAAGGTTTGTCTGAAGCCGATGATACCGTTATCCACGACCATCATCCAATACCTCTGTATCTCCTAGTGCCTCATCGAAGGTGGATACATCTTCTGACACCTCATCCATCTGTCATGTGCTACTACGACCCGAAGACTCGAACATGACTCCGGTCATCACCCCGATGGATGGCTCTACTGAGATAGGCTCTACCTTCTCCCCTACGATATCAACTGACTCAGTCAACGAGGTCTCCAATGAGGATGAGTCCTGTGTCACACTAGGTGTATCCTCAAACTCCCTGCAATCATGTGTGCCCTCATCCTCCAAGTGCAAGGTAACCATTTTGATGGTTTCCCCCTTCGATACTTGGTCAAGCTGGAAAGAGGTATCCAAATTTTCCACCCAAGCTTTTTCCAAACGCTTGGATGACCTATCAGATGTCGGTAAATGGAACCTACCCACGGTGCTCTATAAGCCCCCGTCATGTGAGTGCCTGTTCCTACTGTGAAATTTGTGGGGTCTACTATCCTGCTGGATCTGAACAACATCTCTGAATGGAAGGGCATCCCTAAACTCCTGCCCATATGCCTAATACTCGGCGAAATATTCACCCATGTGGCCAGGCTCTGGCTCCTGTTATGCTCCTGCCCCTGTGTGTGCACCCAGAAAAGTGGGTATAGTGGAACGCGTGGGTTTATGTGATGTCATATACTCAGTGGCATCATGCTCTGGCAAATGGTGGGATGTGCCTGATCCTTTTCCAATCTAGAAACCCCTTGGGGTTTCACGTTGTCTAGCCTCCACAGCGGTGAATCTCTACCCCATCACCTCAATCTGCCTCGACGGATCATGTACTGATTTGATTTGCATCTCCCCAAATCTCTTCGCACCATCATCACCTGCCATCGGCTCCTCCTGCTATGTGTCTACAGGCTCCTCAAAAACTGCACTGTTGCTCCAAAACTACACTGCTGCTTGACTTCAACCTCTGATTTACCCACTAAAAAAATACTCAAAAAATTATAGGAATTTGGGAAGGTGATCCTTGCCCAAAACCCAGAAAAACATGGAAAGGGTTTCTTCTAATTCCAAACTTCAAAATCTGACCCTTTGTATTTTGGCCCTTTTCCAATTTCGTTTTTTGGGACTGCAACTACTACTGTTAATCATTGCTCTCCAAATTGCAGCAAACCTCTCTATGGTCTCTTTCCTAATGTCATATACCACAGGCTGAGCTAGAACTATGCTTTGATACCACTGTAATATATCGTTTCGAGGATATCTCAAAAACACAATAAACTCCAACCAGAGATTGACTGGGAAGGCCTTTACCGGATATGTCGCCTCTAAAAGAGTACGAGATCTGGGGGCTACCTAACCCTTTCCAGACTCTGTCTAAGAGTGAGAGAAGAACATACCAAGTGGTATTGAACTATAGCGCTCAAACACAACAATATAAATAGGAAGAGAAAACAACAACTACGACAACCACAACAACTACGACAACTTAACCAGAAAACATATAAAGAAAATGCTGAGCCACTTTATTAATCTGAGAAATGCAATGAAGTAATAGAGGAAATCTTGTGCAAGGAAAGTGAGAAAACAACCTCAGAAATAACAATAAATGGCTGCTCCAAGAACTGCGTCCCAGCTGCTGGAGAAATGCCGTGTAGCTGCTACTGCTGGAAGCAACTGAATATTAGGGGCTGATCCCCTTGCTAGAATGAGATGAAAATCAGAAAACCTCCTCTCCTCAACAACTCGGACAAGATCTGCAAACCATTCCAAGAATGGCCAACCCTCCAAAACACCAGAAACTGCCTCCCCGGTGAATTACGCTAGCCTCCAAGGGACATCGTAGTAGCTGGATAGAAACAGCTGAAAAACTGCCAGAAACTCCGCCAAAACCCACCAACAGGAAAATTCTGACCCTCCGCTCGAAATCCTGGCGAAATAACCTGCAGAAACACCCAAACCGAAGCTCTGCCATAAGGTACTGCGTCCTCTCTCCTAGTGACTGCGCAGTCTCTCTAAGCTCCAGCTCCGCAACAAACCCAAACAATGAAACAACTCACAAAATACTTAAAAACAAACCTTTCCTGACAAGGCACTCGAAGTCCCCTAGGAATAAGGGTGAGATCTCTACATGGAGACACTCGGTGCACTAAACAGTGCCGCAGATAGGCTAAATAGCCAGCGTGCGAAAGAAGACCAAAGTCTCACTCCAAAATCAACAAATCTAGAATGATCCAAATGAGGAGGCTCCTCCATCTTTTATAGCCTTGGTTTCCCTCCAAAACCAGCGTAGTCTCTCTCTCCTCCACATCCTCATCCTTATCTGCGCAGAAGCTTCTAGAGTGCATGTAGGCCCCCTCCTCCACGTGGTTTGTGGTCCCCCTTGGCTCCTTCCTTAAGTCACAAGTTGTGCTACTAGGAAGGTGTTTTATTCCACTAAAGTGAGTCAGACCCTCTTTCTCACTTTTTATTTATTTACAACCCATAGACGGAAAAACTTTACAAAATCGAATATTCTGATTAGCTGTCGCTAATTAGGAATATTACATCTTGGTAGGGACTGGTGCACTGCATTCAAGGCCTGGGCAACTGGTTGGTGAGAGTGGGCTTTTTTAGGCAACCCGTATTCATTGAGTCTCAGTATATCTTCTTTTCCAAACAGGTAATTACTCACATCACGGCATTTTAAGATTCATGGATTTGGATTTAGGTTAGATTAGATTTGATAATTTGGGTAATTGGATTTTTAATGCAAGATCTGAGTTGCAAATCCATTGGGAAATGCCCGGTAATTTTGGGGTTTTTATATTTTGTCATTTTTAGTTCGTATTTAGATCTGTTTTCAACTGTGTTGCAGGTTTGAGGAAATTGCAAGCACTGTTGTTGTTGCAGCAGAGGTTAAGGCATAGATAACCCAAGCATAGGAGCCAGCTAAGGTTGTTCTCCATCAAGAAGTGGGCAACAAAATTCTCTTGCAGAGCGATGCCCTCTATTGGGTTTCTCTCAACCCTTTGATCTCTAAGTTTCTTCAGTAATTTTAGCAGAGAAATTAATTGACGAGGTTAATGTTTGCATGGTGATTTAATTCTTATTTCTATATGATTATTGCAATATATATTGGAAACGAGTGTGTGCCCTTGTGAGCCCGAGCCAATGAAAGAGATCTGCGAAGTCATCAACAAGTTTCCGGTATCAATTGATAGGTGGGGTTGCAAATGAATAAAGAACTAACTAGCTGGAGAGAGTGGTCAGATGAGGAAGGAGGTATGAGATAGAACCCAAAAATAGCGCCTATCAGAACAATAGAATTGACCTACCTTTACATCTTCCCACCTGCTACATCCAGATTTAAACAGTTCTCCCTTCATCTTATGACACACAAACCCATTGTAGACATCTTTTGAAATAGATCACATGTCGACAACACAGTAGCGAGTACACTCAGAATTCATTAGATTTATTGATGAAATACAACCTCCTAGTTGGGATAAGAAAGGGAGAGGCAGAACAGGGAAGAACAGGGCAGCCACAGAGAAAAACAATTGCAGAGCCAGTTTGGAAACATCATTTCACTCATAATCTCAAGCGCCCATTGAACTTGTCGTTAGACAAATAACCCACAATCTATTCATAAGCAAAAGAACATAGATTTGAAGGGAAAAAAATATGTATTTGAAAGGGATCATAAAGAAAATGGGAAATTAGGATTGGAAATAAATTGTAATGGGAATTTAGTCTTACGTTAATTTAGATAGTTAGTTTAAGCTATTAGATGAATTTGTGATCAACGTTATTGAAAGGGATTGCATAGGAAATGGGAAATTAGGATGTGAAAGGCATTGAAAATAAATTGAAATGTGAATTTACTATAAGCATAATTTACATGGTTAGTTTAATCTGTTAGATGATTTATTGGGATCAATGTTATTGGGTATTTGATTATATTTAAGTGGATTAATTTTAGGTAAATACTAAGCATTATGTAGGATTAGATCCTTGATTTTTCATATTTTTCATTGGGGAAAGACAATAAGTTAATTATTAGCTTCTTATCTTTTCATCTTGTTTTTTATCCAGAAACGAGGTGGAAGGACAATAGAAAACTAATAAACTAATATCTCTCAGGGTGCTTAATATTTGAGAATCATATCTATCCAACTTCTCTTAAACCTACAAATAACTATATACACATATTTCATTCTTAATCCATCCATATTATACTAAACTAATATGTAAAATGAAGCATTTCAAATCTTTTTCATACTACGCTAAATTGTACAAAGCACTAAGCTTCACTAGATAGAATAGTAAAATTAATTGAAAATTGAATGAATGGATGTTCATATGTAGGAGGACACGAATGGATCATTCGACTTTGTGTTCGTAGATTCTAACAAAGACAACTATATAAACTAACACAAGCGTTTGATCGATTTGGTGAAGGTTGGCGGTGTGATTGCATATGACAACACCTTGTGGAATGGTTATGTGGTGGCTCCACCCTAGCTATATTTATCTAAATAAAAACAAGTAGGGTCTTCCATTGATATATCAAAGACCTCCCTCCTCCCATCTTATGTTTCATTCATTTGGCATGCTATATAAATTATGATGATTCATACCAAAAACAATTTATGAGCTATTCTCTTGCCATGTTAATTTCATGTCTCTTAGCGGTGGGAATGCTTTATGATATCTTGATTGTTATAAATTTACAATGTATGTCAATTGAGTTCATTACTATTTATATGTTTGTAGTATGCCACAACATATTTATGGTTGGATGTGGAGTGAAATACGTACTTGTTTTTTCTTTCAATTTTTTGTTTCTCTATAATTTATCTGGTTTGTGAGATGAAAGGTGTAATACCAAGAGAGTTCTTTCTTGCAAGTCACTGTCTTTTTTGTCTGTTAACTTTTTTTTGTTTATTGTGATCTAAAAAAAAAATTCTCTATCTGAACCCTTATTAAAAATTGTATATGTATATGCACTTGTGTAACTAGACTTTGTCACGCAATGTTGGACATGAAACTGAGAGACGACATATTGGCTTAAGAATGGAAGACCATGGATTTGAGATATATTAAAGAAGTTGTACATAGCATCTTGAAAGTTGAAAGAAAAGATGTTGAGTTGTCACCTACACAAGAGATTGAGGATCAACAAAACACGTTGTATGCCAATGCTAGCAATGTATTGTCTAGTACAGATGTTGTGCCTCGAGGAGAGGATAATGGTGAAAATAGAAAGTATAAAAATAGACGTGAAGATGAAGAGACTCATCTATTGGCACCCTTTTACACCAATACTACATGACTTGGCAAACAACAATTACCTAGTCAACTTCAAAAATTCATTTCTCTCTAACAACAACTTGGATTCAAACGATTCTCAATGAGTTGGAATCGTATCATCAATCACTATCATCCTCATCCATCACATGCCGATTTATCATCATGGTTTTGGCCCAAACATGATGGGTGAAAAACCCCCAAGCTTGGATCTCAAGCCCACAAGCCCATTTGTGGCACTTTAACCTCCAACCCTCGATCACCAAGGTTTGCAGTACCTCCCAAGCTACACAAAAAATTGACAAAAAATAGAGCCAATATCTAAGTTTTCGTAAATAAGAAAATATCTAATATCTTAGAACAAGTCGTAACAACTAGGAAACTAGTTCAAGAAAGAAAAGGATAAGAACCTGTATAGCTAGGTAAAACTGAGTTGTAAAATTCTCGTAATGAAGGTAATGCATTGATTATCCTTTTGTTGTGGAAATGGAAAAATACACTAAGTATTTGTATATCTATGAACATTAGAATATGGGGAAAAGATGAAACATTTAGTTTGCCACTCATATAGTTGGATAAGTAAATAGCCAACTTTTATTTTAGATATATCTTTTTTACAATCATTTTTTTTGCATGGAGAATTCCAACATGAATGATGTTTACTATTAAATTTTGTTTGTAAAGGATGCTAAATCACCTGCCCCAATAATTGGTTAATCTCTTTTGTTACACCATTTTTTGGTCATCTAACCTACTATCATTAGATGGACCCAAGTACATCACGTAAGACCAATTTTACCATAAGTAAAATTGCTTTCACTATGTAAAATAACTTAATAAAACACATTTATTAGGTTGTTTATGGTCTAAACAGGAAACCCCAAAAGGAAATATTAAACAAACCTATATTTGTTTGATTTTCTTGGTCATGTTTAACCCAAAACAAAGAAATTAATTAGATAAATCTTTATTTATCTTATTATTTTCTAGGAATAATTATTTAAATTTTATTTAAATAATATTCCTTGTTAAATATGACTAAATCACCCATAAATAATTAAATAAATCATTATTTATTTGATTATCTTTCAACCACTTCCTTAAAATGATAAATAAATCATTTATTTATTTATTATTCACAAATAAAGGGATTTGACCTAAGTCAAATACTTTTTCCCTCCAACAAATATAATAAAATATTCCATAAAAGGTGGATCTAGATTTGGTTAACATTATTTTAATCATGCACCAAGATCTAGAATGACCCAATATTTTTTTATAAATAGGAGGGTTTTTCCTACAATTCTTCACCTTTTGTTGCCTATTAGATCACTCTGGATCTATACACTTGGTCACATTCTACATTATTTGATGTGTGAGCTCCCTTTGAGTTCTATCTTCGTCTGGGTTTTCTACACCAACAAGAGAAAGAGATTCTAGATCTGAAGTGCTGAGGACTTCCAAGAACCCATCCCATTGAAGAGAATTGGATACACCTTCTTGTTTTCCTCCCAGGTGCCCTTAATACAAAAATTCTTTTAAAAAACATTGTTCTTGTCTTGTCTATTGGATATATGGAGCAAACCCTTCTTTTTACTGCTCAATGTTTTTCTATGCATAGATCTGGTTTTTTGCAGCTCTTGTCTTGATCAACTAACTGTAGATCTGAAGATATTGGCAGCCACTTTTGATGTTAGGGATATTAGTTATGTGTAGCTAAAGTGGTCTTTTTTCGTACAAATTGACAAAGGATTCATACTAACAATTGGCGACTCCACACGGGTTTTCAATTATGACCGCTGTCGTTTTTTCATATTCCTGCATATCCAGCTACTTCAGACCCTAGGGTTTCCTTTCAGCGTTTTGTTTTTCCTATTTTTATGTTTTTTTTCTCACATAAAACCCTAAAACATTAAAATTTCTAACTTCCGCGTGTTTCTGGACCTATTGCGCAGGTGACAGACATCAGCTGCAACTGAGACGGTAACTTTTTCTGAAATCTGCCGCCGAGAGTGCCGGAAGTGAAGGTCGCACTTTTTGGCCCAAAAACTACGTCCTGGAGCTTCAGGTCACAGAAAACAGCCCCAAAACTGCGACCTGAGCGAAAAACAGGTCAAAAACTGCGATCTAGACTTTTTTCTGGAATTTTTCTAGGTTTTACTGAAGCTTCTGTCAGGGTTTTCTAGCCTTTGTCTCAACCCGTTTAGACCTGTTTCTGATCGCTTTTTCTCATCTAAGTGGGAACATAGCCCCATAGGGCATCAATACCCTCCACTTTTGGTGGAAGAGTTTTATCTGTTTCGGGTGTATGTTTTTCAGAGTTTCAGCCTTCCCTTTTTCAGATCTGATACCTCCTTTTCAGATCCCTTTTAATCAGCTCTTCTCCCTTTCAAATCACCTCCTGAAGTTTTGTTTGGATCTGCCTTTAGGGCATCCTCCTTGTCCCTTCTTCTTTTTGTTGATTTCCTCTTTTTTTTCCAGCCACCTTGCCTCTGCCTCTTGGCTGTGTTCTGCACCTCTTTTCAGCAGATTTCTCCTTTAGATCCCTGTCCCTCTCGACCCTAGATCTATTGGCCTTTTTTTAGTGTGTTTTGACTAGATTTTTTCCCTCTGTTAGACTAGTTTTGAGAGACCCGCCTTTTTGGGTTAGAATGATGCATTGTTAGCTGTTAATTTTCTGTTATTTCAGCATTATATACTGTTCTCTGTAGATTTATTTTCAGTTACGCAGCACACTTTTTCTCTTGCTCTCAAAACGAAAAGGGTTTAAAAATTAAAATTAACGCACACCACACACTCACCCTAAGCGAAGAAGAGCCTGGTTTACACCGCCAGGCAAAGACTTTAAAATCAATTGACACTGCACCTATCTGCCCTTGTTTCGACATTGTAATGACTTGATTCTGCACCTCCCTGCCCTTGTGGTCGTTCTTCTTCCCCTTGTGCCGTGTTTGTGTTGTCATCATTGCGCCCCCCAAGCGCACCTCCCGGAGACTTCTTGGCCTTCACCCTCAGTTTTTGGTCGGTCGACCTACTCCGTCCTGTCACCGTCGAGTTAGTCCTCCTTCGAGTTCGTACTCTGACTCTTCTTCTGATTCATTGGGTTCTCATTTTACTTCCAGTTCTCCCCTTGTCACCTTCACTATGTCTGGTCCAGGGCCTAACGCTAGCGGTAATCCTGGCCCTAATGCCGGGACTGCTACTAGCGGAACCACCATAGGAACTACCTCGGCTGCGCCCTTGCTCCCCTTCATGGCAAGCCTCAGCCTCCCCGATTTGGACTGATTGATTAACGACCCTATACACCATGACGCTAGTTGGCCTGCTATGCCAACAAAGCTCCCTTCCGACATCCCAAAGTTTGAAGGCCTTGCTAGAGAAGATCCTTCAAATCATGTTCGATCTTTCCACATGTGGTGTTCATCTACCTCCATTACCGATGACTCTGTCCGTCTTCGGTTGTTCCAACAAACGCTTACAGGCACAGCTTCTAAGTGGTATGTTGATCAGCCCACTTCCTCTCATACCACCTTTGCAACTCTTTCTCGGGCTTTTTTATCTTACTTCCAGCTTCCCCTTTGTTATGACACTGGTATCAAAATTTTGACTTCTTTTTGTCAATCATCTGCGACCCACCTATCCGATCATGTCCAGGAATGGTGGAGAAGAAAGAGCCTATGTCAATCCCCTACCTTCCAAGACCGTGTCTACATGGACTGGTTCCTTAGATCTCTCTTTCCTCCTATCGGGAAATATGTCGCATCGCATTTTCCCCAAACCGAAGAAGCCGCCCTCCAACTAGAGTTAAAATATGACTTGATCTACGCTCAGACAGGTTATGTTTATACCATTCTACCTGATCTCGCCAGACCCGGTGGTGTCAACGCACCGGGGGCACCTCATGCCGCCGATGGTATCGTTGGAGCTCTCTCTCATCCATATACCCAACCTCCCATGGGTTATGGTGGGATTTGCAGGAGAGACGTACCTGGAGAACTTGTTCCCTCTTGGTATACATTGTGTATCCAGGATACAGCATGCCTCCTCTTTTGGCCCAACCTCCTGGTCACCATACTATTACCCAACCCCCTTATTATTTGTATCCGCAGTTTAGTGCTCCAGCTCCTCCAGCATCAGCACCTCCACCTCCCTGGCCTTCTCAACCCCTGCAACAGCAGTCACCACCCCCTCAAGAGCAGGTGGATGCACAGCAGGGATTCATGGCTACCCAACCACCTGACAGACAGGTGGCCACTCAACCTTCCTTATGATTCCTCCAGGTACGGATCCTCATGATGAACTACGATCCACCTCTGCAGTCGACCACCTTCAAACTCGGTCTCGCCGGTATTGTAGCCTCCCTCTGTCAGTCACCTATGATCAGAGTCCCCTTCTTCGAGTTCTGAAGTCTCTTTCAACATCGATGGTCCCTTACATATCCCTCAACCCAAAGTTGAGGTTCATCCCAAGATTCCTAAGGGACCATTACGCCGAAATGCTTCTTCTGGTTGAGTTGCTCATTCGTATAGCATAGTAGATTATTTGGCACAGTTTCCTGCTGCCATTTCCACATTGGAACTCCTCCAGTCGTGCCCTTCCCAAAAGAAGGCTCTGCTATCTGCAATGGGAACTGTAGATCCTGCTGATGACCAAATGATCGATTTCGACGCCACTCAATCGGAACATCCTCCTTTGCCTTCGTAGCCTTCCAAATCTAGTCAAAATGCAGGCATGCGTTCTCGGTGTATAATAATGAAGGGGAATCCACACGTGTGATGTCTGCACAGTTTGAAGTAACTCGGATCTCTTGAGTCGGCCCTTCCATGATCACCCATCGAGCGTGGGATGGCCACGCCTCCCGGCCCATTGGCCTCTTGGTAATTTTCCTACTTACTACTCTTGCGAGTGTTGTTGTTTGCGTTGACGTTGAAGTCATCGACGCCCCTCTTGATTATAACATTATTTTGGGGCATAGCTACACTTATGCTATGTTTGTTGTCCCATCCGTGGTCCACCGCAAGATTTTTTTTCCTCATAATGGAAAGATAGTCACCATTGACCAGTTGACGTGCCTCCCCTGAGTCGACCATCTCTTTTGTAGCCAATCAACAAACTATCTATTCTTTGACCAGCGTCTCTCCCGGCATCTACAAAGACTCCTCTTTGATTGGAACCTTCACTGGTCTTCCTCCTCCTCCTGTCTCTAACCCCATCTCATCGAATGTTTGCATGATGCAATCGTCTCGGGCTACTCTCAAGCAACCTGCTTCGACTAGTCAGCAACCGTGCTCTCCGCAACCTGCTCCTAGCCCTTCACCTGCAGCTAGTTTTCATGAGCCTCTTTACCCTCCTGGAACTGTTCCTCCAAGCCTTAGCCATTTAGGAGCCGTCCCACCTGGCCATCACCCCTCTACAGTCGGAGGAAATCTTGTTCCTGAGTCCCCACAGTGTCCACGGTACCGGTCATGGCCACCCTCTCTCTTCCTAACCTAACCCCTTGGATTCTCGTCTGGTACCATGATCCTCCAGTTGCAACCCTACCTGGTCAACCCAAACCTTATATTGCTTTGACCCTAGTTCAATCGGTCTCCATGACTTCTCCTGTTGCAACAGAGCCTCAGTCACCTCAACGGGAACCACCTCCTGTTGTGACCGCTTCGGGTAAGAATGGCAAAGCTCACAAGGGGGCATCAAAGAACAAGGCTGCCCCGATAAACCCTGCCCCTCCTCGGCCTCCAACACATACCATCCAGTGTGCTTTGTGTGATGTTGTCGGTCACGCCACCCATACCTGTCCTGAATTGCTTCATCTCAAGCCCATGGTTAATGTCACGTTCCCTGAGTCCATGGTCCCGGAAGCCTCTATTCCTTCTGCGATCGTGACCAAGAACCCCAAGACTATTAACACCAACCACTCCTGTGCTTTGTGTGATCTCCATGGCCATTGCACCCACCTTTGTCCCCAGCTCGAGGATTTCCGCACCTCTCTCGCCGTGGTCCGCCAATTCGAGGCCAAGCGCAATGAGTCCACCCCTCCCCTATTTGCACATTTTTCTTTGGCAGAACTACCAGACATGACTGCTCCCATTGACATTCTCCCTCCTGATGTCAAGATGATGGAGCCTTCGTCCAGCATTTTCTACCTATCATCATCCATGAGACCCTCGGGGAACATTCCCTCTGAATCCTCCCCTGTTGTTTCGCTTGACCTTCCTTCAGCGATCACCTTGGGCTCAACATCGGTAGATCCTTTATCTACTTACTCTTCTGTCACCCCTTGTGATGATGCGCATGTGAACCTCTCTTCTCATGATGATGAGTCAGGTAGCTTCGCCGCGTCAGGTGGTCTTTCTTCCACCCGTCACGATGACGACATTATGGAAGAAATCCCCACCCCTAACTTTATGTATTCACCCTTACATCGAACCCA
Source organism: Pinus albicaulis (assembly GCA_034641835.2). Taxonomy (NCBI): domain Eukaryota; kingdom Viridiplantae; phylum Streptophyta; class Pinopsida; order Pinales; family Pinaceae; genus Pinus; species Pinus albicaulis. The sequence goes on along the minus strand of CM076571.1, from coordinate 836,043,484 downwards.
TGCATTCACACCACATACACCTTGTGGCCATTGCATTGAAACCCAATGTTTGGTTAAGGGGGCACCCACATTTGCGAGACCAAGAGAAGCAATTCTCCACAACTCTCCTAGTGTATCTGGTCATGCCGACTTTAGTACCATTATTCTTCCACATTTAGAAGAACCTCTAGAGTCCCATATCACTTCAAATCACTCTAGGGATGATACCCCTTATCGTTCCTTCATCTTCCATCAGCAACCCAATCTCTTAGACATTGTTGTTGACTAACCTATGGGTTTTCTAGGATAGAATCAATTCATTATCTCCAAATCCTCTCTTTGGGATAGTGACACCAGGTATGCCAACCCAAAAACTTAAAGTCCATTTTCTTCATATATGCAGTCCTAAAAGAGATTGGTAATCCTCCATTTCCTTTCTCAAACTGCATAACCATAACGAAAACAAATGGCACACCACATCATTAAAATGTGTTTAGATTCCCCTTTTTCTAAATACATTTTGGCATGACCACACCATGCTTGGGGGAACCTATGCCCCTCAACCATAACCCTCCTCAAAATCGAATTTCTTCACTTGAAACACTCATACTAGGGGCACCATTTGGCCTCCATACTTATCCATGCTTGTATTGATGTTCGTCATGAGTTCCCATCTTGTACTCATGTTTTCATGGTCCCCCATTGGACCTTTACTGTGTGGCAGCACCATCGAGTCACCCTTGTTTCGAGCATCCAAGTTGAGTCATCATTGCATTCATGGAGTCTATCCTGAGTCCCTTTGTACCCCGCTATAGTCCTCCATCCTTCATTGCTTGGTCTCTCTCTTATGTCGCACATTATGGCCTTCAGTCCCATTATCCCCTATCCCTTATGATATTGTGTCAGTTGCTGCCATGTCATTCATGCCCTTTATGCTCTAACAAGGGAAGACGTCCATTCGCTACTCAGTCCCCTCCATTCCATCATCATCATTGGTATTAGTCTGTTAGTCACTCTACTATTTTCTCTCGTGCCTTAGTTGAGGATCTCTCATCGCCTCACCTACGGTGGGTCTCCATCTGTCGACATCAGCTCCTTCATTCCAGAGGATAGGTCTAGAGAGTGGTGTACCTTGGTTCTAGCTTCCACTCTTGTTCGATGCCTCAGATCAGGCAAAGGGATCTCTCATTTCCCTTTGACTTGACTGTTTCTCCACTTCAGCTCCTTTCAGCATGATCGAGATCTGTATGCCTGATGGTCCAGTGATGCAGCAGAAGCTCTTGGTGATGCCCGGGTGTGTGTGATATGTCTCAGCCCTCATGAGGGGGTGGCCCTGCAGGTAGCCCCCCAATGCCCGGATGACCTCTTCATTTCAGCCTTCGATGCAGCTCCATATATTTGATGATGTCGGCCTTAGCCGCTTGCAGCGCCTCTTTGATTTGCATGTATCAGTCAGATTTTGTGAGCCCTTCCCCGCTTGTAGGCGGCATTTGGGTTGTGTTTGTATCTCATGCACTCAGATATTATTGTATAAGTCCTGGCTGTTATCCCAGGCACAGCATGTATATGGGATCCCTCATTGTATTATTATCTGGCTCATGTTTATGCCAGGTGTACTTTATGGTTCGGTCCCTTGTTTACTGGACACACTATTCTTTTGTACTCTGTCTTGGCGGGCATAGGTATGCCTCCCCCGCCACCTTTAGCACAGGTACCCTCTCATAAAAAGAGACTTGTTGCACCTGTAAGTCTCGTCTCCTCAGGGTCTAGTTCTTCAGCACATTCGTCTACCTTACATTTCTCTCTCTGACTTCCCTTTTGTTGTCTCGTGATTGAGTTCTTACAACGTACTTCGGTCATACGATTTTCTCCTAACACTCGCATGCTGGGGGGCAATCTGTTACACCATTTTTTGGTCATCTAACCTACTATCATTAGATGGACCCAAGTACACCACGTCAGACCAATTTTACCCTAAGTAAAATTTCTTTCACTATGTAAAATAACTTAATAAAACACATTTATTAGGTTGTTTATGGTCTAAACAGGAAACCCCAAAAGGAAATATTAAACAAACCTATATTTGTTTGATTTTCTTGGTCATGTTTAACCCAAAACAAAGAAATTAATTAGATATATCTTTATTTATCTTATTATTTTCTAGGAATAATTATTTAAACCTTATTTAAATAATATTCCTTGTTAAATATGACTAAATCACCCATAAATAATTAAATAAATCATTATTTATTGATTATCATCCAACCACTTCCTTAAAATAATAAATAAATCATTTATTTATTTATTACTTACAAATAAATGGATTTGACCCAAGTCAAATACCTTTTCCCTCCAACAAATATAATAAAATATTCCCTAAAAGGCAGATCTAGATTTGATTAATGTTATTTTAATCATGCACCAAGATCTAGAATGACCCAATATTTTGTTATAAATAGGAGGGTTTTTCCTACCATTATTCACCTTTTGTTGCCTATTAGATCACTCTGGATCTATACACTTGGTCACATTCTACATTATTTGATGTGTGAGCTCCCTTTGAGTCCTATCTTTGTCTGGGTTTTCTACACCAACAAGAGAGAGAGATTCTAGATCTGAAGTGCTGAGGACTTCCAAGAACCCATACCACTGAGGAGAATTGGATACACCTTCTTGTTTTCCTCCCAGGTGCCCTTAATAAAAAAATTCTTTCAAAAAACATTGTTCTTCTCTTGTCTATTGGATATATGGAGCAAACCCTTCTTTTTACTGCTCAATGTTTTTCTATGCATAGATCTGGTTTTTTACAGCTCTTGTCTTGATCAACTAACTGCAGATCTGAAGATATTGGCAGCCACTTTTGATGTTAGGGCTATTAGTTATGTGTAGCTAAAGTGGTATTTTTTCGTACACATCGACAAAGGATTCATACTAACATCTTTTGCTGAGCAATCCGATGAATCTAACCTGTGACTTTTGAGAATTTGGATTATCTAACAAGCTACCGTTGTGATGGATTTATATCATATTTTTCAACTTTTCTTTATGTACTTTATGGATTTCTAGGCTTATGGCTTACAAAGGAAGGTATCAAGGATGTGCATATGACATTTTGGAGCTTAATTTCTCCCATTTTCACTATCTACTTTTACCATATGTTTCAAGCATATATATGGATGATGCTTTTCTTTAAATTTGTGTTGAATGATCAAATTCGTTTAGAGAATAGTAGAACAGGAAAATGAAAAACTGATAAGTTATCAAATCCAATGAAAAATTAGTATTATTTTAGTATGAATATTCTCATTGCTGGCCAGAATTGTGCCATGCTTTCTTCATATGAATTGTGTTAGAATGTATAAATCTCCCAACTTTTCAAGTGGACACTATGCCCATCATCAGGGGATCTAATTGAACCTTTTGCACCCATCATCAGGGGATCTAAATGAACCTTATGTAGTAAGATTCTTAGGAAATGGCTATAAAAAATACATGGCATGGAAAGGTGGATAAGTTACAAGTAAAAATGAAGTATGCTAGAATTTAGAAAAATTTATCATATAATGCAAGGTATGCGATCAATTTTGTAGTCATTTATAGTTTCCAAGGGCTCCTAAGGTGGGTCTTCAAACTCAAAATACTGCTCAAATTTGGATTCTTGAAGATCATATTCCCTTTTGGAATTTTGGCAATCTGAACTGTCTTCAGGAGCACCAATGACACCATCATATGTCCTAATTTTAATTGCATTGTCTTCTTTATCTATATGACATTTGAGACAAAGGGGTCATTATTCACCCATTTTTCAACTTTTGAGCCATTCAACCCCATTGTATCAGGTGCAAGTCTTTTAACAATGCTTTCTTTGATAAGATAGACAACATCATTATCGATAGTTTGATCTCCACTTGGCAAAAAAAAAATAGCACTCTTTGAGCATAAATCATTCTCCCACATCTACACAGAGAATAATATTGAAGTTAACAACCTAGCCAAGGCATCAACCAAATCGGTAGCAAGCTAGCTGATAATTGACATCTACAAGGGAGAACAACATTCCAGCTCCACTAGAAACATACACTAGAAGTCATTCTCCAGGTACCTATGATGAGCTTTCTCCTTTCAGGTGCCTTCTCATCTTTCCCAATGAAAGAAGTTGAAAGTTCTGAATTTGAAAAACAACTCTCACACGGGAGTTATTGAAATGAATTTTACAAGCCTGTATGGCCTAATTTATTTGGATTTAGCTAGCAACAATTTTTCTGGTAGTATTCCACCTAGCTTGTGGACCTATAAAAATATCCATTCTATGAGCCTGGAAAGAAACAAATTAAGCGGTGAAATTCCTCCTGGCGTGACATCCCTTCAGGTTCTCTCTTTTTGTCTGTAGAGTGTCCCTTTTCTCCATGCCTCAAAAATATCCAAAGCATATATATGTCAAAATTTTCATGTTGATAGGCTGTGATCTTGCTTTTTGGTTCAAAATACAGTATAAGGATATTCAACATATAGTGATCATAACTATTGCACAATCTCTCCCTTCTGAAATTCATTGTTTTGTCCTCATATAAGAGAAACTTATGCTTGCAAACACTTTATTTTGGCACTCTACTGTAGATAAGTATGTTGTCCTGCAATATTGGAGAGATGTACTTGAAACAAACTTATATATCAAAGATTCTACTTCCAATACTTCAAATATTTGAATGGATTTATTTGGCATGTCACCATGCAAAGATTTTGTTACAGATGAACCTTACTCTGAATTCATAGAAACCCATTCAACAGTTTTGGATGCACATTTTCTTTGAGACATCATGCAAAAATCCAGGTTGATAGGATCAATTTTATTGTACATGTAGCTTCATGACACTGACAGTGCACATGAGTATTTCCATAAAGATGAGCTGAAGCATTCCCATAGAACTTGAGATTTACAAGTTCACCAAACTTAAATTTTTTTGTATGGGAATATTCAGAAAATTCACCATAATGAAGGGTAACTCCTTCACTAAATACTCAAACCATTCTTTATCCAACTTGTCATAAGTATCACAAATAGAAGGGGTTCTAAACATTACCATTTTATGACTGCTTCATCCAACTTGCAGTGGTAGATATCTATGTCTGTTAGTACCGAAGGTATGTTTATCACTTCCACCAGCATCTAGGAAAATAAACATATCCTCACACAGTTGGCGATCAATTTGGTAGTCATTTCTAGTTTCCAAGGGTTCCTAATTTGGGTGTTCAAACTCAAAACACTGCTCAAATTTGGATTCCTAAAGATCATATGCCCTTTCATAATTTTGGCAATCTGAACTGTCTTCAGGGGCACCAATGACACCATCATATGTCTTGATTTTAATTTCACTGTCTTCTTTATCTATGGCATTTGAGACAAAGGGGTCATTAGGCACCCATTTTTCAACATTTGAGGAATTCAACCCCATTGTATCAGGTGCAAGTATTTTAGCAATGTTTTATTTGATAAGGAAAACAACATAATTATCAATTAGTTGACTTCTACTTGGCTCAAAAACAATGTCACTCTTTGAGCATATATCAATCTCTCACATATACACAGAGAATAATACTGAAGTTAACACCCTAGCCAAGGCATCAACCGAATTGGTAGTAAACTAGCTGATAACTAACATCTACAATGGAGAACGACATTCCAGCTCCAACAGAAACCTACTCTAAAAGTCATTCTCTAGGTACCCATGATGAGCTTGCTCCTTTTAGGTACCTTCTTGTTTGTCCCAATGTAAGAAGTTGAAATTTTTGAATTTGAAAAACAACTCTCTCACGAGAGTTATTGAACTGAATTTTACAAGCCTGCCTGAACTGATTTATCTAGATTTAGCTAGCAACAATTTGTGTGGCAGTATTCCGTCTAGCTTGTGGACCTGAAAAAATATCCAGTCTGTGAGCCTGGCAAGAAACAAATAAAGTGATGAAATTCCTCGTATGGCATCCCTTCAGGTTCTTTCTTTTTCCTCCATCTTAAACAACAATTTTATCAATATTACAAGTTCCCTAATGGCTCTACAGGACTGTCATAACCTTACCACATTGGTTATGTAAAATAATTTTAATGGGGATATGATTCCAACTGATATTCATGGATTTCCCATGCTTTGGACATTGAGTCTTGGAAATTGTGCTCTTTCTGGGCAAGTTCTAGTTTGGCTCCTGAAATGGCCAAATTTACAGGTTTGGATCTTCCTTGGAATAATCTCAACATATTTATTCGTATTTGGTTAAACACTCTTCAATATATTTTGTATTTGTACATGTCAAATAATTCTATGTCAGGACTAATTCCAAAGAAGCTTATGGAGTTACCTAGTTTTAATTCAATACAAATACCCCCTGTATTTATCTCCAAGTTCATAATAATAATATCTCCAAGTTAAATTTCAAAGTGTCTTCACAAGATGCTCCAATATTTCTTCAAGGTGCTCCAAATAGATCTTTAACAAGATATATTCTACTTCTTCTCAAGGTGCTCCAAGTCGGTAGGCCTTAACTCTTCTTCAACATCCTGCTCCTAAAATGTCTCTAATATTCCAAAGAACAAGCATTTATAGGCCTTCAAAAATACCTTAAAATAAATTCACCAAACAATCCCTTCAGGCCTGTTATTATTTAACTTCAAATAATGCCCAAAGCTTATTCTAAAGCTGCTAACCATTGTCCTCAAGATAAAACAAGTTTTCTTCAAGCTTGTTAAAAAATGCTTGCCAAGATCATCCTTAAAAGGAATCTAAATTCTGTGCAAGAGGCTTGGAATAAGTACACATGATCTTAATTTAGAGCTCTTAACCTAGAAGGTGTCCCAACATAGAACTGATCAAGCACCAGATTCACGTGTAGAGGTCAAGAATAGGTTCAAGTCTAAATGTTAAGATATACCTTCTCACCAAGATAAAAAAAAATTCCACAAATCCGAATAGCCTTTTGTCCACACACAGTCCGAACTCTTGAGAAAATTTGAGATACGAGTTGTAGATATGAGGAATATATACGATAAGCCCTCCTCATAGGAACAAGCTACCAATTAGCTTGTTTGTTGGAGGTTCAAGTCTCCATAGAATATACTCAAGACTGAAGTTGTTTGAGGACTACAATTCACAAAAGTGTTATAGCTTTGTCCATAGCTCTAGTTTCCACTGGTCTAAGGGTTTTGTAGCTTCCTCTTACAGGTCCAAACGTATGGAAATTTTTGTTACAAGTCCAAAATACAGAGAGTGTCTTGTTGTCTTATCCACCAAAAGCTTTAGAGAAATGAAAAGTCTGGACTATCCAGAAAACAAATCCGATCCAAGAGTCTATACACAGTCTGAAACTGTTATAGTTATTACACAAGAATTAGTATAATATTCCACAGTTCAATCAAAGATTTCACCAAAAAAAATACTAGTGTTGTAGCTTGGTTTGCAATCTGAAATTATTTCTTCTAGCACAATTCTTATCACAAGTCCAAAGGAATAGATACCCATCACAGATTTTTGACCCAAACAAATTTTATTCCTTGACTTCCAAGTCACTCCTATGGTTATACTCTAAAATTTTCACTAAATTTTATTGTCAGGAATTGAGGACCGAAGGTTTATATTTATAGTAGTTTACCATGTTTTAAAGGAAACATCCTTCTACAAGGGGAGGCCGACATCTATGCCAAAGTGCAATTTGGCTCACTGTTAGGTGTAATTTTCTTAGTCTTAAAATTTCAATATCTCAAAAACTACTAGGATTTTTGGGAAAAATAAGGGATCATTCGAAAGGAAAAAATATACTCTATAAGAGAGTATAGGAGAAAATTTGGAAGGATGCCTCTAAGGTGGTAAAAACATTTTTTCTTTGTGTCTATCTTTAATGTTTGTTTTCATAAGGTGAATGGGACAACATGGCTTTTGTTGAGAATTAGGTAGGGCTAGGTTTAATTCAAATTCTCTTCTTGATAATTACTTGTGAGCTTACTTATTTTTCTTATGTATTTTATTCTTAGCTTATTATGTCTTTCATCAAGTCAATTACCAAAACACAAGAGACACAGATTTAGGTTCTTTGAGCTAGGGCCAAAACCTCTCCCTCTTGGAGAGGAAAACCCATAAGAAATTCTTATTATAGAATTTTAGATGAAAATTACCATGACCATGACACAAACCCTTGAACCTTGTATGCCTCCAAGAACTTGTCACTGCTTCTTCATTGACTCTTTAAGTTGATCCTTCTTTTCTACATTGTCCTACACCGTCCGGCGCTTTTCTACACTAGGAATAGAGAGCTTGGTCTCTAACTATATTTCCCTTCTCTGACTGTATGTGATCCTTAATGAGATATCAACACCTTGTTATAGAATTTCCTATGCACACCTTGCACCTTCACTTCACCTTTCTCATTGGTCTTCAACATACACACACATCTTATTTCCTTTCGATGAATAGTCCACCATTTTCATACATTGATGGTACCCTTACTTGTGCTGCGTTACTTCGTTGAGCACACTTATTATACTTAGCACTTAACACAATCTTGTAACTACTAAAAACAGTCCTGTAATTTCTTCTTTAAGAAATATATCCAGGTCTTGCTGGAGAATTCATCTGTAAAAGTCATGTAATAGGAACATCCTACCAAGGATGTCACACGCAACATACCAAATAAATCAGAATGTATCAACTGCAAGATATCAATTGTCTTTATGACACTTGAGGGAAATGGTCACCATGTATTTTTCCCTTCGGCACAACCCTGACATATACCTTCATGATCATATTTAATTTCAGACATCCCAATCACCACCTTCCTTTCTTCGGGAAGGGATTTGTAATTAAGGTGTGCAAACCTTCAGTGTCATAACCCTGTTTGAAGAGTTGTATCACATGACATAGCCCCCAATGGACTTCCTCCAATCGGGTAGAGTGTATCAACTCTAAAAAAAATAGTAAGAGATTCTTTGAAGTTCTTCCAGTTGTTTACCTTTCCATCAATGAATGCCACCTTGAACCCTTTGTATTCTATTGCCAAAATAGACATAAGGTTCTTCTTCAAATCAAGTACGTACAACACATCTCGTAAACAGACGACTTGACCTTGACAGAGATGAAGGGTCATAGTCCCTATCCCTTTCATGAGATATGTGGCATTATCTCCAAGGATACTTTCTAAATTAGCATCCTTCTCAATCAAATCAGAAAAAACTTATTTATAACCAGTGAGGTGCCTTGAGGCACCACTATCAATCAACCAAACATCCAGGGTGTCGAGAGGAGATGCAACAGAGAGGGCAGATACAAGAATATATTCATTTTTCTTATTATCAACAACATTAGACTCACTATACCTGGAATTTATTGACCTCTTGAAAGGTTTCCCATTTCCACTATGATCACAAGGAGCCTTCCTTTTTCCTTTCAGCCTATTGTTCCTTTGATTTCCATTCCCCCTAAAGTTTTTGTTGTCATCATCCTTGGGAGAGTCGCTTCTATTGGGGCACTCTCTTGCATAGTGACCAAAGTTGTTACAAGTATAACATCTTCCCTTCCTTCCTTTGGGCCCCGCTCTACCATGGCTTTGATTTCTTAGGCCACCATGGTTCTTCTTCTTTGCATGAGCGACGAAGGCAGTAGGGTCACCTCTATTTCCATTAGAGGGATGATCTCTCTCCATCATTCTTGTCTCCTCTTGAGCGCATCTAGTCAAAAATTCATCAAAATCAGGAATCATATTATTATTAAGAATTGTAGTAATAAATACATACTAGTCTTGGGAAAGTCCTCCAAGAGAAATGAGGACAAGATTCCGATCAACTACTTCTCCTATGGCAAGGAGAACATTCCTAATTTCTATCAACCTCATAAAATATGATGGAGGCTCATGAATCTTCCCCTACACATAGTCCATGACATATTGATATTCTAATGCCAAATCCAAGGACATCTTCCATGCATGATAATCAGACTTGTCAGTCAACTTATCATCAGACCATTGGTCCTTGACAAGACTTCTTCTTCGGTGATTTCTTTTCACACTATCTTGGGCTTTGCTTCACCTCAACTCTGATACCATGCTAATTTTAGATAAACATGGTATGTTCTATATTCTTAATGCAGTTTTCCTTTAATCTTTCTTACAGGCCTAATTCAACACATAAACATGGAATTAAAATGCTGATAGAACAGAATAATACATCAACACGAAAATAAGCCAAATAATGTAAATTATATTTTACAATTCTTCTTGTCCAGAAAATATAGAGAGTGATGTGCGTTATGAAAGTCAACAAGATGCATTGGCCAGCAAAGGCTTTCTCAACATCAGATCAACCAACCTTCCAAGTGTCACACACACTCCTCAAAAACAACTCCAAAAGTCAACGCAAGTCAAAAAAATAATCCCTCATCCAAATTTCTGACATCATCCATCTTTTCGGCATCCATTTTCGGTATCATTTCTGGCATCCATATTTCCTGCATCATCCAGATTTCTAGCATCCATTTCCAGCATAATTTCTGACATCCATATTTCCGACATCTAGATTTTCATCATCCATTTCCGGCATCCATTTCTGACATCATCCATATTTCTGGCATCCATATTCACACGTGGGAGAGAGAGAAGTCTCTTCTGGGCTATACAAACCAATCAGATCATGAGGAATGTGTGTGTTGAAATGATGATGAAATGGACATCATCTCTCTCCAATTTATATCAGACTGTGAGGGTGTGTGACATATATATTAGGTTTGTGAGCCTACACTACAAATCTGGCTGACCTAGCACATATGTGGAAATAAAATCAAAATATATGTTCTCCTCATCCAAACAAGATGATCTTTAGATCAATCCTGCACCTCTCTAAAATAGGAATCCAAAAAAAATATAATCATCATCATATGAGTAGTGCAACCTAGAGTTTGTACCTAGTTTCCCAAAATTAACAGTTTTGCTACTCTGACAATAGAACGTGATGGTTAAATAAGAAAGGCCACTCTAAATAAATTGGAAAATGATTACAAGATTCTCGGTACTTTGTTTTGGACACAAGATTTTTTTTCTAATGGTCTAACAATATTTACGTAGAATATATCTCAACCTAAATTTATTACTTATATTTTACATAGGCCACATATTATTGAAAAATTAATCTGCATGGTTGAAATTGTCAACATAAATTTCAAGTTATGAGTCAATATATTCCTTTCAATTTAAAATTGGGCACTGCTTATTTGGTGTATGTTTTTTGCTATGTATGTGTATGTATGTAAATATTTCAGAAACACTATTTGTTACTTGACTCTAGTGTGGGCAGGTTACAAGAAATGTGATTGAGAAAGAATGGGGAGAAAATGCAAATCATCTCTCGGATATGATTCATATGTTGTTGGAGATCCTTCAGACACCTAAGCCATCGAATTTGGAAATGTTTCTAGGAGGGATTTCCATGATTTTTTATGTTGTGATTCTTTCACCTCATGGTATTTTGGGCAAGAAAATTTTTTTATGAATGCCAGACAAGAAATCGGTGGAAAGGTAATTTTTTTTTGTAATTGCAATGTCCATTCCATGATATTCTCTCTTTTTTGTTTGATTATTTTTTGAACATTTCTTTTGATTTTGTTTTGTATTTTAACTATGAAATTGAAATTTTTTGGTGTCATTTCCATTTAAACAACCAAATCTTGAAGATGAAATTAGTATTACACGATATTGATTGAAATCCTTTTAGTTGTTTTGTGTTAAAAGATTTTCATGACTATTAGAAAATTTTACTTTCATGTTTTTATTTCAACACATGTTGTTTATATACTTGACCAAGTGTATGCATTAGAGAATGAAATGTTGTTGTGAATAAAAAGACAGTGATTAGAAATCACATCTCATATTATTTTTTTTCACAAGTTATGTACAACTTGATTTTTTTACCATGTAACTTAGTTCACATGATTGTGCCTAAGCTTTCCCTGAATGTTGAATACTAAGTTAGTAAGGTGTTTTTTTATGGTGACATTTTATTTCTTTGTTTATATAGGTCATCTGGCTACATAGTGGCCACTGTTGCCCAACTGAATAAAACTTGTTCAAGTTTCTTGCTTTTATGGGGAAAAATGACTTTGACATTGCTGGTGTTGAGGTATATGTCGTATCAATCATTTATAATTGATTGTTCATCATCTTTCATGTCTTACACTCTGCATTTTATATTATTTTGGCTTCATAAAATGAACTCAATATTGATGGTAAGAAATACAAATTGAAGAAAGAGGAGAATGATAACATTGGAGCAACAAGTGCAAAAAGAGTGAGAGAAGAGACTGTTCTAGTGATACCCTTCGAGCCAATATCCTGCATAAGACACACACATAAACATTGGTGGTCAAGTCTTCAAAGTTGGTGAATTCACTTGTAATATGGGGAGACAATGCATAACACGTCTTGGATATGATTCATTTGTTGTTAGAGATCATTTAGGCACATGCGCCATCAAATTTGGAAATGTTTCTAGTGGAAATTCATATGGATTTTAATGTTCTAATTATTTCACTTGAGGGTTATTTTGGGCAAGAAAAGGTTTTAGGAATTCCAGACATGACATCAGTGGACAAGTAAACAAATTTTTTATAATTGCAATTTCCATTCCATGATATCCTCTCTTTATTGTTTGATTGTATTTTGGACGATTCTTTTGATTTTTTTTTATCGTTTAACTGTGAAATTGAAAATACTTGGTATCATGTCCATTTAAACAAAAGCCAAAGCTTGAATATGAAATTAGTATTACACAATATTTATTGGAATCCTTATAGCTATTTTGTGTTAACATATTTTCATGAATATCAGAAAATTTTACTTTTATGTTGTTATTTGAGCACATCTTGTTTATGTTGGGGTTCCAGTGTTTTGGCCAGAGTGGCAAGACCAAAAGACTAGACAACATCATAACCACTTTGGGATCCTAGGATCTAGCCCTCCTGGATCCGGAGAGGGATCTCTCCATAAAGCAAAGAATGATATATCTTTAAAAGCTCAAGATGAGATATTAGGCTAGGTATGAAGCACAAAGGGGGGTTTTAAATGATTTGGTTGGTTGTTGGGTTGGCCGGAGATCATTGACTAAGAAGGTTATGGAATGGAAGGAACAAAGCAACAAGAAGTTTTAGCAAAAGAGAATAGATCAAGAAAGTTCCATCCATTAGGATATGGAGTCATGAAAGGGAATTACTTGCAAAACAAGTAGCCAAGGCTTTCCAAAGGGCAATTCATCTATACTAAAGGATCTTTTAGATAGATGGTGAAATGGAACATTAAGGAGTGAAGGTGAGAGAAGGAAAGAAACCAATTTCTGTCTGGAGATCAAGTCAAATATCTTTTAAATCCAGACCTTCTTTGTCATACTCAGAGGCAGCTTTCAATGAAGATACAAAGGGCAGCTTAACATCAAGTCAGAGGTCATTTAACTCCAGGCCTACTTCAGCATATTCCAAGAGAAAAACAGAGATCAGATTAAACACAGAACTAGGCCTAAGATCAGAGAAGGGATTTTAACCTTCAATGCTTTGACACCAGCTCAAGGGATATTTGAAAGGCCAATCTATTGGAAAAGGACCCCAGTGGACAGGGCTCACACTAAATCCCCGGTATCCCAATTCTTCCAGCTCAAACCCAATGAGAACATCTAAGCAGCAAACCCTAAATTCACACATCAGTAAGCATGGGCTAGACCAACATCTTTAACTGGTTAAATTACATGAATTTTCTCTCAGATATACATAAAGCATAAAACATCAAAGACAAGAAGAGCAGTGGGCATTAGGGTACCATGCAGGGGTATATCCTAAGCCTGATTTACTGATTCTTATCAGAGAAATATGAACAACATGAATAAAATGAAATAAGACAAGAAACATCACCCATAATATAGACCAGGATCCTGTGAAATTGCTTGATTAATTGATGTGAAAAACCAGTCACATACACTGAGCTCAATAATTGATATAGTCCAAACTTTCTCCTCGCAACCTACTAAATTATAAACTACTCATATTCTTCCCCAAACAGCTAAAGAATCCCTACAACTAATCAACAACAACAACTACTTTACAATATGTTCTTTAGGGTTTCTTATAGGAGAATGAGTAATAGCATAAGTAGATGTGAATTAAATTGATTCATTAAGACAGAGTGGAGGCAGAAGATCGAGCCCACTCTGCTTAATGGCTCTGTATCATTGTAGGTACTCTGCAGCATGGTCTAGGAGTCTTTGTCAGGTCGATATTGACCTTGGATGTGTTCTTTGAAGTCCCTCTGGATGTTTGGTACTCTGTGGTAACATTCTAGAATAAATAACCAGGATGGAAAGGTTTGCATGTCTCCATGCTTCATAACTGTGGTCCTGACAGTCTTTAAGAAGCTTCTATCAGTGAAATATCTTTAAGGGCTTGAGGAGGCACGGAGACTTCTATCAAAAGGTGTACTCCCTGAGAAAACACGCTCTGCTGACATTAAACACAAATTTGTCTTGTTTCATGTGCTTATACCTTAATAGGTCTCTTAATCATATTCATGGTTTCTAACTGTGTCTTTATCCTTTGAACATGGAATTAACACATTAAATCTTCAAAATCAGGCTCAAAAACCTTTAATCCTTTTGCTGTTACAGTTTTCCATTACTAAAATGGTTATCTCTGCGCACTGAATCATAGTGGCTATGAGTGTAGAGGCAGAGTGAATTTTCCACTCTATAAACCCTGCACAATACAATAACTCGTTATGAAATATAGGGAGTGGTGGAAGATTGCTTGTGGAGGCATGCGGGAATGGTGGATGTAGGTGAAAAACTAGTGAAAATCACTGCAGAATGGTGAAGAACAGAGCTGGTGAAACCTTGGTGTAACGAGGGTTACAGACTGTTGGATTAGATGGGCATATGGGATCAACGGTCAGGATTTACCGGGGAGGTGGGTTAGAAAGAGAAAATAAGTTATACTGTAAAAACACAAAGTTTAATGCTTGGGAAAATTACAAATAAAATCATGAAAAATGAATGAAAGCGGAGCCTATGATGTGGGACTCGGCGGGCAGAGGGCGATTTGTTGTGGGCTGTTGGATCGCAGGAGGCGATCAACGGTCGTGATCAAAGGATGGAGCTCTATGGAAGCCCAATGGAAAAAATTGGATGAAATGCATGATGTGATATGAGCCGTAGATCTGGATCAATAGACGACTGAGGTTGATTATGGAGGTTGTGGGAGCAAAGGGGAAAGAAAGAAGTCTCAAGAGGAAAACCAGCGGTGTCGTGCAGCTTTAGGGTGGTTTTGAAAAAACTCTAAAAAAACGCTATATAGGTCGTTGCGTGACACGTGGCAGGATAAAACCACTTTCATCGCGTAACTTCGGAGCGTTAAAACTCAAACAGAAGATTTACGCAATATGCGTGTAGACCGTCGGATATGGAGCGAAACGATCGGATGGCGGAGGAGGCAGCGTGAAAAGGAAAGATGCGCTGGAAATAAGTGGTGGAAATTCAAGGGCAGGTTTGATCCTGGCCATCATATCTGAGATATGGATGGTCAAGATTAAAAGGGAGAGCGGAAGGAAGAAGAAATAAATAAATAAGCGAGATGAATAAGGGTTGTTGGATCCAAAGGGATCGACGGTGGAGATTTGACCTGATGGGGAAAGACGGGGAGAAAATGAGTGGAGTGAGGAGAAATCTGGACCGTAGGATCATGTGGATGAATGGCTCAGATCTAGTCGAGACTCGCCAATTGGCGGGGGTTAAATGCAACGGGATTGGGCACTTCGACGGTGAGATTAAGCGACCGCCGTCCAATCTGCAGATAGATCAACGGCTGATATTCCATTGGGGAGGTAAATAACGGAGCGATGGGGTGCACTGTGGAACAAACGCTAACCATTAGATATTTTAAAGATCGACGGTCAAGAACGCAGTGGGAGTTCATAGAAAAAATTCCAATTGCATAGAGGAAAATCAATTAACAAAGAAAATGCGCACATATGGAATGATCTGATTGCAATAAGCACCCTGGGCCTTAGTGCTTGGTTCTGGGTGCGAGTCATGTGGGGAAGTGGTTAAGGGGCTGGCTGAAAGGGGCTAAAGCCTATTACAATGGTGGAAAGTGGGTTTTTGGCTTAAATTTAATGTTTTTTAAGGCCAAAGGAGGGATTCGGTAGAGGGAATAAAGAGTTTTTAAGTCAGACAAAGGGTATTTGTAAGGATTAAAGGGGAGTTGGGATGATTTAGAGGGTTAATGGGGGATTTTGGAGGAATTTGCAAAGGGGAAAAAGGTGATGAAGGCAGAGGCTTTAAGGGGACAAAATGTGAAAATGGAGGCCTTCTTGGGCATTCTTCTTCACAGAATAGCAGTGCTTTTTAATGGAAACAGCAGTGAAGATTGTTCAAAGGAAAAAATACATAAGGAGGCATTAAGGATGATATTTTTTCAGAGGAAATGTATTCCTTGAAGGCTCAAGAACAATTTAGCCACTTGTTTGCTTGTCAAAAAATTTATAGGTGGCTAACAGTTTATATACTTGAACAAGTTCATGTGTTAGAAAATGAAATGTTTTTGCGAATAAAATGACAAGGATTAAACATCACACCTCATATTATTTGTTTTCACAAGTTATATACAACTTGAGCTTTTTAGCATATAACTTAGTTGACATGATTGTTCCTAATCTTTCCCTGAAGGTTGAATACTAAATTACTAAGGTGTTCTTTTCTATATATGGTGACATTTTCTTTGCTTTGTTTATACACATCATCTGGCCACATTATAGTGGTCATTATCACCCAACTGAAGAAATTTTGTTTGAGTTTTTTACTTGTATGGGGGAAAATGGATTTGACATTGTTGACGTTGAGGTATATGCCGTATAAACTATTTATAGTCAAATTTACTTTATATTCTAGTGTTCATTGTCATTCATGTCTTACACTCTTCATTGTATCTTATTTTCTTTTCAGAAATGAACTCAGTATTGATGGTAAGAAGCAGAAATTGAAGAAAGAGGAGAGCAATAACATTGGAGCGACAATTGCAAAAAAAGAGAGAGAAGAGAACTGGTCGGGTGATACCCTTGGAGCCAATATCCCGCATAAGGCACACATATAGATATTGATGGTTAGGTCTTCAGAGTTGGTGAGTTCACGTGCAATGCCTTGGCAACATAATGATAATGTTTTGAAGTGATGAAATATCATTTCATGTGTAAATTGTAGTCCAACCAGTATTAAGTTGGAAACTCATTGTAAGACTTTAACATTTCATATAATATAATTTATGTGGTTGAAATTATTTATAATTATACTTGATATTGTTTAGTATTGTAATTAACATGTGAAACTTTATTTTTTCATATTAGATGAACATGCACATTGTATGATATTTTCTAAACCATACAAATTAATTTATGGTGATTAATAATGAACACATAAATTAAATTTAACTCCTAAATTAGTAGTTTATATTGATTAATGATGAACACAAATAAAATAAATATATGACTAAATTAGTTATTTATAATGATTACTAATTAAATTAAATGAAACGAATATAAACTACTAAATTAGTTGTTTATATAGTGAATATGAAACTACTAAAAAAAGATAAATGACCACTGCAAATGATAAATTTGTGATTACAAATAATGACTAAATTTTTCATATATATGACCATTAGTAGCTAATTTATAGTATCTTATAACACGACCAAAAAATTAGTCATATTTCTTTGGTCATTAATTAGTTTCAAACGATGACTAAAATTTTCATATATATGACTATTAGTAGCTAATTTACAATATCTTATAACACGACCAAAATTTTGGTCATATTTCTTTGGTCATTAATTGGTTTTCTCAGGTGACTATATAGTAATATTTTTTGTTGTATATTTGGTCATTAATTGTGACAATTAATGACCAAATCAATGATTAAATCAATGACCAAATCAATGACCAAATTAATGGCTAAATCAGTGACTAAATTAATGACCAAATATACTACTAAACAACAAAATTGAGATAACCAATTAGTGACTAAGCTAAAAACGACTAAAAGTTGGTCGCATTATAAGATACAGTAAATTAGCTATTATTGGTCACCGACCGAAAAATAGTCGTTTATATGCAAATTTTAGTTATTTTTTTAGTAACTAATTACCTATTTTGTACTAGTGTATTTAAAGATGTCCTTTACCTTTTGACGTTTTTATTTGTTTATTCCCTTTTGGGAGCATTGTGCACACAAGTGTCTTCCTTGGTGGGTGGTTTCTTTAATGATCATTATAGCACGGTGTAGTTGGCACTACTCCAAGAAGGATGTCAGATAGATTTGAAATTATGACATCGGATACGTTTACTCAGGAGGCTTTTGTTGCTGCCACTATGGAAGCAGAACAAAATTGGCTGGGTGACCTAGCATCAGGCTATGCTGAGTTGGCTACTAGGGGGAGCATGCCTTGCGGGTCTTCATCTAAAAAGGAAAAGGGTGCGTTTCAGTTTGCTGATGAAAGTGGTGTCGTTCATAAAGCCCAAAAAGTTGATTCGGCTGGAGGTCTGAGCTTCCATAGGAAGGGGAGGAAACACAATAAAATATATAAATCGGCTACCAAGATTCGACAAGTTGATATGGACTATGATGATATTTGGTGGCAGGTTACTAGTTTGTAGAAGAGGGTTCTTATCGGAAGGTGGATTTTTGTGGATATGAATGAGCGAGTCATGGTTGAATGGGTGAAGGTTACATAGGCACCAATTATGAGATATGTGCCAATGGTAAGCCTCATGATAAACGAATGGTACAGTTTTCATTTCATGCATGAGGAGGATCGCAAGAAAATCTTACATAGAACATGGGTGAAAGGCAAAAGTTTTGTTCAAATCCTTCTGTGGTTTCTTGGGTTTGATCCCATCATGGATTCGCCAAGAAATAATCTTGTGTGCGTAAAGCTTCTAGGGCTCCCTCTAGAGCATTGGACCCTCAAGGCATTGACAGATATTGGAAACTCTATAGGTACCACGAAGTATGTGGACCCGAAAATATTGGGTAGAAACGATAAGAGAATCGCATGGATCCTCGTGGAGGTTGTTTTCACGGGTGGGCTACCAGGTAATATGGGGCCAGAGGTGTCACAGGCAGTGGGTGGATTTCTAGGGCATACCTTTTAGATGCCTGGTTTTTCACCATACTGGGCACCTTATGGAGAAGTGTCTGTCTCGTTTTTGGGTGGCGGATACGAGAGGATCTAAGCTCCGACACGGATATATTCAATCTGACGGCGCTCAAATGAACCGCAAATACATGGGTTAGTTGTCAGTTACTACCTCTAATTTTGGAATGTCTGTATCTTTTGGGTCGGGATCTGATAAGACTTCTGGGACTCAAAATCCTTTTGACCGCCTTTATGTCCCCCCTGTAATGATTATAATGTTCTCCCTCTTATAAAAGGATCCTCGTATGATGTCCCTTCAGCCACCGTCAAAAGGAGTACCTACTCTTCTTGTTCGATACAGGGTGGAAATGAGGAAATATGTTGATGCTGATGATGCAGCCCTACATGAGGGTGAGGCCATCATGATCCCACTTCCTCCCACCTGTGTACCTGCCCATCTACATATGCAACCTTCCATGCCTTCTGTTGTAACGGAGAAGATCTCATCTAACACAAACAACTCAGATAGGCTAGTCGTATCCCCATCTATGACGGCTCTAGAATGGGCATCTCCCTTTCCGCAATAGGACTCAAAAACTGTTCATCCTATAGATTCCCCAAAGAACATTCTTGGAAGTGATATACTGCTTGGAAAACCGGCCACTGACTTAGCTTCATTGATATTTTTTGACAAGCCGTCTGTGGATTCTCCTGTATCCATATCACCTCTATCTACCTCAAATATTACAGTTAGAAAAAATTAAAAGGCTAGATCTTGTCACTTCAGGGGTCGTTTAAAAACAAAGCCCTTATTTCAAGGGGAATTGGGTGATCCCTATTTCATCTGTGGATAACATTCGGAAGCTTAGATAAATGGCCCTGAAATGGGTGCAAAATGACCTATTTGTTATCTTTGAATATAAGGGGTATAGGTGACTCCCCAAAGTTCAATTGCCTATGTGAATTTTTATCTGAACAATGGACTGCTATTTTGGGTTTTCAAGAAATTTTATGCTCCAGAGATAAAGCTCTCAGGTATCTCTTAAATATGTGACCTGGATGGTGTGCGGTGGGTACTGACGCGATGGACTGGGTCGGTGGGACAGCGGCAATGTGGAATCATGGCATGCATATATTCATTACATTTCAGTTCTTTGGGGGAATAGTTTTGGAAGGTAGCATTAGGGGCTTGGCAACTAATTTCCATATCATAAACTTATATGCCCCATGCCACGGTAGGCAGCTTTTCTAGGAGCGATTAGTCACATCTTCTATTCTGGTTTTGCCAAATCTCATTGTGATTGGGGATTAAAACTCTACTCTGGAAATGGAGGAATTATGGGGTAGGAAGGCCAGATTAGATCCCCTGGTGGATGACATCTAAGATATTTCGATAGCAAAATCTGGTGGAGATTCGACCTTCCCCATTGAGTTCGACATATACCAACAAGTAGAAGGGACTCGATTTCATTGCAAAGGTCTTGGATAGGGTCATGGTTCACGAAGGAATTTGTGATATATTGGGGAATGTTAGAGTTCGATTGGTGCTGACTAATTTATCTCATCACATGATCATCATATTTACATGGAGGAAGGAACCAGAAAATAGAGGAGTACCTTTCAAATTTAACAGAGTCTCACTACAAGATCCATAATATAATCTTCTTGTGGAATAGGTGTGGAAGTCACTACATGACAACATGGGCCTCTCACGTAATCTTAGAAGGCTAAAATTTCACATGAAATTATGGGAGAGGAGAAAGAATGAAAGAGATATATGGGAGCTGAAGATGATCTCTGATGAAATTGGAAGCCTATACGATACCATGCTGTCATCTCCACCAAATTGCCAAACATATGATCGCTTGACTGTATTGGAACAGAGGAAGGAAGAAATTTTGAACATTCTAGAAGTGACCTGGAAATTGAAAAGTCGGATCACATGGATGAGAGAAGGAGACAAAAATACAAAATATTTCCACCAGGTCGTAAATGGCAGGAGACACACAAACTCTATATGGAGTATTGATACAAAGGAGGGTCGTTTTGTCCACTCTTTGGAGGAGATAAGGGCAGAAGCATATGATCATTTTGCTGATTTTTATAGGGCGGATCCGAACATTGATTTAGCAAACTAGACCTAAGTCCTAAGTCACATGCCTGAGATGTTTGATGAAGTGGAAAACGATTGTCTAGGGGAATTTGTCACAAAAGAGGAAATTATGATGGTTCTCAGATCATTTGCAAATGATAAAAGCCCGAGCCTGGATGGATGGCCAACAGAATTATTTTTACAGTTTTTTGAGTTGATTGGAGATGAATTATTATCAGTTATTGAGAGGTCCAGAATACTAGGAGGCATTTTGGGTGACATTAACTCAACATTTATCTATTTGATCCATACTAACTCTCACCCACAGCATTTCTCGAAATTTAGGCTAATGTCATTATGTAATGTGATTTACAAAATAATCTCCAAAACTATTTCCATGAGGATGAAAGGGGTTCTATCATCGGGTATCTCTTCTGATCAATATGGTTTCCTTAAGGGCAGATCCATTCATGACGCAGTGGCCACTGCACAAGTGGTACTGCATTCCATTCAGATGCGGAAGTTGGAGGCTCTTATTATGAAGGTGGACCTATACAAAGCATATGATTCTATTGACTGGGCTTTTATTAGATTGATATTGCTTAAGGTTGGCATCTTGATTAATAACATAAGGTGGATTATGGCTTGTGTTACCTTGGTAAATTACGCAGTCATAATTAATGGGATGCCATCAAAGTTTTTATCTGCTAGCCAGGGCCTACGACAAGGATGTTCCCTTTCTCCCTTATTGTATATAATTTTCATGGATGGATTTAGTAATCTCATGAAGATGGCAATGAGGGCTGGATATTTTAAGGGTATTGTATTTTCTCCTAATGTTTGCATATCCCACTCCTTGTTTGTAGATGATCTGCTTGTTTTTGGTAGGATAAATAGGAATCATGTTGGGTGTGGAGCCTGATTATCTTGTTTACTTTGTATCATAGCATTGGACCCCTATACCTTCAAAGGGGCGGCAATGCCGCCCTTAATTAATTGCTGCTGTGGGGGGTCCAGGGGGGGGGCGGTAGCGCTTTTCGAAGCCCCCCCCTGGTGGGGGTTTTCAGGGGCGCTGCCCCCAAAGCTAAAAATAGATGTAAAATTGCCTTGTAAAAGTACAGTAATTTCTAGTCAATCTGAGCTGTTCATTAGGCAAACGATCTGACACTAGAAGTTATGTTTAGATTAGGGTTTTTTTCCCTAGAAGGCAACCCCCTTGTATGTATGAGGGTATTGTATTGTGGCTATGTATTATGTGTGTATTCTCGGAGCGAGAAACAGGGAGGGAGATTGTGAGAGAGAACAAAGGATATTACAGTAGATCTGTTGTAGGTTTTGTCTCTTCATTTTTGTTGGATAATAGAAAGGAAGGACTAGTTGTTCGGGGTGGACGTAGCCCAAACTAGGTGAACCACGTATATCTGTGTCTCTCTAGTTTTATGTGTTTTGTGTGCTTTTATTTTCCGCATATTTTATGTGTTGCAATGCTCCATAATATATAATTTTCTAAAAACTGGTATCAGAGCCAAAGGTATATTTGGCTGATAAACTCGCAGGAAAGAAGGGTTCCTGGTTCGAGTGGGAGCAATGGCGGACGATGGTAAGTTTAGGGTCGAGAAATTTAATGGCCAAAACTTCCCGCTGTGGAAGATGAAAATGGAAGATTATCTGTATCAGAAAGATATGTACCTACCATTGAGCGGAAAAACAAAGAATTCGGCGGCCATGACAGATGCAGAATGGAACATTCTCGATAGAAAGGCACTCGGAACAGTACTGTTGTGTCTTGTGGCATCAGTCGCCTTTAATATTTCGAAGGAAACAACAACAGAGGGTTTGATGCAGACATTGGTGAAACTATATGAAAAACACTCAGCCTCAAACAAGGTATTTCTTATGAAACGACTATTTAATATGAAGATATCGGAAGGTGGATCTGTTGCAGACCATTTAAATGAATTTAATACAATTACCAGTCAGTTAAGTTCTATAGGGGTAAACTTTGATGATGAAGTTAGAGCTCTATTATTCTTGTGCTCATTTCCAGAGAGTTGGAATGGTTTAGTAATGGCCATTAGTAACTCTGTCTCTGGATCTAGTACTTTAAAGTTTGATGATGTTGTTGGTGCTATCCTTAGTGAGGAAATGCGACGGAAAAGCTCCAGTGAGACATCAGGTAATTCTTTGAGTGCAGAGTCTAGGGGAAGAAGAATGGAAAGAGGAAAGAGCTCGAGATATCGCAGTAAATCAAGGAAAGGCATATCCAAGTCCAGATCGGGGATAATGTGCTGGAATTGTGGAAATAAAGGACACCTAAAGAAAGACTGTAGATCTCGGAAGGGAAAAGAAGGAGACACGCAACAATAAAACAATCATGAAGCAAATGTGATAGGTGATGTGTTACAAGATGCTTTGATTCTTTCTTTCGAAAATGTTACTGATTCGTGGGTTGTAGATTCAGGGGTTTCATTCCATGCCACACCTGATAAGAAATATTTTCATGACTATGTTCAAGGAAATTTTGGACATGTTCGTTTGGGTGATGATAAACCCTGTAAAATTGTTGGAATGGGTAAAGTTCTTTTAAAACAACAGATTGGAAACCAATGGCTACTAAAGGAGGTAAGGCATGTTCCAGATCTGAAGAAAAATCTGATTTCAACAGGGAAATTAGGCGGTGAAGGTTGTGTGACAACTTTCACAGATAAAACTTGGAAGGTCACCAAAGGAGCGCTAGTAATAGCAAAAGGTGAAAAGGTTGGTACATTGTATTTATGCAATGGTATTTCTAACTCTTTTAATGCTTTAACTTCCAAAGGAGAAGATGCAGCATTATGGCATCATAGGCTCGGACACATGAGTGAGAAGGGAATGAAGATTCTTCACTCAAAAAATTTGTTTCCAAGTTTGAAGAATGTTGATTTGGATTTCTATGAGAACTGCATTTATGGAAAACATAAGAGAGTCAGATTTCTCAGAGTTGGGAAAGAAAAGAAGAGCGTAAAATTGGAGCTTGTGCATACAGATGTATGGGGACCTGCTCAGGTATCATCTCTCAGTGGCTCTCGTTATTATGTTACTTTTATTGATGATGCAACTAGAAAAGCATGGATTTATTGTATTCAGAATAAATCTGATGTATTTGATACTTTCAAGAAATGGAAAGCTTTGGTTGAGATTGAGACAGGAAAGAAGTTGAAGTGTCTCGGATCAGACAATGGAGGTGAATATTGCAGCAAAGAGTTTGATAGGTACTGTTCAGAGCATGGAATTCGTAGAGAGAAGACAGTTCCAAGAACACCACAAGAAAATGGTGTGTCAGAAAGGATGAACGGAACAATCATGGAGCGTGCAAGGTGCATGAGATTGCATGCAGGATTGCCTTTACAATTTTGGGCAGATGCTGTAGATACTGTTGTTTATCTAATAAACATAGGGCCTTCAAGTTCCTTGGATGGTGGTATTCCAGAGGAAGCATGGACAGGTAAAAAGGTAAACTACTCTTTTTTAAAGCCTTTTGGTTGTGAGGCCTTTGTCCATATTAATAAAGAAAATAAAACAAAGCTTGAGGAAAAATCAAAGAAATGTACCTTTATTGGATATGGTGCTAATGATTTTGGTTATCGCTTATATGATTATGAAAATCACAAAATCATTAGGAGCAGAGATGTAATATTCAATGAAAAGGTCTTGTATAAGAATCAGTTGCAGGAAAAGAAACAGGAAAAAGAAAGCAAGGAATACGCGGTTCTTGATGAGATATCTGAAAAAGTAAAGGTACTTGAAAATAATAATAATAAAAAACCACAGCAGCAACAACCACCACAACAGCAACAGGCACCTCAAACACCTGAAAGTGGTGTTAGAAGATCTACCAAGATAAGTAGACCCCTTGAACGATACTCTCCTTCATTATATTATTTATTGTTGACTGATTTTGGTGAACCTGAATGTTATGAAGAAGCAATGCAGGTTGAAAGTAGGAAGAAGTGGGAGCTGGCCATGGAAGAAGAGATGAACTCCTTAATGCATAACCAGACTTGGGACTTAGTCAAGTTGCCTGTAGGTAAAACTGCATTGCAAAATAAATGGGTTTACAGGCTGAAGGAAGAAGATGGAGAGGTACTTATTTTAAGTCTTGTAACAGCGGAAGATTTATATCTTGAATAGTTATATGTAAAGACATCATTTCTCCATGGAGATTTGGAGGAAGAGATATACATGCAGCAACCAGAAGGATATGAGGTAAAAGGGAAAGAAAAATTGGTGTGCAGGTTAAAGAAGAGCTTGTATGGCTTAAAAAAGGCTCCAAGGCAGTGGTATCTAAAATTTGACAAGTTTATGTCTGAACAAGGTTATACTAGATGTCACTCTGATCATTGTGTTTATCTAAAAAGGAAAAATGATGGCAGCTATATTATATTGTTATTGTATGTAGATGACATGCTTGTTGCGGGGTCTAACATGCAGGAAATAAATGTGCTCAAAAGAAAATTGGCAAATTCATTTGCAATGAAGGATTTGGGAGCTGCAAAACAAATCCTTGGTATGAGGATAACTAGAGACAAGAAAAATCGCAAATTAACACTGTCTCAGAATGAGTACATAGAAAAGGTGTTGAAAAGATTTAATATGCAGAATGAAAAACCAGTTAGTACACCTTTTGATAGCCATTTCAAACTTAGTAAGGAGATGTGCCCAAAGACCCAAGAAGACATGGATTATATGTCTAAAGTTCCATATGCATCAGCAGTTGGAAGCTTAATGTATGCAATAGTCTGCACAAGGCCTGATATTGCACATGTAGTGGGAGTTGTAAGCAGGTACATGAATAATCCAGGAAAAGAACATTGGATGGCAGTAAAATGGATTCTCAGATATTTGAGAGGTACCACAAATCAAACATTATGCTTTGGTGGTTCAAACATTGCTCTACAGGGATATGTTGATGCAAATATGGGAGGTGACAGAAATAAAAGGAGGAGCACTACAGGATATGTATTTACTGTAGGTGGAATAGTTGTCAGTTGGGTTTCAAAAATCCAAAGTGTTTTTGCACTTTCAACAACAAAAGAAGAGTATGTTGCTACTACGGAGGCTAGTAAAGAAATGATTTGGTTACAAAGTTTTATGGATGAATTGGGTAAGAAGCATGATATGGGCAAGCTATACAGTGATAGCCAAAGTGCTATTCATTTTGCAAATAACTCAGCATTTCATTCCAGGACTAAACACATACATCTCAAGTACCATTTCATACGGTCAGTATTGGAAGATGGAGAGTTGAAGCTGGAAAAGATACACACTAGCCAGAATCCTACAGATATGCTAACAAAAGTTGTAACCAGGGATAAACTGAGAATGTGCTCAGTTTCAATTGGTCTTCAAGGATGATGATGAAGATGAGGAATAGCCAGGTCCAAAGAGGAGTCATTGTCCAGAAAATGAAGTAGCGGTGGAGTTGCTACAATCAGTCTCCAAGTGGGAGATTTTTGGGTGTGGACCCTGATTATCTTGTTTACTTTGTATCACAGCATTGGAGCTATATACGTTCAAAGGGGCGGCAACGCCGCCCGTAATTAATCGCTGCCGTGGAGGGTCCAGGGGGGGCGGCAGCACTTTTCGGAGCCCCCCCCCTAGTGGGGGTTTTCGGGGGCGCTGTCCCTGAAGCTAAAAACATATGTAAAATTTCCTTATAAAAGTATAGTAATTTCTAGTCAATCTGGGCCTTTCATTAGGTAAATGATCTGAGGGTAGAAGTTATGTTTAGATTAGGCTTTTTTTCCCTAGAAGGCAACCCCCTTGTATATATGAGGGTATTGTATTGCAGCTGTGTATTATGTGTGTATTCTCGGAGCGAGAAATAGAGAGGGAGACTGTGAGAGAGAACAAAGGATATTACAGTGGATCTATTGCAGGTTTTGTCTCTTCATTTTTGCTGGATAATAGAAAGGAAGGACTGGCTGTTCGGGGTGGACATAGCCCAAACTGGGTGAACCACGTATATCTGTGTCTCTCTAGTTTTATGTGTTTTGTGTGTTTTTATTTTCCACATATTTTATGTGTTGCATTTCTCCATAATATATAATTTTCTAACAAATCAGTGGTTCTATGTACATTATCTGTTCATCCGATTTGGAGCTGCGACTGGTCTGAATATTAACAAACATAAATCCATTCTTATGCATGCAAATGGGGTCGAGGAAGAGATATACTTTAATGCAGACTTCTTGGGTGTACAAATGAAGCCCCTATCCGATGGCCTCACTTATCTGGGGTTTAATTTAAAACGGGGTGGTTACAGGGCTGGTGACTGATGTGGATAGCAGATAAATTTAGGCATAGAATTATAAAATGGGATCATAGATGGTTATCTTTGGGTGGTTGCCATATACTGGTACAATCAGTTTTAATTCAGTTTGTTGTGTATTGGGGCCATCTCTTCATTCTTACTGCCCACGTTATATCCCTTATCAACGCTATTATATATCGATTCATCTAGGTCGGAGGATCCATGGTGAAAAATATCTTCCTCTGTAAATTGGATGATTTGACAAGGCCGAAGGAATATGGTGGATGGGGTCTATTGTAGGTCAAATATTTTTTATCTTCACTTCGAATTAAATCCTTTTGAGGTTTTTAAACGGGAATGGCATTTGGTCTGAGATTTGTAGGTTGAAATATTTGGATGGGGATCCAATGTCTCAAATTTTTAATGGAATTCTGAAGAGGAAGAGGTGTGAATCGGTAATTTGGAGGGGTTTCATGAAGGTTGTCACTTTAACGGCTGTGCGTTTGGCCTGGAAATTCACAAACAGGACAGACATCATCGTTGGAGGCGATAGGATTGTGGGATTAAATCCGATGGTGCACCTGGATGATAGGATCTTCCACATCATACACTGCAGGGGTATAATATCCCTGGCACAACTCATTTAATCATGGCAGTATGGTTTTCCCATATGGAAGATAGCAGCACAGTTGGGGCTTTCCGAGCGGGATGCTCCTATCTAGATACAATATGTTAATGTACTTAAAGCAGGAGGCTTATTTTTTTCAGTCGAAGGCGATAATATAGTATGGTATGGTGCTCAAAATAAGGAATGGTTGGTGGTAAAATAAATCCGCGATCATATTATCAAACGAAACGTAGGAGCTTGTCAACATTCTCCTTTTGCTATCTATTGGTGAAGGAATATTATTTTTAAGGTGTTGTTATTTGGATGGTTGGCGTGGAAAGGGAGGATACTGACTTGGGAAAACCTTAGGAGGAGGGGCTTCATTGGTCCCAGTAGATGTATTTTTTGCCTTGCGCAGGAGGAAACGACTTTCCATCTGTTTATCATAAAATTTGGGAGATATTTTTTGTCTTTCACATGGGACATGGATGGAGGCCAGAATCCATTATTCACGTTTTTGAATCATGGGACAATCTTGTAGGAAACTATAAGACTCTCCATTTCTTCTTAATTTGGGAGGTGTGGTTGGCTCAGAATAGGGCCATTTTTGAAGATTTTGACATCAACATTGGAAACCTTTTTGGGAGCATCATGTCATGGATTAAAAATCTTCTGATCGCTACACATAGGGATTTGGATCTCTCACACAAGATCAGGCCCCATCCTATCACATTTTCAGCTTTGTTCCTTGATGGGGCGCAAAATGACGGGGTATGTAGATGTGGGGCCTGGATCAAGGTTGATGGACTTCAGAGATACCATCTTCATTCGAATGGTGGTCATGGATCTAATGTCAGGGTGGAGCTGTTAGCATTATGGGGAGGGATGGTGTTGGCCGTAAATTTAAATCTTCACACTATCAATATATATATGGGGATGTGAAAGTGGTAATCGATGGATTATCTAGAAAGGGAGTGTTTCAGCCTACTGGGATGTGTGGTTGGATTACAAGAATTAAAAATATCATGTCAAGACCTGGAGACCCTCCCATGAGCCACATATATTGGGAATTCAACACCAGAGAAGATTGTCTGTCTAAAAAGGGGCTCACGGTCTCCATGAGATCCTTCTGTATTGAACTTTTTTCGGGCAAGGAAGTTATACATAGTTTCACGGTACCCTCTCTCTAATTGTTTTTATGTACAGGATCCTTGATTTTCCAATCTTATAGTTCTTCAGCAACGTGAAAGCAAACCTGTATTATCTTTTGACTGCATTTTTTTTTATGGCTCCCCGGGTCGAGCTCTCCATGTACGATGAGCCTCATACTATTTTTGTCTTTCTATCTTTCTATCAACATCTTTCATGCTCATCTTACAGGGTTTCCGATTACATGGACTCCGTCATTGGTTTCAATCCTTCTTTCAAGCAACCCTATTTTTGGATATGATGTGCACTTTTACATCTTATGGCTTATATGTGACAGGTTTTGTTACTGTTGTATTGGGAGATCATGAACCCATATTCAGTATTTGGTTTTTACCATGCTAATTGCAGGATATAAAGAATGTTTTGGTCATTGTCTCTATTTTTACATACTCTCATTGATGGCATGAGCATTTATAGTCTCATGTACATATGTTCGCTTATTGAAATTTGATGTTATTTAGCATATGAATCGCTAACATGTCACAAGTATATGGGGCTAGAATGTCACAGGGATATGGGCTATCGTTTGCTCATTTTGATGACATATCCCTCATGTACTATTGCTTCCTAATAGAAAAGATTTTTTTTCCTCTAAAAAAGACAGTCCCCCAAACAGATTCCCAGATATTTCGCTCTGCACCTAAATTCCAAACAAATTTAATAAATTTCCACAAAGTTTCTTTACCATCGTGTCGACAGTATCCCACAACGTGTTTGATGGGGTGGCACCACCAATGAAATCTAAATTTATTTCCTGCTCAGTGCCTTTGAAAATATCATTTTTTCCGTTAGTGAAAAGTCTAAAAGCAAGATTACGGAAATGAATGAACAATCCTTTGAAGCTCACACAAAGCCCCAAATCCTTTCATATTTTATCGATACCACACAATAGTTTCGTGATTATTGATTCATCAAAAGTTCACAAAATTCCAAATAATGTTTAATTCATTGTAGTTTATCGGTTATATGGCATATTTTCCTCTTTAATTTGTTCAAAATATAGTAAAGATGTCTTTAAAATTATAAGTTTTGGCTTTAAAATTTTAATTTTAAATTTTAAATTTTTTTATAGTGTTTAGGGATATTTTCACAGTGTTGAATTATAAGTCAAAAACTCATTTTAAACTATAAAAATTAAGACTTAACAAAAAAAAATCTTAGTTCTAACTAAAAACTCTAAAACATAACATATTTAAACAATATCATTAATTAATCACACTCATAAACATTTGTTTTTTTTTCTTCTTTTCTTTTTAAAGAACATAAATCCTTTATGGCAAAGTTAATAAAGAAAACTGCCTTATTTTCTATATAAAACAATTTTAATATACAACCATACATATTTCCCAATCTATAGACTTATTTGTTATGTAATTTAAAAAAAAAAAGACTTAGACATTTATTTTCTTACTAGAAATTAGTTAACAAACAGAAATTAATTGTGTTTTGGATTTAAGGTAAATGGAAATTTAGTTATGGAAGTGGTTCCATAAAGTGAAAAAGACTGATGGTAAAAAGTATTTCCAACTGAGAAGTGGTTGAACAGAAACAGTTTAGTCAATTACCTTTCCTCTGTGGATAAAGCAACATCCCTGTCAGGAAGAGGGGTTCTGATCTGTGGGAAGCGAAGTGAAGGAAAGGAGGGGAGAGCGTGAATTTCCCGAGCAGGTAGAGACCATTGGAAATACTCTCAACAACCCTGAATTCTTCCAGAAAGTTGATTGGACTGGAGTCCCGAGATATCTTCCATGTTTTGTATCAACCTACTTGAATCAGGTGTGGAGCACGGGGAGGTGAGGACGTAATTGCCTTATCCACGGTAGGGAGGACAACATCAGTCGATTCCAGATAAGTAAATCTATTGAGTTCTGCTAACTTTTACAGAAAGGCATGTTGGCACTGTTAACTTAGGGTATTTTAAGACATTAAAAAAATAACTGAATAGATTGGCTGAGATTAGTGTTTATCTGAAGATGCATGTTTACTATGAATTTTCATAACTGTTGAATAAATGACATTATTCAAGAAAGAGAAAATACTATGTGACCCTCAGATACTAGTTATCCTAAAATCTTAAAGATTGTCTATGTAGTTAATTAAATGAAATTACAGCAGATATGAATATGCATAGAAAGGAAAATTTTATTCTTTATGCGGTATAATTTCCTTCATACAGTATATTCTTTTCGTTACATAGAGTAATTTTCTTTGCACAACAAGCAATATTTTTCTATAGCAAGTGAACTCTATACAATAGAGAAGACATCTAGAAATGAAAGGTTGAAGAATAAAATTTGAAGAGTAGAATCTTGAATAATAAACAAGCTATAAGACTATCACATAAATAACTTGAAAAGCGGAATTCGGTAAAGGGTAGTAAGGGAATTATTTATCCCAGAACGAGAGTGAGAAAAACTCTAGAATCACGGACCATTGTTCCCTATCAAATAGACTATACACGAACAATGTTTGGTTGGTTTGGTCAACCCTACTCCGAAGATCATTTGGAGAAAATATTAAGCCGAACTATAAACATACTACTAAAAACAAATAACATAGTCGAAGAAACAGAGATCTAGACTCTCCTTCATAAATACAACGCATGCAATTGGAAGAAAAACTTTCATATCGTTTACTGGAAAAATAGAGGAATTACATTATTTCTCAGTATTTCAATCATGAAAACAGAGGCACAAATGTTTAGTGCAACCCTACAAATAATAGCCGAACAGTTAACAGAAAACCCCATAAATATGGCTGGGATGTCAAGAGTATAGTTATCATGAAAGCCTCTTTCAATTAATGGAGTTAAGAAATTCAATCGTCAAAATTAATGAAGGACTCTTTCCATAAGAGGTGTAACACTGGTTCGAGCTAATGAACCCTTGAAAAAAATTACAAGAGGAGCCTCTAAAAACTCTGGAACATAACAGAGGTAATGAACCCACATCGAAAACAATTAGAAAACCTGTACATGTACAAACACAATTCCATTCAAGAGTTAGATATCTCAATCTAAAGGAATTGGAATTGACATACACAATGAACAACGATGGAACCGAGAACAAAGGGGTTTAGCTTACTTGTGAAAAGCTAACTCCAATTTAAAAAAGGAATTTTTTGCAGAGTAGACAGAGGAAAGGACTTAGTTTTCCAAACTCCGAGATTAGGAGGAAACACTAACCAAAAAGGAAATAAAAATAGCAAAGGAAATAAACTTGGAAACTTACCAGCTGTAACGGAAAAGCCAAGCGGTAACATGACAGAATGGGCATAGCACTGAGCAAACCCCGAGGTCGTCTGTGGAGCGATGCGTAAAGAAGACAAAGAGATAGCTCCTAGAACAAGAAGCAGAAACAACTGAGCTACAGGGAAGTTTGTACTCTTAACAATGTTTCAAGCATAACTAAAAACCAAAACCACCAGCAGTGTTAAGACTATAAGCTACCACAATGCGTTCTGTAAATAACAATCCAAGAAGAATGGTAAAGACCGCCTTCACCATCACCACAGGAAGGAGGAAAAACCTCCTCGCAAATGAGCTAAATGGTTAGGGTTAGGGTGGCGTTGTTCACCACGTACACCTCCAGCAACCGTAGATCTCCCGGTGGATCTGACGGTGGAAATGTAAAATAATTGTCCCAGGCACGAAACCCAATTGATGAGTTGGTACAATCCATCTGTACAACTACAATATTCTAAACCAAGATTGCTAATCACGACGTATGAGAAATGACATTTCCAGATACGCATTCAATAATCGTACTCCTTGGGAGGGCCAAACATATCAACCTGTTCACCATAATGAGATTAAAGCCCAAGCAATCAATATGAAGCACTGTAATCATATGTCACCCAATCCATGCATTAAAAGCAAAGTCACGAACCTTAGCATATTCACCGGTGTATATAGTTAAGTAAAAAAAAAATTATGTGATGATTGGTTGGTTGTTACATGAGATACATTAACCATTGGACAAACTAAATCATTGTGTTACTTTTCAAAGAAATCTCCAACAAAGTTTAGATTATTTGTCACACAAAATCAAATATAATTAATTGCTTGCTACAACCATGTAACAGCATTCACAAGTTTAATGACCCCAAAGCTTATCCTTACGGACCACTAACTTACTCTGTTTAGTGGTGTCAAAAATAATTATCCTCACTACATAGTGGATGACGTCGAGAAATAATTGTCTCAAAGTTTTATTACGTTATGATGATTTTCCCAAATTAACACATTCACAAATTTAAACAAAATTTCACACAAAAATTACAAACCTAAATAATTTCTTACAACTGAATTATGATAAATTTTCCCAAAAAACACATTCAATAAATTTAAACAAAATTTCACAAAAATTACAACCTAAATAATTTCACCAAAATTCTATGTTGTGTGCCCACATCTGGTGGAGAAAGCTATCAAAACCAACTACACCTATACGGTTCATACAACTTTTCACAAATTTTCTGCTCTCGTCTCACAAATTAAATAAAACTACAATGTGCCTCCATGTGACTCAATACATTGACGATTTTTTCACAAATTCTCAAGCGTAATTTGCACTCTTCAACAGACTATATATATATATATATATTGTCTGGTTCCTCCTAGTCATGAGCATAGCAAAGAAAGTGTCCACGTCATGGCATTTAGAAGGATCTATATGGTAAACGCTGGGGATAGGGAAATGGGTTTATCTCCTCTATGTTCTTAATTTTCAGTGATCATGGCAACCATGTCACTGCCTCACTTGTTACACCATTATTCCTCCATATCATCTTTATCAATATCCATAGCAGTAATTTATGATTCTCCAACCATCATCTTGTTTCATAGAACTGTTGAAGGCAACTAATTCCTTCCATGGATATTCATAGATGAGGCTCTCCTATCCTTCCGAAAGCTACATTACCCGATTCAACTGGATCGCTCTCCAAATGGACGCTTCAGAATTCAGAGGTTGGGCATTGTCCGTGTAGAAAGTGGAACTAGTGGGTCAGCATAATACTCTGGACTGGATTGGCAGGTAGCCTCTACCTCTTGTTAGCCTATCGTTATTATTGTCTTTGAATCTGTCTGTAACAATTTAACAGGAATACCCCACCACAGTCTGGGCACCTCAAAGCGTTGGAACAATTCTGATCTCAGCTTTAATCTGCTCCAAGGTCTGCATTCCAAAAAGCACTGTGTAATTGTACAATATCTTCAATGGATCAGACTTTCTATAATTTGGATGTGGGACTATAACAGAATTTGGTCGTCTAAGCAATTTGAAATACCTCCGCTTGTCCGGCAATAGTCTGAGGAAGTATTCCTGTTTTTAGAGTAATCAACGCCCTCCAAGAGTTGTCCATTGGATATAAATGATCTTCAGGGTCCAATCCTTCAGTTTTGGGTCTGATCAGAATAGATAGTTTGTATAGAAGGGGCACCACTACTGGTTACATCCCTCCAGCGCCTGAAATGTACCAGACATGAGATAGCCTTTCCCAACAACAGCTGAGGAAGTATCTCAAGAATCAAGTGGTTGCAGAATTTAAAGAACTTATTTACATAATGTAACAGAAAAAGTTGAGAATACTATTCCCGCTTCTCAGGAAACTGTTTTCTTACGGGTTTTATTTCTGGGAGACAACCCCACAATGTCAGGGAGTATACCATGCGAGTTGGGTAATTTTGGGACAGCTTTGGTCAACTCTATTTATGGTCCAGGTATATTTCTGGCCCATCCCCTTCAGCACAGGGAAACTGCAGCAGTCTTGGGTGGCTAGATCTGGGATATAACAATATTCATACCTACCAAACAGCTTATTCAGCTTCCCTCTCCACCTGGGTCAGACAATACCTGAGTCTGGTGAAACTCAGCCATTGGCAATTTGAGGACTCTTGAACCTCTTAGATATCGCTGAAAATATGTTTTCTGGCCATGTCCCTAAATCCATTACCAAGTGTGCTGCTTTACAAAGGTTGAAGATGTCTGAGAATAAACTCTCACTGGGAATTTGGACATAGACTTTCCATTGTCCATGGAAGTTCTTCATAAGATTCTGACTCTTCTGGTGGAACTTTACCTATATCTTTTAGCCAAATGTATCAAGTTTCTAATGGTTAGATTTAAGGAAAATAGATTTATTGAAGGTTACTGGATACTTTGCATATTTTTCATGATTTAAGAGTTTTAAGTTCTGGTTATAATGAGTTGTATGGTAAATTCTTCCATGGATTACAACTTACTCATTTGCAAGTGTTAGATTTATCCAACAATAAATTTAGGAAATCTCATCTTGAAAGACTTAAGGGATTCAAAAAATAAGTGCATCTATTGTATTACCTCATGCATCTATGTCGCATTGTAGAAGATCAGCAATGTTTCAAATATCTGCTGACATCAAACACAATATTTGGATTTGTATAACAATAATATTTAGTTATAGGTATCACAAGTATAGTAAGTTTAAGCATATTATGTTGTTAAATTTATCTGTGTTCAATTGGAAGTTTAGGTAATTTCTCATCATCTTCACATGAGATATCTACTTTATGAGTTAGACTTGTTCAAAAATAACTTAGAAATATTCATAGAGCTTTCTAAATTATCCATGTTGGCATCTCTTTAGTATTTTCATCTAATAAACTTTTTGTAGACCTATCCTAAAAAGAAACACAACGTTCACACTTTCAAAGAACCTTCATTTCTAAAGAACAAGTGCTTATGTTCATCCTTTACAAGCATGTGTAGAGAAGCAAGAGAAACCAAGACATGAACATGATACAAAGGTTTGTGATCCATGAGGACTGCCAGATAATCACACTTTGATTCTGCATTTATACTTGAGAGTGAATGATTTGATAGCACTATAAGTGGTATAACACAATAAGATAAATTAGATATTGGATTTATTGTTAGACCTTAAAAATTATATATACATAAACAAAAATTATATTAAAATTTAAAATTAGTTTAAATATTTAATAAATTCAAAAAATTAATAAATTATAAGAGAATATATATTTAAATTATAAATTATTAGATTAATTATATTTAGTAAGAGATAAATATTACATATTAAATCAATTGATTTTACATTATTTAAATTATCAATAAATGAAAAATATGTTTAATGATGTCTAAAATATATAGATATAATATATACATCTCTATATTATTTAAATATCATAAAAA
Source organism: Pinus albicaulis (assembly GCA_034641835.2). NCBI lineage: Eukaryota > Viridiplantae > Streptophyta > Pinopsida > Pinales > Pinaceae > Pinus > Pinus albicaulis. The sequence continues at coordinate 836,006,922 of CM076571.1, read as the reverse complement.
ATAAAAAACACATGTATATTGATGTCCAAAATATATGAGAGAGAAGATAATATGAAAGATATAAATATAGATAAAATATAATATCTCTGGAATATATAAATATAATATACAAAGATTTATGAAGTTTAGTAGTAAGGTAACACACACACCAACAAGTTCTTCAAGCCTTAATAAATAAAATAATAAGATTGATAGTTATATTAGATCAAGAACAATCTGAATCTTATCCTAGATCGAGATGCCGGAAGGAAGGCACAATTGCTTGGCTTTAATACTGGCTGGTTTTCCGGTGCAATTGGTTGTTTGAAAGAGCCAGTCGGCGCGGGAAATGTAAGATGTCGGGCGGTATTGAATATCATCTGCTATTAGTAGAATCTGATTATGTATATTCAACCAAGTTGACAGTTGTTAATATCTCAGTATAGATACAAAGATAATGAAATAGAGAATAGATTAATAGTTACATACCTTTCTATTATTTCTTTTATTACATCAACAAATGAAAAAATATGTTTATTGATGTCTTGAAAGATATAGAGATAACATGTATGACGGAAGTTGAGTGTAAGATTTGCCAGAATTTTTTTATAAGAGTGTAAGTTTAAATGATAAATATTATAAAGTTGCTAAAGTGAATTCTATCATTATTTCAATAGTTTAAATATAAAATTAATTTATAAAGAGGAATGTATATGGTAAAAAGGTTAAAAGAAGAAACCATAGTAGTAGATGAGAATTTTTTCTTAAAAATAATAATTTTGGGTAAAATAATGATAATTTTTCTCAAAGTAATAATTTTGCAGAAATTAAGAAAGGGGAATAGTTTCATGGTTAAGATAAAAAATAATAAACTTCTAGATATTTCATATTATGTTTATGAGTAAAAATATTTGACTACTTTCTTAATTTCCATTATTTTCCAAATGATTTGAGAGGATAAGGATTTGAACCAAAAAAATTATTAGTCAAACAAATGAGGTGGTTTAGAATATAAGGAATATTGCACAAATTTCCTCTGGAATGATTCAAACAATAATGAGGAATAAAAATTCCCAACTTCAACGCAGAGATTCAATTAAAAATTGTTTAGATTGAAATGGCACAATAAAATAACTATTTCATTAAAAAAAACTATTGATAAGATGTACGTAACCATGTCTCCTCACATTGAAAAAACTCAACTCATACTCCATCAATGTCCCTCAAATGTTTGCTCGTTCTTTTTCAAATGACTAACACAAAGGTTTTTTACAAAATCTTTCTCTCTGCTTTTGTCACGATTTTCACACTCGTCTCTCCAAAAAATACACAAGAATACCTTTTCTATGCTCTTCCTTAGTCTTTCTACTCTTTACATGACATATATAAAAGTTAAAGTCATATATATTATGCAAACATTTCTAATGTTTATAATATATATATATATATATATATATATATATACATAAACATTATAATGTTTATAATATATATATATATATATTACAAACCATATAAAGATTAAATCTGTCCAAACAAACTTGTTGTGACCTTTTTTTTAACAAAATAAATACGTTGAAAAGTTTCTAACCTGGTTGAAACTTACAATTTCACTGATTTCAAATGAACAAACTCCTTTGAAGGATTAGTCACTGTAACAACCCCTTCCGACATCATCAGTCCAAACCCGTGCGATCGGCCTCATCGGGCCGGAGGTGGGACCCCGGATTTCAAAACATAACCTAAAGTTTCAGAGCCATGAACACAACAAAATCGCTCCGTGATGTAAGCCTGTAAGATATGGTAAAATCTGAATTGTCCATTTGTCTGCTGACTGGAAAATTCAAACTTCAAACGAACGACGCGGTTGTTGTACGGTTTAAATGTTGGTTGGTGTGCAGTGTTTATGGTGCGGCATGGAGAGCTTTAAACCATTGTCAGATGTGGTGAGAAAAACGGTCTTTCAATCATGAACTTAGGCCTACGACCATAAACAAAATCACAATTTTGTAGAGTTCAGTACCAACCGAGGTGAAAAAGAAATACAAAGATCAAGTGTTGCCGCGTCCTCCTATCCTTTCAGCCACTATGGATTAATATCTCAACACTTCCCCAACAACTGTTGGTTTTCTTCCACAATTTCAAACATTCTTCTACAGATAATTAAAACTCTTTGCCCTGAACGGTTTCACAAAATGTCTACAAACTTCTCCCTCTATTTTGTAATGTTTTAAAATAATTTCACCATTTTTTCACTAGCTCCCCGATGTAGCAGATACTCTAGTATTCAATGTGTTTTGTTCTTATGAAACACTCAATTATTTTGACAATGCTAATGTCGTAGGCTATCATAATAAATTGTAGTGCCTTACCTTATTCATGACACAAACCTCAACATCTTCCTCATCCAACTGCTGGACATGTTGTTGTCAGATTCTCACACATACTTCACTCTACCAGAGATTAAAGCCACTGGTCGCTTAGAAGCCCATGAAATGGGCTCCGTAAAGCTATGAAAAACATGTAACTCAGAGGCAGTTTTTTTCTCATTTCATCTATAATTTCACCAATCAATGTCAAGATATCCACTAATTTGCATCTTCTATGCAGAGTATAAAATTCTATACCCCTTTGTTCTTTCTTCACACATTCTAATTTTTTTGCTACTTGCCAATGTGTCTCCTTGGCCTTTCCATACACCGAAATAAACTCCACAATTATACAATATCCTACCAGCTAGTCAAATGCCCACATGAGGTCGTCAACTCTACTCTTATAGAATCAGATCAAAATCCTTCCTCATTGCCCTCTTTGCTTTCTTAACTTAAATCCATTACTCTAGGAGTAATTTATGCCTTGCATTCCTACATGTTAAATCTTTCCAAAACCTTATTTACATATTTAGCTTGGAGATAAAAATTAGATTATTTACCTCTACTTCTATTCCTAAGAAGTATTTCAGCAATCCCATATCACCCCATTCAAATTCATCCTTTCATGCTAATTTAAAATTCTCAATGAGGTACATCATTGCCTAAAGATCACAGACATTGATATAGGCAAACAATATACATCTACCATATTTCTCCTTTTGATATATAGAAATGTGGGTTCTCCTTCACATTTCTCAAACTCCATTTCCCCAAGAGATAGGCATCTATCCCATCACCATGCTCTTGAAAGTTGTTTCAACTGTAAAGAGATTTCTTCAATTCAAGATACTTTGTGCTCTTTGGCCTTCTTTCGAGTCTGGGAGGTTGCTCAACATGGGAACCTCTTCCATCAATTACCCCATTAGGAAGGTTGATTTCATCCATTTGGTAAACTTTCCACTTGTGTTGTGTCATATGGACAACATCAAGCCACTGCTTCAATTTTCACAACCTGTAAAAAGTTTTCCATAATCTCCTCCTTGTTGTCATTGTGGGCTGACAACAAGTTCCACCTTTGTACCTTTCAATCTTACCTTCATATTGCTCTTGGCTCATAAACCATTTCACCCAATTAATTTTGCCTTTTTTGGGAGATCAACCAATTCCCATGTCTTATTTTTTCTCTGTTGCATTCATTTCTTTCATCCATAACATTCATCCATTTCTTATCTTCATAGCTTCTTCAAAAATAAATAGATCATCACATGACAATATAGCATGCAATAAAGATTGGCACTTCTTTTGTTCATAAATTTTTATCTGTGATTTTAATCAGTTCCTCTTCACTGTGTACACTGAAGCTTCTAGAAGCACTACAACTGGTCTCTCTCAGGTAAGTCACCTCTTTGAGAAGCACCGTCATCACTTCTCAACACATTCTTGTCTTCATTATGTGTCCCTGTCATCCTTGTGTTGGTGGGAGGTGGTGCCACAATGAGGATGACGCACATCTCTTTCTCATTATCCTCATAGGATAAACAACTCTTCATTCACTGCTTTCAATGCTTCCATTCCAAGCTTCTTCCTCAATGAACGAACATCTCTACTTATGATAAATCTCTTGGTGGATGTTATGTTAACTATACCTTGGATTCTTCATTGTATCCAAATATGCACTTCTCCCCAATGGTCAAACTTCTTCCTTAGCTGATATAATGCAGTGAGACAATAAGTAAACTGCTAAAATCATCATGTGGGTGACACCTTGTTTTATGCCACTCCATGCTTCTTCAGTCCCCTATTCATTACAATTGGTTGGGAATCTATTCAAGATGTATGTCGTACAATGTACAAATTTTCACCCAAAATTCATTTTGCAAATGTTTTTCCTCCAACATACTTTACCACATATCCATGACGGTCTTTATTTTTCCTTTCTAAATAACTCATTTTTCTCATGTATACTCCATCAGAACTGATTATGAATCATTTTCACAAAAACGTAGAAATTATTTTTGAGATATACTCACCTCCTCTATCGCTCTAGTGTCTTATATACGCCCACTTTGTCTCCTACAAGAGCCTTAAAGTGGCAGCACTTTCAAACAATTCAATTTTTTAAATTTTAAAAAGTAAACTCATGTTTTTCTCTTGTGAAACATCAATGAAGGTCAGCATATAGTGGCTTCCTCATGAACATGGTGTTCACATTATTCACAAATCAATTATTGTAATTTTAAGGGTGCCTTTTCCTTATGCTCTTTCCCGATGGAAAACTTTCTCTGTTTTTTTGCTCAAATATGTTCTTTCATATAGTCGCTTTCTCAATCAATGGTAATCCCTTTACCGTACTATATGCAACAATTTAGACTCCAAAGCTGAGATGTAAATCTCGTGTGCCATAACCAAGCCATCTTTGCTTCTCTTGGTAAGTCTCTGTGTCACCGTCGCCATTTTACCTTTCTTCAAATCTGCCTCATCTTGGAGAGGGAACACAGGTTCCTTGTCATCTTCACTCAGAAATGCATTGCTTCTGAGTTTTGGTGGCTTATCCATGATGGTACATATATCATCTTCAAAGAAAACATTGTACCCCTTGAATGAGCTTTCCAATGCTCAAGAGGTTACACTTCATACCGATTAATATAACAGGTACATATGATATGCTTATTCTTTCCCCTTCTTTTTGTCAACACACCCACTATGCCTTTTCTCCTATGATAGAGACCTCACTGCCTGTTCCTAATGTTATTGACACTTCACATTTTCATCAATCATGGAAAAACATGGAAATGTCTTCCTACCATGGGTTATTGCTACATCCCTAATCTAGAAACCATATATCTTCACTTTTCTTGGCCAACACATGCTAAAAACATCTTTCTCTTAATCGCATATTTTCTTTTATAGTAATTAGCATTGGGTCTATTACCCATGTCACCTATTTCTTCTTACATTCATTGCTGATAATGCATACTCTACGTAAGAATGAATGGACTCTGGGACATCATACCTTTGTCCATCCTCATGATTTCTGTCCACCTCTATGGCTCCTTCGCTCTACCCTTGGTTCTACTTTTGATTGCCGCCTCTTCCTGAGGTATTTTGTAGGGTTGTTTCTTCCTCCTCTATTTTAGCTTTTTGCCTCCTTCTTCCTTTCTTATGTAGTTTCCTCTATATTGATCCTTTCCCCTTCCAAAGCAGGTTATCAGTCTTTAAAGTGGGCATTGCCCAAAAAGACAGTTTGTTGTTCTACTCAATACTTGTTCATGTGTCATCGTATATGCATGAAGCTCTATCAATCGTGGAACTTTGAGAGAGTCCTTTGATTCTCAAATGGTTGTGACTATCAAGACCAAACCTTGAAGGTAAGCATCAACACTTTTCCACTATTCTTCTTTCCAGAATGATTTCCTTCCAGTGGGATCTTTATTGGCATCAACCCAATCAACTAAAGAATAGAGTCTGGCTGTTACCTTCATGCAAATAACTTCAAAATCCTTCTCATTAATTGAATCTTTGTTTGCCTTTGCTCTCTCCATACCTTGATAGGTTGTCCGGAGGGTATCCCATGGTTAGTCGGGACTTCTTTGTTGCCGATATCCTTGTGAATGACTTTCTTTTGCACCGTTTGATAGAGATAGAAGAGGGATTTTGAGTCCTCTTCCTATTTCTCTTTAAAAATCCTTCTCTCATTTCAAAGAGATATGATTGTGTCATTGCTATGTCGCTTTCTTCAAAACCATCTTCTTCTATTAAGCTCCCATATAAATCTTGAGACAAATAGACTCTCTTACAAGATTACCGAATAGTTATAGTTCTTCCCATTAAACCGTGGGGGAGTTGAGTATTCCCATACTGCAGCCAGGCGGGCTCTCGCCATGGCTAGCTTAATAAACTATGCTTTTAAAGTTGACTGTTTTTCAGAAATAAACTTTCTCTACCGCTGAGTTAAACTTTTCCTTCAAAGAGACTTCTTTGACCGCACCTTTTTCAAACAAACTCAAAACTCTGTTTTTGAGTTTTTTTTAAAAACTACGGTTTAGAAATCTTTTGAGGTAAAAAAAGTTTAACTCTCAACTGATAATCAGGGAAAATTTTATTTAAAAACATAGTCAGGATTACAAAAGCATGTTTAGGGGCCAGGCAGACCATTGCGAGGCACGACACAGGCTGCAGTATAAAATGCTTGACTCTCCCGCGGTTTAATGGGAGGCTATGACTATTGGGCAATCACCATGAAACCTTATTTTCCTCTCAAGATTTAGACTGACCTTTGATGAAACAAGCAGTCAACAAGCACAATGCCTTAACGCAGAGCGAGAGGATCTGTGAAGAAGCGATGAAAGGACTCAAAAGCCCTCATTATCTCTCAAGTAGTGCATGAGTATGTGCGACAATATGGGGTTCTTCATCTAGACAGCCTCATCAGGTGTGGAGAAAGTAAGACAACAAGAAACTCATTAATGAGAAGGATTTTGAAGTTATTTGCATGAAGGAGTATGACCGCGATAGACTCATTCTTCACATAGTTGATTGTGTTGGTCACCCAAATGAGATCTCATGGAGGCAGTGGAGGAATAGTGGAGAAGATGGTGAGCTTACGTGATAGTCTGGCGCGAAAGAGACAAAGGATCTCTCAAAGTTCACGATTGATGAGTTTCATGCATCCTTGATATTTACATGAAAAAGATGGATAAAATAGTATGAAACTCATCTTTGAAACATCCGAAAATTGTCATTTGGAAGGAGAAGGAGTCAGGTAAAAAAACTTCTAGAAGAGGCGACATAAAAAATAGAGACTCAACCTACAAAAATACTCATGAAGGAGAGGCGTGCCAATCAAAATGAGATCAGGCAGGCGGGGGATTCGGCAAGGTGGACAAATCAAGCGCATGAGACGAAAATATGATAAATCCCAAGTCTGATTTCATTCTTCTTTGTAAATATATCCGTTATGCCTTTATTGAATGTAGGAAGAAATAGAGTGACATGGGTAATAGACACCCGATTAAAAATAATTTTGCGAAGAAAAATATCGATCGAAGAGATGTTTTAACATGTATTTGGCTAAAGAGAAAAAGTGAATATATGGTTTTTCTGGAGATTCGAGATCTTAACAACCATATGAAACTGGAAACATTTCCATGTTTTCCATGATTGATGAAAATATGAAGTCTCAAAGTAACATTAGGGGCCAGAACGATTTGTCATGGGAAAACTTTGAATTGGTATTTGAAAAGAGAAATAAAAGCATGAGATATAATTATGTGCACAGTATGAGTGTAGCATCTTGAGCATTGGACAGTATTAAAAAGTGGTACAATGTTTTTCTTTGAGATGATGTATGCACCATCAGCAGATGAAAAAACCGCAAGCAAACTGTATTCTGATGCAAAGGGTAAGGATCTTCTTTCTCAGATGAGTATATTTGAAGAGGAGTGAGAATGAAAGCTGATAACCACAAAGAGACTGCAAGAGAAGAAAAGATGAAAGTTGTAACTTGAGATTTGGACATCTTTGAAGTCAATTTGTTATAAGAAGAAAAGATATCAATAAAAATTATATAGAAAGCGCTAGACGTAATGTGAAAACACATCTTGGGAAACGTACGAAGAAAAAGTTTTCCATGAAAGAACATAAGAACAAGAGAAACACCATACGAAATTCATTGCAGTTTGTAGCATACAAACGCCATCCAATAGTAGGCGAAAGCCACTATATGTTTGACCTTCGTAATGTTTCTAAAAAATGTAGTTATTTTTAAAGATGATTAAATTCTGAGCTCTTGTAAAGAACCGAAATTATTTATATATAAGTGTAAAACAAATGAAGGAAGGTGAGAAATATATCTCAAATTTCTGCGTTTTTTGATTTGATAAAATGGCATTCATAAAGGAATTTACGTGAGAACATACACCCATCTTCAAATCGGAGTTATTGAAAAGGAAAAATAGAACCATCATGAATATGTCAAATATGTAAGGAAAACATTTGTAGTAAAATATTGATATTTTATTTTAATATAAACTATATCTGAACTAGATATAACCAAATTTATGATAATTGAGTGCAAACGTAGTGGCAAAATAAAATAGGTGTCACCACATGGAGTTTTGGTTGTGTAATATGCACACATTCAGTCGGCAAGGAAGAGTTGAGTAAGGAAGTGCATATTTAATGAATCGTGAGAATCAAGGTATGCGGTTGTTATAACCCATCCCGCTAAGTTTCAACATGCTTGAGATGTTGATTCGTGAGGAAAAACTGGAGATAGCGCTGAAAACTAATGAATAATGAAGGATTCATTTTTCATGATGATAATGAAAGATGACAGCACCATCTCGTGCCTACCTTTTTAAGGCATTTTTGAAGTAGGTGAGAGTTTTGCCCCTTGAAAATTGATATTAGTCTTCTCCGATACTACAGAATGGAATTTATATAAACGAGTACACCAAAGTGGGAGGACGATTGAAATTTGAATGAAATTATTTATTTGCATTATAATATCATGTAAATGATCATATTCATCTTGAAGAAATTTATAAATAAAATGGATAGTATATGGATAATGAGCATAATAAAGAAAAATAGATAGGTTGAACAATCCAAGAAGAATAAATGATTTGATGAAAAGGAGTTTATAAAACCAAGAAAATGAAGAATAGATTGTTTTGTCAAAAAATATGAAATGTAACGAGGAAGGATTATGAAAATTTTACTTAGCTGGTGCAGAATAGAGCAATAATGAGGCGATGTTAATCCATAAGCTAACTCAACATAATTTGATAAACATGAAAGTATCCCTCGTAAATTATTAATGGAAGAGGTTTATCTTGAACAACCTGCGAAACATGAGAAAATTATCAAAGCACAAAATATCTCGAGTGAAAGCTCTTATGGGTTGAAGCAGCTTTAGGCATGGTACAATAAGAATGGATGCATCCCTTTGAAATGCGAAAGAAAATGTGAGGAGAACCCACATTATACATCAGAGAAAGATGAGTAAGATAACGTGTGTGATGATGTGATATTTAGAGGTAATGATAAGCACCTCATTGAAAATTTTAAATCAGTATGAAGGATGAATTTAATGCTAATAAATTCTTGAAATACTTCTTCGAGATAGTAAGAGAAAAATGAAAATAAAATTTTATTAAATATGAGATTTTGGAAGATTTATCTTGGTTCTGAGGCAACAATTAATCCTATAGTAATGGGATTTGAATTAAGCAAGAGGATTCTTGACAAGGGTGAGAATTTGAATTTATATAAAAGAGCATGAATTAGCGACATAAATATGAATATTATGCATGTTGTGAGTTTAATTTCGATTTATGGAAGGCCAAAGGAAGACACGTGTAGCTGACAAAGAAAATTACGAGGTATGAAGACAAGTATGGAATTTTTATATGCCGCCGAGAATGCGAATTAGTGGATATGGGCGGTGATTAATTTGATATAGATGACAGTACCTCACGGTATATTTTCATGAATTAGAGCCATTTCATGGGCTAGGAACTATTGTTGTGGCTTTTATCTAGATGGGAAGTAGAGTATGTAAGCGATGCAGCGTAATGTCAGTTTGGATAAGATGTTGAAATTTGCTAAATATGAAACTGATAAAAAACACAATAGTTATTGTGATAATATCTCATTGATAATAATCGAAAATTCAATGACTCATAAAAAGCGAGAAGCATTGATGCCAAGTATCACTACATCGAGGAGCCCGATGAACAATGATGAAATTATTTGAAACATTGCAAAATAGAGGAATTAGTTGCAGACATTTTAACTTGAGGTTTTATTGAGAGCGAAGTTTTGGTTATGCGAGAAAATGTTTGGGTATCTGTAATTGGGTAAGGAGTATTGAGATATTAAAATGCAATGATCATGAGCGAAAATGAGTATTAGTAACAATGATCTTTGTATTCTTGCCTCCACCTCGATTTAATTTTGAACTCTGCAAGTGGGTACTGTTTATGGTCATAGGCGCAAGTTACGCAGTTGAAAAGGCCGTTTTCTCACCCGCGCAACCCGACTGGTTAAACTCTCATCGCGCGCCATCATTCTACGCAGCGGCTTATTCGATAACACAATGCCAGCGCCCCTCATTTGAGTTTGTTTCAAGTCAGCGAGTGCGTGTGGATTGTCGGTTTTTATGGCGTGGGTACAGGCTGGATCATGAAGCACGATTTGTTGTGATATTCATGAAATCAAATCAGATATCATTTTTGAAATGTAAAATTTTACTCCGACGATGAGGCCAATAAATGCGGTAGACCTTGATGGCGTGAGGATTTGTGATAAAAAATCCATGCAAGGAGATTTTAATGTCGGACGAAAATCGTGGAAGTACGCAAGATTCAACCTTAGGTAAAAGTTTTTAGCATTATTTTCTTTTTATTTAAAAAAGATCGGCAAAGTTGTTTGAACGGTTAATATTTATATTGTTTTGTAATGTATATATATATATATATATATATATATATATATATATATAGGCATTTGAATGTTTTATAATATATAACTTTAATTTCTTATATATGTCATGTAAAAAATGAAGACTGTAGAAAAGTGGCTATTTAATGTATTTTTTGAAATAAAGTAAACTAACATTAAAAAGAAAAAACAAAAAACAGCTGTGTCAGACGTTTGAACTGTATATTGAGCGATTGGGGTTTTTTTAATTCCCGGGAACAAAAACGTTGGCGTATCCCTTGTAATAGTTTTTTAATGAGGCGGTTGTTGTGTGCCCATACTCTTGTCAACAATTTTTAATTAATCTGTATTGGTGAAATTTTATCTCTGTGATGCTGGAATCGTGAAATTGAAATGATATCAATCAAGTGCGTAATTGTTTTGAATGAATGGATTGCATGGTCGAAATGTACTCTCGATCATTTGGAAAATGATGAAAGCGATCAAATGCCCTCATAAATATAATTACATAAATATAATATTAAGAAGTTTATTATTTTTATCTTAATCATCAAACTGATGCAATTAGGTTTTAGTTTAAGATTTATTTTGAGAGGTATATTCTTAAAATGTATTTTTGAAAATTTATATCCTTCACCCCTATGGTTTCCTCTTTTTTAACCTTTTGCCTTCCTCCTCATTCCCTCTTACCTACGATATTTTATATTTTAAATTATTCAAATATTGATAAATTCCCCTTTTAAATTTTTATAATATTTATCATTTAAGCTTACACTCTTATAAAAAAAAATTCTGGCAAATCTTACACTCAACTTCAAAATCATACATATTATATCTATATATTTCATACATATTATATATATATATTTCACACGTAATAAATATATTTTTCATTTTATTGATATGAAATAATAGAGGTATGTAACTTAGTAATGATTGTCTGTTTCATTATACTTTATATCTAGTGTTGGAATCATACTAGTAACTCCATCGGCTTGGTTGAATATACAGAATACGTCTCGATTCTACTAGTAGCAGATGATATTCAACCGCCCGGCATCTTATTTCTCATACAGCTCTCGCCAACAATACCGAAAGCGAAGCCGCTATCAATAGCATCATCAACAAATCTGAGATGTAGTCGGAATATTCGAATCGATAACTAATAAATAAATATTGTGGAGACTTGAAGAACTTGTTAGTGATATGCTCACGCATTACTGCCTTCAAAATCATACATATTATATTTATATATTTCAGATATATTTATATTTATATCTATATCTATATATTTCATATTATATTATATATATATTATTATTATATCTATATATTTCAGACATACGATAAGCATGTTTTTCATTTTATTGATATTTAAATAATATAAATTAATTTTATATTAATCTATATATATATATATTTATTTATTTATTTATTTTAGACATCAATAAATATTTTTTTTCATTTTATTGATATTTAAATAATAAAATAAATAAATTTATTAATATAAATATTTTATATAATATATAAATAATTGTCTAATAAATTATAATTTAATGTCATTAATTCTCTTATAATTAATTTTTAATTTATTAAAATATTTAAATTAATTTTAAAATTTTAATATAATTTTTGTTTTGACAATATAATTTTTAAAGGTCTTTTTTACGTGAAATCAGATATCTAATTTTGTATCACATTGTGTTATCACACTTATAGTGCTATCAAATCCAATTCCCACTCTCAATCTCAATCTTGTCAAAAGAGATGTGATTATCTGTCTCATGGATCTTTTTGATCCCATGTTTAAATAATATTAATATTCTCTCTTAACTCTCTACACATGCTTTGTAGAGGATGACCGCATAAGCACCTTGTTCCTTTGAAATGGTTTGAACAAGTGTCAATTTAGCGTTCTTTTGGGATAGGTACAAGTTTATTAGATGAAACATTAAGGAATGCCAACATGGTGAAATTTAAACTCTATAGGAATATTTCTACCCAAGAATTATTTTTGAGCAAGTCTAATATCAGTGATGTCTCATGAGAAGATGATGAAATTTTCTTTTCCAATTGAATTCTAGATAAATTTAATAGTAATATAACAAACTACTACAACAGTATTTCTCTGAGAGAAAGGTTATTAATATATACAAATCAAGTATTGTATTTGTCGACAGATATTTGAGCGTATGATCCCCTTTACTACAATCTGGTATCGATCATAAGTCATTCTTTTAAGTTAGAAAAGATCACTTATTTTGAATCCGTTGAGTCTTTCAAGATAGTAAATTTATTGTTGAATGGAAATCCAACCTTGCAGATGAGTGAGATTATGTCCATGGAGGGCAAAACTCTTGTCATGAAAATGCAAAATATTCAGTTACCTTTCAATAAATCTATTTTCCTTAAATCTAATGACAGTACATTTGGCCTAAAGATATAGGTAAAGTTCCAAGGGGAAAAAGAGATAAGAATCTACGAAAGAAGGCAGACGCTGAAGGAGTCTATAATCCCAGATTCCCCCGTGGTTTATCCTCGAATCTTCAGCCTTTGTAAAGCAGCACATTTGAAGGAATGGGCCCAGGGACATGGCCGAAACACAAGAGGTTCAGAGTCTCACTCCAGGTGCCAGTAGCTCGAAGGATTTCACCAGACAGACCATTGTCTGGAAAGCAAGGTGGAGGAGGAAGCCTGAATCAACTTTGTTTAAACCAAGGGCGCGATCTTGCTGTATCCACCCCAAGACTGCCTCGAGACTATATGAGGATTGGGCCGAAATGTGCTGAGACCATATAAAATAGAGAGTTGACCAAGCAATGTAGAACCGCGGTATACCCTGACATTGTGAGGTTATCTCCCGAAGAATGCTTCCGCCAAGCTGTTGTGGGAGGCTATATACATCTGAATTGCAATTTCCCAGGCTGGAGAGATGTAACCGAGTGAGTTCCGTTGCCTTCAAAGAAAAGATAAGATATATTCCTGATCAGACCCAAAACTGAAGGGATTGGACCACTGAGATCGTTATATCCAATGGACAACTCTTGGAGAGACGTGCAGTTGCTCAGAGAAGCAGGAATACTTGCACTCAGACTATTGCCGGACAAGCGGAGGTATTTCAAATTACTTAGACGACCAAATTCTGTTGGTATAGCCCCTGTCAAATTGTTCATTGAAAGTCTGATCCATTGAAGATGTGTACAATTACACAGTGCTTTTGGAATAAGACCATGGAGCAGATTAAAGCTGAGATCAAGAATTCCCAGCGCTTTGAGCTGCCCGAAGTGTGGTGGAATTATTGCTGTTAAATTGTTGCGAGACAGATTCAAAGTACGTAATAACGATAGGCTAGCAAGAGAGGCAGAGAGGCTACCTTCCAATCCCAGTTCAGGAAGTATTATGCGGACGACCCTTTTAGTTCGGTTTCTGCAGACAATGCCATACCAGGAGCATATATTATCTGAATTCTGAAGCGATCCAGTTGAATCGAATGTGATAGCTTTTCGGAAGGATAGGAGAGCCTCCACGTCCCTTGTATCATCCATGGAAGGATGGTTGCCTTAACTTGGTTCAAAACAGAAATAGAATGATGGGGTTGGAGATCAAAAGTACTTTCGCCATGGATGTGACCATAGAGATGGTGCTGATGATGGTGATGTGACCATACTGCGGATGAATATGGGAGGAATAATGAGTAACAGGTGAGGCGGTGACATGAGTTGCCATGATCACTAGACAATTAAAGAACATGGAGATAAAGTTTAAACCCATTTCCCTCTCCCCGGCCAGACTCCATCGTCCTTCTAAATGCCTTGGCCGTGAATACTTTCTTTGCTATGCTCGCGAGCCAGGAGACAGACAGCTCTCACATTCATATATATATAAAAAGTCATTGAAGGGTGCAAATTACCTTGAAAAATTTGTAGAAAAAATCGTCTATGTATTGAGTCACATGGAGGCACATGGTAGTTTTATTTAATGTTTGGATGACGAGAACAGAAAATTTGTGAAAAGTTGGATGAACCGTATAGGTGTAGTTGGTTTTGATAGCTTTCTCCACCAGATGTGGGCACACAAGATAAAGTTTGGGTAAGAAATTATTTAGGTTTGTAATTTTGTGTGAAATTTTGTTTAAATTTGTAAATGTGTATTTTTGGGAAAATTTATCATAATTTAGTTGTCAAATTATCTGTGAGGACAATTATTTTTGGACGCTATCCACTAATGCACCGAGGATAATTATTTTTGGATGTTATCCACTAATGTAGACTAACTCATCACAGTTATTCAAGGAAAACTACGCCACCTGGAATAATTAGCTAGTGGTCCCTAAGGGGACAGGCTTTAGCTCATGCTAGATGACTCTAGTTTTGGGTTATTAAACTTGTAAATGTTGTTACATGAAGTTGTGGCAAGTAATTAATTACATTTGGATTTTGTGTGATAAATAATCTAAACTTTGTTGGAGATTTCTTGAAAAGTATTGTGTAATGATTTAGTTTGTCCAATGTTTACTGTATCATTCTGTAACAACCAACCTATCATCACATAATTTTTTTTTTACTTAACTATATACACTGTTGTAAATGTTAAACTTCCTTGCTCTTCAATCTAGGCTATGTTAATTAACTCTGTTGGACATAACATAATTGTGAATATGTTAAGGTTCGTGACTTTCCTTTTAATGCAGTTATGGGTGACATACGATTACAGTACTTCAGATTGATTGCTTGGGGTTTAATCTCATTATGGTGAACAGGTTGATATGTTTGGCCCTCCCAAGGAGTACGATTATTGAATGCGTATCTGGAAATTTCATTTCTCATACGTCGTGATTAGCAATCTTGGTTTAGAATATTGTAGTTGTACAGATGGATTGTACCAACTCATCAATTGGGTTTCATGCACGGGACAACTATTTTACATTTCCACCGTTGGATCCACCAGGAGATCTAAGGTTGCTAGAGGTGTACGTGGTGAACAACCCCACCCTAACCCTAACCGTTTAGCTCATTTGTGTGGAGGTTTTTCCTCCTTCCTATGGCGATGGTGAAGGTGGTCTTTACCGTTCTTCCTGGATTGTTATTTACAAAATGCATTGTGGTAGCTTACAGTCTTAACACTACTGGTGGTTTTGGTTTTTAGTCATGCTCAAAACATTGTTAAGAGTACAGACTTCCCTGTAGCTTAGTTGTTTCCGCTTCTTGTTCTAGGAGCTATCTCTTTGTCTTCTTTACGCATCGCTCCACAGACGACCTCGGGGTTTGCTCAGTGCTATGCCCATTTTGTCGCGTTACCACTTGGCTTTTCCGTCGCAGCTGGTAAGTTTCCAAGTTTATTTCCTTTGCTATTTTTATTTCCTTTTTGGTTAGTGTTTCCTCCTAATCTCGGAGTTTGGAAAACTAAGTCCTTTCCTCTATCTACTCTTCAGAGAATTCCTCTTTTACATTGGATTCAGCTTTTCATAGGTATGCTAAACCCCTTTGTTCTCGGTTCCATCGTTGTTCATTGTGTATGTCAATTCCAATTCCTTTAGATTGAGATATCTAACTCCTCAATGGAATTGTGTTTGTATAGGTACAGGTTTTCTAATTGTTTTCGGTGTGGGTTCATTACCTCTGTTATGTTCCAGAGTTTTTAGAGGCTCCTCTTGTAATGTTGTTCAAGGGTTCATTAGCCCGAACCAGGGTTACACCTCTTATGGAAAGAGTCCTTCATTAAGTTTGACGATTGAATTTCTTAACTCCATTAATTGAAAGAGGCTTTCATGATAACTGTACTCTTGATATCCTAGCCATATTTATGGGGTTTTCTATTAACTGTTCGGCTATTATTCGTAGGGTTGCACTAAACATTTGTGCCTACGTTTTCGTGATTGAAATACTGAGAAATAATGTAATTCCTCTATTTTTCCAGTAAACGATATGAAAGTTTTTCTTCCAATTGCATGCGTTGTATTTATGAAGGAGAATCTAGATCTCTGTTTCTTCGACTATGTTATTTGTTTTTAGTAGTATGTTTATAGTTCGGCTTAAAATTTTCTGCAAATGATCTTCGGAGTAGGGTTGACTAGACCAGCCAAACCCTACTCATGTATAGTCTTTTTGATAGGGAACAATGGTCCTGGATTCTGGAGTTTTTCTCACTCTCGTTTTGGGATAAATATTTGCATTACTACCCTTTACCGAATTCTGCTTTTTAGGTTATTTATGTGATAGTCTTATAGCTTGTTTATTATTCAAGATTCTACTCTTCGAATGCTATTCTTCAACCTTTCATTCTAGTTGTCTTCTTTACTATATAGAGTTCACTTGCTATAGAAAAAGATTGTTTGTTGTGCAAAGAAAATTACTCTGTGTAACGAAAAGAATATACTGTATGAAGGAAATTATACTACATAAAGAATAAAAGTTGCCTTTCTATGCATATTCATATCTGCTGTAATTTCATTTAATTAACTACATAGACAATCTTTAATATTTTAGGATAACTAGTATCTGAGGGTCACACAATAGTTTCTCTTTCTTGAATAATGTCATTTATTCAACAGTTATGAAAATTCATAGTAAACATGCATCTTCAAATAAAAACTAATCTCAGCCAATCTATTCAATTATTTTTTTAATGTCTTAAAATACCCTAAGTTAACAGTGCCAACATGCCTTTCTGTAAAACTTAGCAGAACTCAATAGATTTACTTATCCGGAATCAACTAATGTTGTCCTCCCTACCGTGGATAAGGAAATTACGTCCTCACCCCCCCATGCTCCACACCTGATTCAAGTAGGTTGATACAGAACGCAGAAGAGATATCGGGACTCTCGTCCAATCTACTTTCTAGAAGAATTCAGGGTTGTTGAGAGTATTTCCAATGGTCTCTACCTGCTCAGGAAATTCACACTCTCCCCTCCTTTCCTTCACTTCACTTCCCACAGATCAGAACCCCTCTTCCTCACTGGGATGTTTCTTTATCCACAGAGGAAAGGTAACTGACTGAACTGTTTCTGTTCAACCACTTCTCAGTTGGAAATAATTTTTACCATCAGTCTTTTTCACTTTATGGAACCACTTCCATAACTAGATTTCCATTTACCTTAAATCCAAAACACAATTAATTTCTGTTTGTTAACTGATTTCTAGTAAGAAAATAAATGTCTAAGTTTTCTTTAAAAAAAATTACATAACAAATAAGTCTATAGATTGGGAAATATGTATGGTTGTATATTAAAATTGTTTTATATAGAAAATAAGGCAGTTTGCTTTGTTAAATTTTCCATAAAGGATTTGTGTTCTTTAAAAAGAAAAGAAGAAAAAAAAAAACAAATGTTTATGAGTGTGATTAATTAATGATATTGTTTAAATATGTTATGTTTTAGAGTTTTTAGTTAGAACTAAGATTTTTTTTTTGTTAAGTCTTAATTTTTATAGTTAAAAATGAGTTTTTGACTTATAATTCAACACCCTGAAAATATCCCTAAACACTAAAAAAAAATTTAGAACTAAAAATTAAATTTTTAAAACCAAAACTTATGATTTTAAAGACATCTTTACTATATTTTGAACAAATTAAAGAGGAAAATATGGCATATAACCGATAAACTATAATGAATTAAACATTATTTGGAATTTTGTGAGCTTTTGATGAATCAATAATCACGAAACTCTTCTGTGGTATAGCTAAAATATGAAAGGATTTGGGGCTTTGTGTGAGCTTCAGAGGATTGTTCGTTCATTTCCGTAATCTTGACTTTAGACTTTTCACTGACGGAAAAAATGATATTTTCAATGGCACTAAGCGAGAAATAAATTTAGATTTCATTGGTGGTGCCACCCTGTCAAACACATTGTGGGATATTTTCGACACGACGGTAAAGAAAGTTTGTGGAAATTTGTTAAATTTGTTTGGAATTTAGGTGCAGAGCGAAATATCTGGGAATCTGTTTTGGGGACTGTCTTTTTCAGAGGAAAAAAAATTCTCTTCTATTAGGAAGAAATAGTACATGAGGGATACGTCATCAAAATGAGCAAACGATAGCCCATATCCCTGTGACATGCTAGCCCCATATACTCGTTACATGTTAGCAATTCATATGCTAAATAACATCAAAGTTCAATAAACGAACATATGTACATGAGACTATAAATGCTCATGCCATCAATGAGAGTATGTAAAAATAGACACTAATGACCAAAACATTCTCTATATCCTGCAATTAGCATGATAAAAACCAAATACTGAATATGGGTTCATGATCTCCCAGTACAGCAGTAACAAAACCCATCACATATAAGCCATAAGATGTAAAAGTGCACATCATATCCAAAAATAGGCTTGCTTGAAAGAAGGATTGAAACCAGTGATGGAGTCCATGTAATCGGAAACCCTATAAGACGAGCATGAAAGATGTTGATAGACAGATATAAAGACAAAAATAGTATGAGGCTCATTATGCGTGGAGAGCTCGACCCGAGGAGCCATAAAAAAAAAAACACAGTCAAAAGATAATACAGGCTCGCTTGCATGCTTCTGAAGAAATATAAGATTGGAAAATCAAGGATCCTGTACATAAAAACAATTAGAGAGAGGGTATCGTGAAACTATGTATAACTTCCCTGCCTAAAAAAAGTTCAATATAGAAGGATCTCGTGGAGACCGTGAGCCCCTTTTTAGACATACAGTCTGCTCTGGTGTTGCATTCTGGATATATGTGGCTCATGGGAGGGTCTCCAAGTCTTGACATGAGATTTTTTAATTCTTGTAATCCAACCACACATCCCAGTAGGTGGAAACACTCCTTTTCTAGATAATCCATCGATTACCACTTTCGCATCCCCATATATATATTGATAGTGTGAAGATTTAAATTTATGGCCAACACCATGCCTCCCCATAATGCTAACAGCTCCGCCCTAACATTAGATCCATGACCACCATTCCAATGAAGATGGTATCTCTGAAGTCCATCGACCTTGATCCAGGCCCCACATCTACATGCCCTGTCCTTTTGCGCCCCATCAAAGAACAAAGCCAGAAATGTGATATGATGGGGCCTGATCTTGTGTGAGAGATCCAAAGCCCTATGTGCAGTGAACGGAAGATTGTTAATCCATGACATGATGCTCCCGAAAATGTTTCCAATGTCGATGTCAAAATCTTCAAAAATGGCCCTGTTTCGAGCCAACCACACCTCCTAAATTAAGAAGAAAGGGAGAGTCTTATAGTTTCCTGCAATATTGTCCCATGATTCAAAAACATGAATAATGGATTCCAACCTCCATCCATGTCCCATGTGAAAGATAGCAAATATGTCCCAAATTTTATGATAAACAGATGGAAAGTCGTTTCCTCCTGCGCAAGGCAAAAAATACATCTGCTGGGACCAATGAAGCCCCTCCTCCTAAGGTTTTTCCAAGTCAGTATCCTCCCTTTCCATGCCAACCATCCAAATAACAACACCTTAAACAGAATATTCCTTCACCAATAGATAGCAAAAGGAGAATGTTGACAAGCTCCTAGGTTTCCTTTGATAATATGATGGCAGATTTATTTTACCACCAACCATTCCTTATTTTGAGCACCATACCATACTATATTATCTCCTTCGACTGTAAAAAATAAGCCTCCCGCTTTAAGTACATTAACATATTGTATCCAGATAGGAGTATCCCGCTCAGAAAGTCCCAACTGTGTCATTGTCTTCTATATGGGACAACCATACTGCCATGATTAAATGAGTTGTGCCAGGTATATTATACCCCTGCGGTGTATGATGTGGAAGATCCTGTCATCCAGGTGCGCCATCATATTTAATCCCACAATCCTATCCCCTCCAACGATGATGTCTGTCTCGGTTGCGAATTTCCAGGCCAAATGCACAATTATTAAAGTGACAACCTTCATGAAACCCCTCCAAATTACCGATTCACACCTCTTCCTCTTTAGAATGCCATTAAAAATTTGAGACATTGGATCCCCATCCAAATATTTCAACCTAAAAATCTCAGACCAAATGCTATTCCTGTTTAACAACCTCCAAAAGGATTTAATTCGAAGTGCAGATAAAAAATATTTAACTTGCAATAGACCCCATCCACCATTTTCCTTCAGCCTTGTCAAATCGTCCAATTTACAGAGGTGGATCTTTTTCACCATGGATCCTCCGGCCCAAACGAATCGATATATAATACCGTTGATAAGGGATATAACACGGGCAATAAGAATGAAGAGATGGCCCCAATACACAACAAACTGAATTAAAACTGCTTGTACCAATATATGGAGACCACCCAACGATAACCATCTGCGATCCCATTTTATAATTCTATGTCTAAATTTATCCACTATCCACATCAGTCATCAGCCCTGTAACCACCCCGTTTTAAATTAAATCCCAGATAAGTGAGGCCATCGGATAGGGGCTTCATTTGTACACCCAAGAAGTCTGCAATAAAGTATATCTCTTCCTTGACCCCATTTGCATGCATAAGAATGGATTTATGTTTGTTAATATTCAGACCAGTTGCAGCTCCAAATCGAATGAACATATCATGTACGTAGAACCACTGGTTCCTATTGATCCTACCAAAAATAGGCAGATCATCTACAAACAAGGAGTGGGATATGCAAAAATTAGGAGAAAATAAAATACCCTTAAAATAGCCAGCCCTCATTGCCATCTTCATGAGATTAATAAATCCATCCATGACAATTATATACAGTAAGGGAGAAAGGGAACATCCCTGTCGTAGGCTCTGGCTAGCAGAGAAAAACTCTGATGGCATCCCATTAATTATGGCTACGTAATTTACCAAGGTAACACAAGCCATAATCCACCTTATGTTATTAATCGAGATGCCAACCTTAAGCAGTATCAATCTAATAAAAGTTCAGTCAATATAATCATATGCTTTTTATAGGTCCACCTTCATAATAAGAGCCTCCAACTTCCACGTCTGAATGGAATGCAGTACCGCTTGTGCAGTGGCCAGTACGTCATGAATGGATCTGCCCTTAAGGAAACCATATTGATCAGAAGAGATGCCCGATGATAGAACCCCTTTCATCCTCATGGAAATAGTTTTGGAGATTATTTTGTAAATCACATTACATAATGAGATCGGCCGAAATTTCGAGAAATTCTATGGGTGAGAGTTCTTCTGGTTCAAACAGATAAATGTTGAGTTAATGTCACCCAAAATGCGTCCTAGTATTCTGGACCTCTCAATAACCGATAATAATTCATCTCTAATCAACTTAAAAAACTGTAAAAATAATTATGTTGGCCATCCATCCAGGCTCGGGCTTTTATCATGTGAAAATGATCTGAGAACCATCATAATTTCCTCTTTTGTGACAACTGCCCCCAGACAATCATTTTCCACTTCATCAAACATCTCAGGCATGTGACTTAGGACTTAGGTCTAGTTTGCTAAATCAATGTTCGGATCCGCCCTATAAAAATCAGCAAAATGATCATATGATTTTGCCCTTATCTCCTCCGAAGAGTGGACAAACCGACCCTCCTTTGTATCAATACTCCATATAGATTTTGTGTGTCTCCTACCATTTACGACCTGGTGGAAATATTTTGTATTTTTGTCTCCTTCTGTCATCCATGTGATCTGACTTTTCAATTTCCAGGTCACTTCTAGAATGTTCAGAATTTCTGCCTTCCTCTGTTCCAATACAGTCAAGCGATCATATGTTTGGCAATTTGGTGGAGATGATAGCAGGGTCTCGTATAGGCTTCCAATTTCATCAGAGATCATCTTCAGCTCCCATCTATCTCTTTCCTTCTTTCTCCTCTCCCATAATTTCATGTGAAATTTTAGCCTTCTAAGTTTACATGAGAGGCCCATGTTGTCATGTAGTGACTTCCACACCTATTCCACAAGCAGATTATATTATGGATCTTGTAGTAAGACTTTTCTAAATTCGAAAGGTACTCCTATATTTTCCAGTTCCTTCCTCCATGTAAATATGATGATCATGTGATCGGATAAATTAGTCGACACCACCAGAACTCCAGCATTCCCCAAGATATCACAAATTCCTTCGTGAACCATGACCCTATCCAAGACCTTTCTAATGAAATCGGGTCCCTCCTACTTGTTGGTCCATGTCGGCCTCAATGGGGAAGGTCGAATCTCCACTAGAATTTTCTATCTAAATATCATAGATATGTGATCCACCAGGGGATCTAATATGGCCTTCCTACCCCATAATTCCTCCATTTCTAGAGTAGAGTTGTAATCCCCAATCACAATTAGATTCCGCAAAACCAGAATAGAAGATGCAACTAATCGCTCCCAGAAAAGTCGCCTACTGTGGCATGGGGCATATAGGTTTATGATATGAAAAGTAGCCACCAAGCCCCTAATGCTACCTTCCAAAATAATTCCCCCAAAGAACCGAAATGTAATGAATCTAGCCATGCCAGGATTCCACATTGCCGCCATCCCACTGACCCGGCCCATTGTATTAGTACCCACCGCACACCATTCAGGTTGCATATTTAAGAGATACCTGAGATCTTTATCTCTCGAGCATAAAGTTTCTTGAAAAACCGCAATAGTAGGCCGTTGTTTAGATAAAAATTCATGTAGGAAATTGAAATTTGAGGAGTCACCTATACCCCTTATATTCAAAGATAACAAATAGGTCATTTTGCACTCGTTTCAGGGCCATTTATCTAAGCTCTCGGATGTTATCCACGGACGAAATAGGGATCTCCCTAAAATCACCCAATTCCCCTTGAAATAAAGGCTATGTTTTTAAACGGCCCCTGAAGTGACGAGATTGAGCCTTTGACTTTTTTCTAACTATAATATTTGAGGCAGATAGAGGCGATATGGATACAGGAGAATCCACATACGGCTTGTCAAAAACTGTCAATGAAGCTAAGTTAATGGTCGGGTTTCCAAGAAGTCCCTCGATATCACTTCCAACAATGTTCTTTGGGGAATCTAGAGGATCAACAATTTTTGAGTCCTATTGTGGAAAGGGAGATGACCATTCTAGAGTCGTCATAGATGGGGATACGACTAGCCTATCTGAGTTGTTTGTGTCAGATGAGATCTTCTCCGGTACAAAAGAAGGCATGGAAGGTTGCATATGCAGATGGGCAGGTACACGGGTGGGAGGAAGTGGGATCATGATGGCCTCACCCTCATGTAGGGTCGCATCATCAGCATTGACAGGTTTCCTCATTGCCACCCTGTATCAAACGAGAAGAGAAGGTACCCTTTTTGAGGTAGGCTGAAGGGACATCATAGGAGGATCCTTTTACAAGAGCGAGAGCATTATAATCATTATAGGGGGGACATAAAGGCGGTCAGAAGGATTTTGAGGCCTAGAAGTCCTATCAGATCTCGACCCAAAAGATACAGACATTCCAAAATTAGAGGTAGTAACCGAAAACTAACCCGTGTATTTGCGGTTCATTGGAGCACTGTCAGATCGAATACGTCCATGTGGGAGCCGAGATCCTCTCCTATCCACCACCCAAAAATGAGCCGGACACTTCTCCATAAGGTGCCTAGTGTGGTGACAAACCAGGCATCTAAAAGGTATGCCCCAAAAATCCACCCACTGTCTGTGACACCTCTGGCCCCATATTACCTGGTAGGCCACCTGTGAAAACAACCTCCACGAGGATCCATGCGATTCTCTTATCGTTTCTACCGAATATTTTTGGGTCCACATACTTCGTGGTACCTATAGAGTTTCCAATTATCCATCAATGCCTTGAGGGTCCAATGCTCCAGCAGGGGAGCCCCCGGAAGCTTTACCCACACAAGATTATTTCTTGGCGACTCCATGACGGGGATCAAACCCAAGAAACCACGGAAGGAGTTGAACAAAACTTCTGCCTTTCACCCATGTTCTATGTAAGATTTTCTTGCGATCCTCCTCATGCATGAAATGAAAAACTGTACCATTCATTTATCATGAGGCTTACCTTTGGCACATATCTCGGAATTGGTGCCCATGTAACCTTCACCCATTCAACCATGACTCGCTCATTCA
Organism: Pinus albicaulis; assembly: GCA_034641835.2. Classification (NCBI taxonomy): domain Eukaryota; kingdom Viridiplantae; phylum Streptophyta; class Pinopsida; order Pinales; family Pinaceae; genus Pinus; species Pinus albicaulis. Next base: position 835,982,097 of record CM076571.1, on the reverse strand, counting down.
TATCCACAAAAAATCCACCTTTCGATAAGAGCCCTCTTTCGCAAACTAGTGACCCGCCCCCAAAATATCATCATATTCCGGATCAACTTGTCAAATCTTGGTAGTCGGTTTATATATTTTATTGTGTTTCCTCCCCTTCCTATGGAAGCTCAGACCTCTAGCCGAATCAACATTTTTGGGCTTTATGACCGAAACACCACTTTCATCGGCACACTGAAAACGCACCCTTTTCCTTTTCGGATGAAGGCCCGCAAGGCATGCTCCCCCTAGTAGCCAACTCAACGATAGCCCGATGCCAGGTCACCCAACCAATTTTGTTCCACTTGCCATAGTGGCAGCAACAAAAGCCTCTTGAGTAGACGTATCCGATGTCATAATTTCAAATCATGTCGACATCCTTCTTGGAGTAGTGCCAACTGCACCAGTGATATAATGATCAATAAAGAAACCACCCACCAAGGACGACACTTGTGTGCACCACGCTCCCAAAAGGGAATAAACAAAGAACAACGTCAAAAGGTAAAGGACATCTTTAAATACACTAGTACAAAATAGCTAATTAGTTACTAAAAAAAATAACTAAAATTTGCATATAAACGACTATTTTTTCAAATCGGTAACCAATAGTAGCTAATTTACGATATCTTATAATGCGACCGACTTTTTAGTCGTTTTTAGCTTAGTCATTAATTGGTTATCTCAATTTTGTTGTTTAGTAGTATATTTGGTCATTAATTTAGTCATTGATTTAGCCATTAATTTGGTCATTGATTTGGTCATTGATTTAATCATTGTTTTGGTCATTAATTGTCACAATTAATGACCAAATATACAACAAAAAAATATTACTATATAGTCACCTCGAGAAAACCAATTAATGACCAAAGAAATATGACCAAAATGTTGGTCGTGTTATAAGATATTGTAAATTAGCTACTAATAGTCATATATATGCAAATTTTAGTCATCGTTTGAAACTAATTAATGACCAAAGAAATATGACTAATTTTTTTCGTCGTGTTATAAGATATTGTAAATTAGCTACTAATAGTCATATATATGAAAAATTTAGTCATTATTTGTAAGCACAAATTTATCATTTGCAGTGGTCATTTATCTTTTTTTGGTAGTTTCATATTCATTATATAAACAACTAATTTAGTAGTTTATATTCATTTCATTTAATTTCATTAATAATCATTATAAATGACTAATTTAGTCGTATATTTATTTTATTTGTGTTCATCATTAATCAATATAAACTACTAATTTAGTAGTTTTAAATTTATTTTATGTGTTCATTATTAATCAACATAAATTTATTTGTGTTCATCATTAATCAATATAAACTACTAATTTGGTAGTTTTAAATTTATTTTATGTGTTTATTATTAATCAACATAAATTAATTTGCATAGTTTAAAAAATATCATACAATGTGCATGTTCATCTAATATGAAAATATAAAGTTTCACATGTTAATTACAATACTAAACAATATCAAGTATAATTATAAATAATTTCAACCACATAAATTATATTATATGAAATGTTAAAGTCTTACAATGAGTTTCCAACTTAATATTGGTTGGACTACAATTTACACATGAAATGATGTTTCATCACTTCAAAACATTATCATTATGTTGCCAAGGCATTGCACGTGAATTCACCAACTCTGAAGACCTAACCATCAATATCTATATGTGTGCCTTATGCGAGATATTGGCTCTAAGGGTATCACCCGACCAGTTCTCTTCTCTCTCTTTTTTTGCATTTGTCACTCCAATGTTATTGCTCTCCTCTTTCTTCAATTTCTGCTTCTTACCATCAATACAGGGTTCATTTCTGAAAAGAAAAGAAGATACAATGAAGAGTGTAAGACATGAATGACAATGAACACTAGAATATAAAGTAAATTTGACTATAAATAGTTTATATGAGATACCTCAACATCAACAATATCAAATCCATTTTCCCCCATACAAGTACGAAACTCGAACAAATTTTCTTCAGTTGGGTGATAGTGGCCACTATAATGTGGCCAGATAACCTGTATAAACAAAGCAAATAAAATATCACCATATATAGAAAATAACACCTTAGTAATTTAGTATTCAACCTTCAGGGAAAGCTTAGGAAAAATCATGTCAACTAAGTTATATGCTAAAAAGCTCAAGTTGTAGATAACTTTTGAAAACAAATAATATGAGGTGTGATGTTTAATCCTTGTCATTTATTCGCAAAAACATTTCATTTTCTAACACATGAACTTGTTCAAGTATATAAACAACATGTGCTCAAATAACAACATGAAAGTAAACTTTTCTGATATTCATGAAAATATTTTAACACAAAATAGCTATAAGGATTCCAATAAATATTGTGTAATACTAATTTCATATTCAAGCTTTGGTTTTTGTTTAAATGTACATGACACCAAGTATTTTAAATTTCACAGTTAAACAACAAAAGAAAATCAAAAGAAACGTCCAAAATACAATCAAACAATAAATAGAGGATATCATGGAATGGAAATTGCAATTATAAAAATTTGTTTACCTGTCCACCGATGTCATGTTTGGAATTCCTAAAACCTTTTCTTGCCCAAAATAACCCTGAGGTAAAATAATTAGAACATTAAAATCCATATGAATTTCCACTAGAAACATTTCCAAAGTTGATGGCGCATGTGCCTAAAGGATCTATAACAACATATGAATCATATCCAAGATGTGTTATGGATTGTCTCCCCATATTACAGGTGAATTCACCAACTTTGAAGACTTGACCACCAATGTTTATGTGTGTGTGTTACGCGGGATATTGGCTCGAAGGGTATCACTAGAATAGTCTCTTCTCTCACTCTTTTTGCACTTGTCACTCCAATGTTATCGTTCTCCTCTTTCTTCATTTCGTACTTATTACCATCAATAATGAGTTCACTTTATGAAAACAAAAGAATATACAATGCAGAGTGTAAGACATGAAAGATGATGAACAATAGATTATAAACGATTTATATGACATATACCTCAACATCAGCAATGTCAAAGTCATTTTTCCCCATAAAAGCAAGAAAATCGAACAAGTTTTCTTCAGTTGGGCGATAGTGGCCACTATGTAGCCAGATGACCTATATAAACAAAGAAAATAAAATGTCACCATAAAAAAAGCACCTTACTAACTTAGTATTCAACATTCAAGGAAAGCTTAGGCGCAATCATGTGAACTAAGTTACATGCTAGAAAACTCAAGTCGTACATAACTTGTGAAAAAAAAAATATGAGATGTGATGTCTAACCATTGTCTTTTTATTCACAACAACATTTCATTCTTTAACACATACACTTGGTCAATTATATAAACAACATGTGTTGAAATAAAAACATGAAAGTAAAATTTTCTAATAGTCATGAAAATCTTTTAACACAAAACAACTAAAACGATTTCAATCAATATCGTGTAATACTAATTTCATCTTCAAGCTTTGGTTGTTTAAATGTAAATGATACCAAAAATTTTCAATTTCATAGTTAAAATACAAAACAAAATAAAATAAAAAAATGTTCAAAAAATAATCAAACAAAAAAGAGAGAATATCATGGAATGGACATTGCAATTACAAAAAAAAAAACCTTTCCACCAATGTCTTGTCTGGCATTCATAAAAAAAATTTCTTGCCGAAAATAACCATGAGGTGAAAGAATCACAACATAAAAAAGCATGGAAATCCCTCCTAGAAACACTTCCAAATTCGATGGCTTATGTGTCTGAAGGATCTCCAACAACATACGAATCATATCTGAGATATGATTTGCATTGTCTCCCCATCCTTTTTCCAATCACATTTCTTGTAACCTGCCCACACTAGAGTCAAGTAACAAATAGTGTTTCTGAAATATTTACACAAGGAGCAAGATGTGCAAATAGAGTTTCTGAAATATGAAGCAAGGTGCAAGTCTTCAGTAAATTTGACAAATAATTATAAGATTAAAACATTTATATGATGGATGAAAAGAAATTGGAGGTAAAGAACATGTTGATGAAAATTATTTGGAGGTAAATAACACATCAATACAAAGGGCCATTATTCCACTGTGAAAAGATGATTGAATAAGACTATGTCATGTTGATCTTATTGTTGATTTATTTAAAAAGGTGATAAACATATTCTAATGTCTAAGTTTGAGATTTGCAAATATTTCTTTTCCAGACTGAATTACTATGACTTTCAACAATATAAAATCAAGTATAACACCTTCATTGTTTCTCAAAGCCATGAAAGATAAAATGAGAATAAGTAGAAAAGAAAAAAACATACACCAAATAAGTAGTGCCCAATTATAAATTGAAAGGAATATAGTGACTCATAACTTGAAATTTATGTTGACAATTTCAACCATGCAGATTAATTTTTCAATAATATGTGGCCTATGTAGAATATAAGTAATAAATTTAGGTTGATATATATTCTACGTAAATATTGTTAGACCATTAAAAAAAAAATCTTGTGTCCAAAACAAAGTACCGAGAATCTTGTAAGAATTTTCCAATTTATTTAGAGCGGCCTTTCTTATTTAACCATCACGATCTGTTGTCAGAGTAGCAACACTGTTAATTTTGGGAAACTAGGTCCAAACTCCAGGTTTCACTGCTCATATGATGATGATTATATTTTTTTTGGATTCCTCTTTTAGAGAGGTGCAAAATTGATCTAAAGATCATCTTGTTTGGATGAGCAGAACATATATTTTTATTTTATTTTCCACACATGTGCTAGGTTGGCTAGATTTGTAATGTAGGCTCACAAGCCTAATAGATATGTCACACACCCTCACGGTCTGATATAAATTAGAGAGAGATGATGTCCATTTCATCATCATCTCATCACACACATTCCTCATGATCTGATTGGTTTGTATATCCCAGAAGAGACTTCTCTCTCTCCCACGTGTGAATATGGGTGCCATAAATATGGATGATGTCGGAAATGGATGCCATAAATGGATGCCGGAAATCTGGATGTCGGAAATATGGATGTCGGAAATTATGCCGGAAATGGATGCCAGAAATCTGGATGATGCCCGAAATATGGATGCCAGAAATGATACCGAAAATGGATGCTGGAAATATGGATGATGTCAGAAAATTGGATGAGGGATTATTTTGTTGACTTGCATTGACTTTTGGAGTTGTCTTTGAGGAGTGTGTGTGACACTTGGAAAGTTGGTTGATCTGATGTTGAGAAAGCCTTTGCTGGCCAATGCATCCTGTTGATTTTCATAATGCACATCACTCTCTATCTTTTCTGGACAAGAAGAATTGTAAAATCTAATTTACATTATTTGGCTTGTTTTCTGTTGATCTATTATTCTGTTCTATAAGCATTTTACTTTCATGTTTATGTTTTTAATTAGGCCTAGAAGAAATATTAAAGGAAAACTACGTTAAGAATATAGAACATACCGTGTTTATCTAAAATTAGCATGGTATCAGAGCTGAGGTGAAGCAAAGTCCAAGATAGTGTGGAAAGAAATCACTGAAGAAGAAATCTTGTCAAGGACCAATGGTCTGATGATAAGTTGACTGACAAGTCTGATTATCATGCATGGAAGATGTCCTTGGATTTGGCATTAGAATATCAATATGTCATGGACTATGTGCAGGGGAAGATTCATGAACCTCCATCATATTTTATGAGGGTCATAGAAATTAGGAATGATCTCCTTGCCATAGGAGAAGTAGTTGATTGAGAGCTCGTCCTCATTGCTCTTGGAGGACTTTCCCAAGATTGGTATGTATTTATTACTACGATTCTTAATAATAATATGATTCCTAATTTTGATGAATTGTTGACTAGATGTGCTCAAGAGGAGACAAGAATGATGGAGAGAGATCATCCCTCTAATGGAAATAGAGGTGACCCTACTGCCTTCGCCGCTCATGCAAAGAAGAAGAACCATGGCGGCCCGAGAAATCAAAACCATGGTAGAGCGGGGCCGAAAGGAAGGAAGGGAAGATGTTACACTTGTAAAAACTCTAGTCACTATGAAAGAGAGTGCCTAGAAGGGACTCTCCCAAGGATGATGACAACAACAACTTCAGGGGGAATGGCAATCAAAGGAACAACAGGCTCAAAGGAAAAAGGAAGGCTCCTTTTGATCATAGTGGAAATGGGAAACCTTTCAAGAGGTCAATAAATTCCAGGTACGGTGAGTTTAATGTTGTTGATAATAAGAAAAATGAATATATTCTTGTATTTGCCCTCTTTGTTGCATCTCTTCCCGACACCCTGCATGTTTGGTTGATTGATAATGGTGCTTCAAGGCACCTCACTGGTTATAAAGAAGTCCTCTCTGGTTTGATTGAGAAGGATACTAATTTAGAAAGTATCCTTGGAGATAATGCCACATATCTCATGAAAGGGATAGGGACTGTGACACTTCATCTATCTCAAGGTCAAGACATCCGCTTACAAGATGTGTTGTATGTACCTGATTTGAAGAAGAACGTTATGTCTATTTCAGCAATAGAATACAAAGGGTTCAAGGTGGCATTCGTTGATGGAAAGGTACGCATCTGGAAGAAGAACTTCAAAGAAGCTCTTACTATTTGTTTTAGAGTTGATACACTCTACCTGGTTGGAGGAAGTCCACTGGGGACTATGTCATGTGATACAACTCTTCAAACATAGTTATGGCACCGAAGGTTTGCACACCTTCATTACAAAGCCCTTCCTGAAGAAAGGAAGGTGGTGACAGGGATGTCCAAAATTAAAGATGATCATGAAGGTATATGTCAAGGTTGTGCCGAAGGGAAGCATACAAGGTGACCATTCCCCTCAAGTGTCATAAATACAATTGATATCTTGCAATTGATACATTTCGATTTATCTGGTATGTTGCATGTGACATCCTTGGGAGGATGTTCCTATTACATGAATTTTATAGATGACTTCTCCCGCAAGACCTGGATATATTTCTTAAAGAAGAAATTACAGGACCGTGTTTAGTAGTTACAGGATTGTGTTAAGTGTTAAGTATAATAAGTGTGCTCAAAGAAGTAATGTAGCAAAAGTAAGGGTATCATTAATGTATGAAAATGGTGTACTATTCATCGAAAGGAAATAAGATGTGTGTGTATGTTGAAGACCAATGAGCAAGGTGAAGTGAAGATGCAAGGTGTGCACAAGAAATTCTATAACAAGGTATTGATATCTCATTAAGGATCACATACAGTTGGAGAAGGGAAATACAGTTAGAGACTGAGCTCTCTAGTCCTAGTGTAGAAAAGTGCAGGACGGTGCAGGATAGTGCAAAAAAGAAGGATCAACTTAAAGAGTCAATGAAGAAGCAGTGACAAGGTCTTGGAGGCATACAAAGTTCAAGGGTTTGTGTCATGGTCATGGTACTTTTCATATAAAATTCTATAATAAGAATTTCTTATGGGTTTTCCTCTCCAAGAGGGAGAGGTTTTGGCCCTAGCTCAAAGAGCCTAAATTTGTGTCTCTTGTGTTTTGGTAATTGACTTGATGAAAGACATAATAAGCTAAGAATAAAATACATAAGTAAAATAAGTAAGCTCACAAGTAATTATCAAGAAGAGAATTTGAATTAAACCTAACCCTACCTATTTCTCAACAAAAGCCATGTTGTCTTATTCACCTTATGCAAACAAACATTAAAGACAGTCACAAAGAAAAAATGTTTTTACCACCTTAGAGGCATCCTTCTAAATTTTCTCCTATACTCTCTTATAAAGTATATTTTTTCCTTTCGAATGAGCCCTTATTTGTCCCGAAACACCTAGTAGTTTGTGAGATATTGAATTTTTAAGACTAAGAAAATTACACCTAACAGTGAGCCGAACTACACTTTGGCACAGATGTCGGCCTCCCCTTGTAGAAGGATGTTTCCTTTAAAACATGGTAAACTACTATAAATATAAACCTTTGCTCCTCAATTTTTGACAATAAAATTCAGTGAAAATTTTAGAGTATAACCACAGGAGTGACTTGGAAGTCGAGGAATAAAATTTGTTTGGGTCAAAAATCTGTGATGGTTATCTATTCCTTCGGACTTGTAATAAGAATTGTGCTAGAAGACAGAATTTCAGATTGCAAACCAAGCTACAACAGTAGTATTTTTTTTGGTGAAATCCTTGATCGAACTGTGGAAGATTATACTGATTATTGTGTAGTAACTATAGCAGTTTCGGACTATGTATAAACTCTTGGATCAGATATGTTTGTTGGATAGTCCAAATTTTGCATTTCTCTAAAGCTTTCGGTGGATAAGACAGCAAGAAACTCTCTTTATTTTGGACTTGTAACAAAAATTTCCATACCTTTGGACCTGTAAGAGGAAGCTACAAAACCCTTGGACCAGTGGAAACCAGAGCTATGGACAAAGCTATAACACTTTTACGAATTTCAGTCCTCAAACAAATTCAGTCTTGAGGATATTCTATGGAGACTTGAACCTCCAACAAACAAACTAATTGGTAGCTTGGTCCTATGAGGAGGGCTTATCATATATATGCCTCATATCTACAACTCGTATCTCAAATTTTCTCAAGAGTTCAGATTGTGTGTGGACAAAAGGCTATTCAGACTTGTGGAAATTTTTTTATCTTGGTGAGAAGGTATATCTCAGCATTTAGACTTGAACCTATTCTTGACCACTACACATGAATCTGGTGCTTGATCAATTCTCTGTTGGGACACCTTCTAGGGTAAGAGCTCTAAATTAAGATCGTGTGTACTTAGTCCAAGCCTCTTGCACAGAATTTAGATTCCTTTTAAAGATGATCTTGGCAAAAAAAATTTAGCAGGCTTGAAGAAAACTTGTTTTATCTTGAGGACAATGGTTAGCAGCTTTAGAACAGGATTTGGGCATTATTTGAAGTTAAATAATAACAGGCTTGAAGGGATTGTTTGGTGAATTTATTTTAAGGTATTTTTGAAGGCCTATAACTGCTTGTTCTTTGCAATATTAGAGACATTTTAGGAGCAGGATGTTGAAGAAGAGTTAAGGCCTACGGACTTGGAGCACCTTGATAAGAAGTAGAATATATATTGTTGAAGATCTATTTGGAGCACCTTGACGGCATCTTGGAGCATCTTGTGAAGACACTTTGAAACTGAACTTGGAGATATTATTATCATGAACTTGGAGATAAATACAGGGGGTATTTGTATTGACTTAAAACTAGGTAACTCCATAAGCTGCTTTGGAATTGGTCCTGACATAGAATTATTTGACATGTCCAAATAAAAAATATATTGAAGAGTGTTTAACCAAATAGGAATAACTCTGTTGAGATTATTCCAGGGAAGATCCAAGACCTGTAAATTTTTCCATTTCAAGAGCCAAACTAGAACTTGCCCAGAAAGAGCACAATTTCCAATACTTAATGTCCAGAGCATGGGAAATCCATGAATATCAGTTGGAATCATATCCCCATTAAAATTCTTCGACATAACCAATGTGGTAATGTTATTACAGTCCTACAGAGCCATTAGGGAACTTGTAATATTGATAAAATTGTTGTTTAAGATGGAGGAAAAAAAGAGAACCTGAAGGGATGCCATATAAGGAGGAATTTCATCGCTTTATTTGTTTCTTGCCAGGCTCACAAACTGGATATTTTTGCAGGCCCACAAGCTAGGAGGAATACTACCACACAAATTGTTGCTAGCTAAATCTAGATAAATTGGTTCAGACAGGCTTGTAAAATTCAGTTCAATAACTCTCGTGAGAGAGTTGTTTTTCAAATTCAAAACTTTCAACTTCTTGCATTGGGATAGACGAGAAGGTACCTGAAAGGAGCAAGCTCATCACGGGTACCTAGAGAATGACTTTTAGAGTAGGTTTCTAGTGGAGTTGGAATGTTGTTCTCCCTTGTAGATGTCAGTTATCAGCTAGCTTGCTGCCAATTCGATTGATGCCTTGGCTAGGGTGTTAACTTTAGTATTATTCTCTATGTAGATGTGAGAGAATGATATATGCTGAAAGAGTGACATTGTTTTTGAGCCAAGTGGAAGTCAACCTATCGATAATGATGTTGTTTGCCTTATCAAATAAAACATTGCTAAAATACCTGCACCTGATACAATGGGGTTGAATGCCTCAAATGTTGAAAATGGGTGCATAATGACCCCTTTGTCTCAAATGCCATAGATAAAGAAGATAGTGAAATTAAAATCAGGTTATATGATGGTTTCATTGGTGCCCCTGAAGACAGTTCAGATTGCCAAAATTATGAAAGGGCATATGATCTTTAGGAATCCAAATTTGAGCAGTGTTTTGAGTTTGAACACCCAACTTAGGAGCCCTTGGAAACTAGAAATGACTACAAAATTGATCGCCGACTCCATGAGGGTATGTTTGTTTTCCTGGATGCTGGTGGAAGTGATAAACATACCTCCAGTACTAACAAACATAGATATCTACCGCTACAAGTTGGATGAAGCAGTCATAAAATGGTAATGTTTAAAACCCCTCCTATTTGTGATACTTATGACAAGTTGGATAAAGAATGGTTTGAGTATTTAGTGAAGGAGTTACCCTTAATTATGGTGAATTTTATGAAGATTCCCATACAAAAACTTTTAAGTTTGGTGAACTTGTAAATCTCAATTTCTATGGGAATGCTTCAGCTCATCTTTATGGAAATACTCATGTGCACCGTCAGTGTCATGAAGCTACAGGTATAATGAAATTGATCCTGTCAACCTTGGATTTTTGCAAGATGTCTCAAAGAAAATGTGCATCCAAACTGTTGAATGGGTTTCTATGAATTCAGAGTAAGGTTCATCTGTAACAAAATCTTTGCATGATGATATGGCACATAAATCCATTCAAATATTTGAAGTATTGGAAGTAGAATATTTGATATATAAGGTTGCTTCAAGTACATCTCTCCAATATTGTAGGAAAACATAGTTATCTATAGTAGAGTGCCAACAGAAAGTGTTTGCAAGCATAAGTTGCTCTTATATGAGGACAAAATAACGAATTTCAGAAGGGAGAGATTGTGCAATAGCTATGATCACTATATGTTGAATATCCTTGTATTGTATTTTGAACCAGTGAGATCACAGCTTATCAGCATGCAAATTTTGACATATATCCTCTTTGGATATTTTTGAGGCACGGAGAAAAGGGACACTCTACAGACAAAAAGAGAGAACCTGAAGGGATGTCACGCCAGGAGGAATTTCACCTCTTAATTTGTTTCTTTCCAGGCTCATAGAATGGATATTTTTATAGGTCCACAAGCTAGGTGGAATACTACCAGAAAAATTGTTGCTATCTAAATCCAAATAAATTAGGCCATACAGGCTTGTAAAATTCAGTTCAATAACTCCCGTGAGAGAGTTGTTTTTCAAATTCAGAACTTTCAACTTCTTTCATTGGGAAAGACGAGAAGGTACCTGAAAGGAGCAAGATCATCATGGGTACCTGGAGAATGAATTGTAGTGTATGTTTATGGTGGAGCTGGAATGTTGTTCTCCCTTGTAGATGTCAATTATCAGCTAGCTTGCTACCGATTCGGTTGATGCCTTGGCTAGGGTGTTAACTTCAATATTATTCTCTGTGTAGATGTGGGAGAATGATTTATGCTCAAAGAGTGCCATTTTTTTTTAGCCAAGTGGAGATCAAACTATCGATAATGATGTTGTCTGCCTTATCAAAGAAAGCATTGTTAAAAGACCGACACCTGATACAATGGGGTTGAATGGCTCAAAAGTTGAAAAATGGGTGCATAATGACCCCTTTATCTCAAATGCCATATAGATAAAGAAGAAAATGAAATTAAAAACAGGACATATGATGTTTTCATTGGTGCCCCTTAAGACAGTTCAGATTGCCAAAATTCCAAAAGGCAATATGATCTTCAAGAATCCAAATTTGAGCAGTATTTTGAGTTTGAAGACCCACCTTAGGAGCCCTTGGAAACTAGAAATTACTACAAAATTGATCGCATACCTTACATTATATGATATATTTTTCTAAATTCTAGCATACTTCATTTTTACTTGTAACTTATCCAGCTTTCCATGCCATGGATTTTTTATAGCCATTTCCTAAGCCTCTTACTACATAAGCTTCATTTAGAACCCCTGATGATGGGTGCAGAAGGTTCAATTAGATCCCCTGATGATGGGCATAGTGTCCACTTGAAAAGTTGGGAGATTTCTACGTTCTAACACAGTTCATATGGAAAAAGTATGGCACAATTGTGGCTAGCAATGAGAATATTCATACTAAAATCATACTAATTTCTCATTGGATTTGACATTAACTGATCAGTTTTTCATTTTCCTGTTCTACTATTCTCTAAATGAATTTGATCATTCAACACAAATTTAAAGAAAAGCATCATCCATATATATGCTTGAAACATATGGTAAAAGTAGAAAGTGAAAATGGGAGAAATTAAGCTCCAAAATGTCATATGCACATCCTTGAATGTCTCATACCTTCTTTTGTAAGCCTTAAGCCTAGTAATCCATAAAGTACATAAAGAAAATTTGAAAAATATGATATAAATCCATCACAACAGTAGCTTGTTAGATAATCCAAATTCTCAAAAGTCACAGGTTAGATTCATCGTATTTCTCAGCAAAAGAGATTAACCAATTATTGGGGAAGGTGATTTAGCATCCTTTACAAAAAAAATTCAATAATAAACATCATTCATGTTGGAATTCTCCATGAAAAAACAATGATTGTAAAAAATATATATCTAGAATAAAAGTTGGTTATTTACTTATCCAACTATATGAGTGGCAAACTAAATGTTTCATCTTTTTCCCATCTTCTAATGTTCATAGATATGAAACTACTTAGTGTATTTTTCCATTTCCACAACAAAACAACAATCAATGCATTACCTTCATTACGAGGATTTTACAACTCAATTTTACCTAGCTATACATGTTCTTATCATTTTCTTTCTTGAACTAGTTTCCTAGTTGTTACGATTTGTTCTCAGATATTAGATCTTTTCTTATATATGAAAACTTAGATATTGGATCTATCTTTTGCCGATTTTTTGTGTAGCTGGGGAGGTACTCCAAACCCTGGTGATTGAGGGTTGGAGGTCAAAGTGCCACAAATGGGCTTGTGGGTTTGAGATCCAAGCTTGGGGGTTTTTCACCCATCCTGTTTGGGCCAAAACCATGATGAGAAATCAACATGTGATGGATGACGATGATAGTGATCGATGATATGATTCCAACTCATCGAGAATCGTTTGAATCCGAGTTGTTTTTAGAGAGAAATGAATTTTCAAAGTTGACTAGGTAATTATTGGTTGCCAAGTCATGTAGGCTTGGTGTAAAAGGGTGTCAATAGATGGGTCTCTTCATCTTCATGTCTATTTCTATACTTCGTTTTTGCACCATTTTCCTCCCCTCTAGGCACAACATCTGTACCAGACAATACATTGCTAGCATTGGCATACAATGTGTTTTGTTGATCCTTAGTCTCTGGTGTAGGTGACAACTCACCTTCTTTTCTTTCAACTTTCAAGCTGTTATGTACAACTCCTTCTTCAATATATCTCAAATCCATGGTCCTACCTTCCATTCTTAAGCCAATATGTCATCTCTCAGTTTCATGTCCAACATTGCGTGACAAAGTCTAGTTACAAAAGTGCATATACATATACAATTTTTAACAAGGGTTCACATAGAGAACAATTTTTTTAGATCACAAGAAACAAAAAAAAGTTAAAGACAAAAAAGACAGTGACTTGCAAGCAAGAACTCTCTTGATATTGCACCTTTCATCTCACAAACTAGATAAATTATAGAGAACCACAAAATTGAAAGAAAAAACAAGTACGTATTTCACTCCACATCCAACCATAAATATGTTGTCGCATACTACAAACATATAAACAGTAATGAAATTAGCTGACATACATTGTAAATTTACAACAATCAAGATATCATAAAGCATTCCCACCGCCAAGAGAAATATGAAATTAACATGGAAAGAGAATAGCTCATAAATTATTTTCGGTATGAATCATCATATTTTATATAGCATGCCAAATGAATGAAACATAAGATGGGAGGAGGGAGGTCTTCGATATATCAATGGAAGACCCTACTTGTTTTTATATAGATAAATATAGCTAGGGTGGAGCCACCACATACCCATTCCACAAGGTGTTGTCATATGCAATCACACCTCCAACCTTCACCAAATCTATCAAATGCTTGTGGTAGTTTAGATAGTTGTATTTATTAGCATCTACGAAAAGAAAGTTGAACGATCCATTTATGTCCTCGTACATATGAACATCCATTCAATCAATATTCAACTAATTTTACTATTGTGTCCAGTGAAGCTTAGTGCTTTTTACAATTTAGAGCAGTATGAGAAAGATTTGAAATGCTTCATTTTACATATTAGTTTAGTATAATATGGATGGAGTAAGAATGCAATATGTGTATATGGTTATTTGTAGGTTTAAGAGAAGTTGGATAGATACAATTCTCAAATATTAAGCACCCTGAGAGATATCAGTTTATTGGTTTTCTATTGTCCTTCCACCTCGTTTCTAGATAACAAACAAGATGAAAATACAAGAAGCTAATCATTAACTTATTGTCTTTCCCCGATGAAAAATATGAAAAATCAAGGATCCAATCCTACATAATGCTTAATATTTACCTGAAATTAATCCAGTTAAATATAATCAAATACCCAATAACATTGATCCCAATAATTCATCTAACATCTTAAACTAACGATGTAAATTATGCTTATAGTAAATTCACATTTCAATTTATTTTCAATGCCTTTCACATCCTAATTTCCCATTTCCTATGCAATCCCTTTCAATAACGTTGATCACAAATTCATCTAATAGCTTAAACTAACTATCTAAATTAATCGTATGACTAAATTCCCATTACAATTTATTTCCAATCCTATTTTCCTATTTTCTTTATGATCCCTTTCAAATTTGTAATTTTTTTTCCCTTCAAATCTATGTTCTTTTGTTTATGAATAGATCGTGGGTTATCTGTGTAAAGACAGGTTTAATGGGTGCTTGATATTATGTGTGAAATGATGTTTCCAAACTGGCTCTGCAATTGTTTTTCTCTGTGGGTACCCTGTTCTTCCCTATTCTGCCTCGCCCTTTCTTATCCCAACTAGGAGGTTGTATTTCATCAATAAATCTAATGAATTCTAAGTGTACTCGCTACTGTGTTGTCGACGTGTGATCTGTTTCAAAAGATTTCTGCAATGGGTTTGTGTGTCATAAGATGAAGGGTGAACTATTTAACTCTGGATGTAGTAGGTGGGAAGATGTAAAGGCAGGTCAATTCTATTGTTCTGATAGGTGTTATTTTTGGGTTCTATCTCATACCTCCTTCCTCATCTAACCACTCTCTCCAGCCAGGCAGTTCCTTATCCATTTGCAACCCCACCTATCAATTGATACCAGAAACTTGTTGATCAAGCCTATCCAAGTAGCGAAGCCAGGAAGCATCTAGGGTCCTGGCCCCATCCTAAAATCAATAGGTTCAAGATCAGCAGGCAGGAAGCTCAAAATATCAATCCATGGTTTGTCAGTTCTGTCTCGGTAGGCGTATCTTGTTCATTGGTTGGAGGTGTAATGAAATGAGGACAAGGAGTTGAAGGCCCCACTGGTAGCCCCACTTAGGGGGGAGAACCTTTTGATTAAGCGAAGCGAAGCAAAGCATGCTTCCAGTCCATACATGAAAGATTTGAACAAGAAATACAATGACATATGGATTTCCATATAGGTTTTGAACAGGATTTGGAAATAGAATTCCACCAGGAAAAAGACATTTTGTGGGAACATAATTTCAAAAACCATATAATTCTCTGGTTTGTAGCAATAATATTTTTTTTTTTCTGGGGTCCAATAACTCCTCATCGGAGATCTAAACTGGAGCTTATGGTGAAGAAACTATACCCTTTGCATTTAGTTTCTCCCTACCTGATAACCAAGATTCATTCTGAACTAAATATATCTATGAATTAAGATGGATCATATTTAGTCTAATTTCATCAAAATATAACAAACCATTATATTCTCCAATCAATCAATACATACATTCTTAACCATTTCGTCCAGAACTGGCAAAGCACGGCTCTCCCTAAAGTCAATCCTGTGGGAAACTCCTGCTTTCTCAATAAAATGCAATCTAATATCATAGTTCTCTCTATTGATGTCCATGGTTAGAATCTAAAATCCAAAACATTAACCCACCATTAATTCCAATCCACCAAGATTCAAACTTTTCTGGGAATTTTCTGAACAGTGAATCTAGAGATGACTTAATATCTTTCCATCATCAGGAAATGCAAGGGATTTGCTGAGAAGCGAGTATCCAATGTACACCCAAATCTCCATGTTGTTCTTGGTGTTAATGAGCTTCAGTAGGAGGCCCAAAAATTGACCCTCGTCAGCAGAAGTAGTCATGAGGTTCCTGTCAAAATCCAGACAATCAATCCTCTATTTCTTCACACCGTGAAAACCACCTATGAAAGCTTCTAAAAACCAAATTATTTGAGAATTCAGGAGAAATGGATATAAATCGATAGGTTGAGGGGCTTACCAAGGATGCTTGGCAGTCACTTCGCAGATCTCTTTCATTAGCTCGGGCTCATGAGGGTACACGCTTGTTTCCAATATATACTGTAATAATCATATAGTAATAAGAATTAATTCACCACGCAAAAATTAACCTCATCAATTACTTTCTCTGCTAAAATTACTAAAAAAACTCAGAGATCAAAGGGTTGAGAGAAACCCGATAGAGGGCATCGCTCTGCAAGGGACTTTTGTTTTCCACTTCTTGATGGAGAACAACCTTAGCCGACTCCTCTGCTTGGGTTGTCTATGCCTTAACCTCTGCTGCAACAAAATCAGTGCTTGCAATTTCCTCAAACTTGCAACACAGTTGAAAATAGATCTAAATACGAACTGAAAATGACAAAATAGAAAAACACCAAAATTACCAGGCATTTCCCAATGGATTTGCAACTCAGATCTTGCATTAAAAATCCAATTACCCAAATTATCAAATCTAATCTAACCTAAATCCAAATCCCTAAATCTTAAAATGCTGTGATGTGAGTAATTACCTGTTTGGACAAGAAGATATATTGAGACTCAATGAATAGAGGTTGCCTAAAATAGCCCACTCTCACCAACCAGTTTCCTAGGCCTTGAATGCAATGCACCAATCCCTACCAAGAAGACAACAATAATATGACTAGCAATTGCACCGGGGTGCAAGGGAACGCCGAAAGGAGGAGATGTGAATTATGTTGTGCTACATGTAAGGGTACATAATGAATGTGAAATTATGGGGTGCAAAATCTCACATTGAAGAGGAAAACGTATGGAATGGACATGTTATTGATTACATGGATTGTTGGCTTTTAGACTATGAAACATAATTATTTGTATTATCCTCAGTTATCCAATATGAAGTTCTTATGCCATGAAGATGAGTCCTAGTTGATATTAACTTGTTTTGGATCGAAGCACTCCCATTTGGAAAAAATTTAGGTCCCACAATAGGTTAGCAATGAGAGAAAGTGGGAGGTCATATCGCTTAAATCCAGAGAGACATACATCGCTATTTAATATCTTGATAAGTACCTGGTTTCTATTTTGATTATGAAGAGATTTTAAACTTTTTCAAAATCTCGGTAAACATTTGGCTAAACAAAGATTGAATTTTAAACTTTTTCAAAATCTTGGTAATCATTTGGCTAAACAACGATTGAATTTTAATCTTTTTCAAAATCTTCGTAAGCACCTGGCTGAACAAAGATTTGTTCAATAACCCCTAACTTGTGTATGAATCAGTGTAACTCTTCAACTCTTTTAAAATCATGGTAAATACCTAGCTTTTATCCACATTATAAACAAATATTTGTTCAATAACCACTGTATGATTCAATGTTTAAGGATGCGTACAAAAATACTTTGAGGATGAATTGATTATTAGCTCATCAAATGAGAAGGGTGAATCTCAAGAAACATTAAAGGATCCTATATATGAAGGATACAGGGCCATTTTAGATTCTAAAGTCGCCGAAGAGTCTTTGGTGGGTAGATACAATATTTTAGATCTCTTCAAATTTAGAGTATTGAAAAAAACATTATGTTTAATTTTTTTTTATCTAGTTGTTTAATTTACAAATAATTTTTCAGTTCTTTTAAGTATACTTTCATAGTTACTTGGTTTTTCCAATGGTATTTCAAGTTTCCATATTTGACTTACAAGTTCACATCACAGAAGTGCAAAACAATATCCATAAAATTTGGGTTTATATGCATTTCTTTGTCAAATTGATATGTGAACATTAATCCTGCTACAAAGCATCTCAGTGCAATCAATCTCTTCAAATTAGATCACAAATTGTTAGTTAATATGATTGTTTATTTGTGACATGTAGGCTATCTAGTTAACTCAATGGATCATTGGTGAATTGTGGGCCAACTGTACTAGATGGAAGCCTTGGCATGGGCAATTTCGCTTAAGATACCCTTGGAATCAATACCTTAAAATTGGCGGCATGCTCAAACGTTGTGCTTACTCAGTAGTTTCTTTACATGGTTGTCTACGCTTTGAGATATAGGTAAATTAAGCTACATAATTTCACTAGATCTTTATCAATGGTGTTTTATTTGTTGAATTCTGAGAATCTTTCATGGGGTTTCAGTGCTCCATTCATTTTTTTTAATTCAATAAGAATTTAAGAAAGAATTATAGTTTAAAACTTTATTCATAAGACTTTGCTTTTAGAAATTTTAGATTCTTTTTAGAATTATTCATAGAAACAAGATTTTGATAAAAGGGGGGGAAATATTAGAAATACAACTTCTTCCCTCAAAAATAAACTACAATTTATCAACTCACTTATGCTTTAATGGCGCTGAACATTTAAAACAAATTTCCTCCTCTGCAGACCCCTCCTATTGTCTGAGCTATATTGAGAAGGCAATGCACAAAATCTAGCACTGAAGTAGTGAAGTTTCTGGAAGAACTGGCAGAAAGCGTCAAGTAAATGAGGATATGTGATGCTCTGGAGCCAATGATGAAATGAATTGATACAACAATGAAGGAGCTTCACTTGGCTCTTCACGTCGAGCCCGAGCAACATTATTTCATCAATGAAAAATGTTGTAAAGCAACCACTGCATAAATTTGACAATTGCAATTGCATTTGAAGATGCTCTAACATTATTTCAGAGATGATAGATCCAATCCAAGAATGAATTATATCAAGAAGCATGACAGTTGGCCACCAAAAAAAATCAATGGCACAGGAATCTATCTTCCTATCATCAAAGGAGCCTGTCAAAGACAACTTTAACTTATCAATTTATGAATCCCTTTTCCCATCTTGTTCAGCTGTGACACATTTCCATATAAAACAACAGAGAAGCCACCCACAAATTATTATCATCACAATCACAATGTTGGAAGCCACCCAAAATGTATCATCACCATGACCACAATGTTCAGCTGTAACACATTTCCATATAAAACAACAGAGAAGCCACCCATAATTTATCATCATCACAATCACAATGTTGGAAGGCACGCAAAATTTATCATCACCATGACCACAATGTTGCAAGAAAAAACAAGATCCATAACCAATACAAGAAAAAATCAAGATCCATTGCACATATACCAGAAAAAAATCAAGATCCATAGCACATATACCAGAAAAAAATTAAGATCTATATCACATATACCATGGATTTATACTTAAGAGACTTAGAAATATGAATGCAGGTTTATTGCGAATAATGGGAAGAGTGTCTAAAATATAGAACTGTATATACCATATAACAAATAAATCTGTCTCGTTGGCTCGCTCGCTATCTCTCTGTGTATGTCTGGTGGCCCAATAATGAATCTCTGAACAGAGGAAAAAAATAATATTATACCACTAAGTTTACTAACAATGATAACAATAAAACCCCTCCTTTATGTATGAACAATTCTTTTAGCCATGGCTAGATTAGGCTACAAGCTACTCCTAAAATGTTTTTGCTAAGTCTAGAGAAAAGAAATACATAGCTAAACCAAATGCACACTACACAGTGAATCAACGAAATGGAGGAGTATAGTGGATTGTGCAGCTGCTGCTGAGTTCGAGCCACTCAGAGAAAGAACACTGCCGCCAATGTTGCCATCAAAATGGCGGCTTTCTCCAAGTTATTGGTCACTGAAGCGCCAGAGACTGCAGGGGATGATCCCGGAGTAGTGGTTGTTGGGCTGACGATGGCTGTTGGTGTTGCGGTGGGAGTGGCAGTGGGTGGGGATGTGGCAGGGGAGGGGACGAGAACAGGGGATGGGGGAGTGGTGACGGGATGAGGGGTGGCAATAGCGGAGGAGTGGCAGTGGGAGGGGGAGAGGCGATTAGGGGAGGAGATGAGACGGGTGGAGGTGTGGAAACTAGGGACATCACGGTGGTGGTGAGGGGAGTGGTAGTGGTGGTGGGAGGAGCGGCGGTGGTGGTGGTGGGAGTAGGGGTTGTGGGTGATTTTGTGGGAGAGGCTGAAGGAGATTGTGCCATGGATGACACCAAGAAACCTACAAGAAGGAATAAAACCATCGCCATTGATGTAAATCGAGCCATTTTTTCTCCACCTGTGCTTCTTATTGCCTTCTTTTGTCAAGATCTGTATGTATCTGAGCCTCGAGGAGATTCGAACAAGTGACTAACACAGAGGAAATTTACAATGCAGTTGGGTTTTTCCCGCTCCCTACAGCCTAGGAGAACGATGAGCAGAGGCAGAGAGTGAGGAGAAACTGAATGGTTAAAGCCGAATTGGGAGCAGGAATTGAAATTAATGTAAAATAAAAAATAAAAATTAAATGTTAATAATAATATTTAAAACAAAAAATTCTATATAGTATTAAATTAAAAATTCAATAAGATATTAAGTTGTATATAAATTATTTAAAATGTAAAACTTAAAAATATAATTTTAGTAGCTTTATGAAGTGATATTTATGTGTGTCATGATCATAATTTTTTTGAAGTTTTAGTTCTTTATGTGGTTATCCATTGAGAAAAATTAAAAGACACAAAATTAAAATTATGAGGTTTTTTCTTGTTTTAATATAGACATAAAAAGTTATGATAAGATGTCCCCTCCTAAAGTTTGACAATTATTGTTTTTCCTACTAAGCTTCCACCTATCATAATGAGGCTAATTGCCTAGATTTAACATTATGAGAGGTTATGACCAATGGAGAAATTTGTATTGAGGTTTTTATCTTTACTAATATTTGCACAACATTACCACATTTTGCAAACTAGGAATAAATCTCAAGGCCTTTATTGTTGGGTGAGTTATATTCTTTCCACGAATAGTCACGCGCGGGCGGGTGATAAGCCCCCCTGTACATTGCGACAGGTACAGTAGGGGGGTTACAGGGGGGGCAACAACCCCCCCTATCAGGGTCCAAGGTAGCGCCCCGAGAAATTTTTTTTGGACATTATTTTACAGTGGGATGACCCTCCCATGGTTTTGTGCATGGGTTTGCACGTGGTTTTGGGGCATGATGGTTTTTGGCCCCTGGTATTTTGTAGATCCGGTCAAGGGAACCACAATTATGTTCTAATCCAGGGTTAATGGATTGGGGTTTATGTATGCTTCGGCATGTATATATATATGTGTTGTAACACTAAAAGGAATATATGAAAAATCAAGCTGGTCGTCTCGATTTGGGATCCAGGCGAAAATCTCTATGTTTATTTGTTTTATGTTTTCTGCTCTCGCTATTCTTTATTTTATGTTTTAAGATACGTTTGTAGATAATTTCTATACAGGGTTAAAACCTACATTTGGTATCAGAGTTGTTTCGGCTTCAAGGGGATGCATTTTCTACTGAGGGGTTTTTGCTCGGGCCTGAGGTAGACCCTATTCAGTGAGAGATCTGCGGGATCAATTCTTGCGTTGAAAGAAGATGGTGAGCAGCGGGAAGATAGAGATCGAAAAATTTAATGGTCAGAGTTTTGAGTTGTGGAAGCTCAATATGGAGGATCTGCTAGTGGATAAAGATCAGTGGATCATAGTAGATTTGGGTACTAAACCAATGACAATGTCAGATGAAGACTGGAAGAAGCTGGATCGAAAGGCAAAGAGCACAATATGGTTGTGTGTCTTGGATTCAGTATTTTTGAATGTGTCTGGGGAAGCTACGGGGAAGACCTTGTGCGAAAAGCTAGGGACTTTGCACCAATCTAAGTCTCTGGTGAATAAATTTTTCCTGCGGAAAAAACTATATAACCTTAGGATGAGGGATGGAGACTCGGTGACAGAGCATCAGAACACCTTCAATACTATGGTAAGCCAGCTATCATCTGTTGATATTAAAATCTCAGATGAAGATAAGTGCATCAGTTTTTTGTGTTCTCTAACAGATTCGTGGGACAGTCTGGTTATTGCAATAGGTAGCAATACAACTACCTTGTATTTTGATGACATTGTCTCAGCCTTGCTGTCAGAGGAAATGAGACGGAGAAATATGGAGGGCCATAATGGAGATGCCTTATCTGTACGAGGAAGGTCCCAAAACAGAAACAATAATAAGGTTTCAAGTGGGAGATCTAAATCTAGAGGGACATCTAAATATCCTGGAAATTTTGTAAAGGTGTGCTGGAAATGTGGAAAGGAAGGGCACTACAAAAAGGACTACAGATCTAAAGCTCCTGAGAAAGGAAAGGGATCTGATGATGCTCCTTTTGTAGAGGAAAAAACCACCTCGGATGAAGGTGGGGATGTGTATTTGGATTCTTCTTCAAATACACATGTAGATCATGAGTCATGGTTGATTGACTCGGGTGCATCCTTTCACTTCACTCCCCATAGGGAGTGGTTTTGCGAGTATGAGAAATATGATGGCGGTGATGTCTTCTTAGGGGATGATAGGAAGGCCAGAATTCTCAGACGTGGAAAAGTAAAGCTAAAGCTGAAAGGTGGAAGGATTAGAACACTTGCTGGTGTTCTGCATATTCCTGCATTGGCCAAAAATTTGATTTCTATAAGCAAGATGGATGATGTAGGTGTAAAAACAATGTTCGAGAAATATACCTGTAAGATGGTTCGGGGAGCACTGGTATTAATGTGGGGAGTTCGGATTGGAACTATGTACAAGATTTAGGGTAGAACTTTTATTGATGGGTGCAACAATTTTGTGGTTCTTGAAAGTGGAGCGAAAAGCCTAGCGGTCTTTGGAGAAAATACCATGCTATGGCATCAAAGGGTTGGACATATTGGAGAGAAGGGCCTTCGAATACTGCATGGAAATGGTATGGTAGAAGGTATGTCTAAGTGCTCTCTGGATTTTGATTTCTGTGAACATTGTGTATATGGGAAGCATAATGGGTGAGTTTTCCTTCTGGTGCTAAGAGGGCAAACAGGATATTAGAGCTTGTGCATAGTGATGTGTTTGGACCTATGTCGGTTCCATCACTGGGTAAGTCTGTGTACTATGTTTCATTCATAGATGACTTCTCAAGGAATACATGGATATATTTCTTGAGGAATAAATCTAAAGTCTTTGACATATTTAAATAATTTACGGCTCTGGTGGAAAACCAGACATAGAAGAAGATAAAGGTGTTGAGGATAGATAATGGTGGGGAGTTCTACAAGAAGGAATTTGAAGAGTTCTATAAGAAGTGTGGTATAGCACGGCAGAAGACTACTCTATACACACCTCAGAAAAATGGAGTCACAAAAAGAATGAATAGAACGTTGATGGAAAAGGCAAGAAGTATGCTCAGTGGTACTGGGTTAGGACAAGAATTCTATGCAAAGGCAGTGGAGACTGCATGTTACTTGGTTAACAGATCACCTTCATTAGCGTTGGAGGATAAGACTCTACATGAGGTATGGACTAGTAAGAAACCCTCTCCTTCACATTTGAGGGTATTTGGATTTGATTCATATGTGCATGTTCCAAAGGAGAAAAGGACCAAGTTGGATAATAAATCTGAAAGGTTCATCTTTATTGGGTATAAGGATGGTTTAAATGGTTACAAGCTTTGGAACCAGAAAACAAGGAAGGTTGTGTACAGTCGAGATGTTGTTTTTAGAGAGGTGAAAGATGTTGTTAACCATGAAGTCCTACCAAAGGAACCTGAGAAGATAGAGTTTGAGCTGAAGGAGGATGAATCAGAATCTATATCAGAAGAAGACTCAGAAGAGGAAGAGCCACAAACTCTAGCTGTGAGAAGATCAGTTCAGGAAAGAAGACAACCAGAAAGGTACAATCCATCTGCTTTTTGTTCAAGTTTTTCCTTAACTATAACTGATGATGATCCTAGAACTATCAGGGAGGCAGTAGAATCAGAGGATGGAAAAATCTGGAACGAGGCCATGGTTGATGAAATGGCATCCTTACATAAAAAAGAGGCATGGGATCTGGTGGAGTTGCCGGCTAGAAGGAATCCCATCGGGAGCAAATGGGTGTTTAAGAAAAAGATGAATGTAGAAGGCAAGGTGGAGAAATACAAAGCTTAGTTGGTAGCAAAAGGTTATTCCTAGGTGCCGGGAATTGATTTTGGTGATATTTTTTCTCCTGTTGCCAAAGTTACTTCTATTACATTACTTTTATCTCTTGCTGTTGCATTTGATTTTGAGATAGAACAGATGGATGTGAAGACAAATTTTCTTCACGGGGATCTAGAGAGGAGATGTACATGAAACAACTTGAAGGCTTTATGGTGAAGGGGAAGAAAGAACTTGTAGTATGCAGGTTAAAGAAGTCTATGTATGGGTTAAAACAGTCATCAAGGATGTGGTATCAAAATTTGATTACTATATACGGGGACTTGGCTTCACCAGAATCAAGGAGGATCACTGTGTTTATTTTAAATTAATTGGTGACCGGGTTATTTATTTGGTGTTGTATGTGGATTATATCTTATTTATTGGAAATGACAAAGAAATTATCCAAGATTTGAAGACCCAATTGTTCTCCAAATTCAACTTGAAGGATCTTGGTGCTGCAAACTATATTTTGGGCATGGAAATTAAGAGAGATCGGGCAAAGAGGAGGCTCTGGTTAAACCAGAGGAAGTATGTCGAGACTATATTGCAGAGTTTCAATATGTAGGATAGTAAACTGGTGAATGTTCCTATTCCTGTAAGTGTAAAGTTGTCTGTTGAACAGTGTCCCAAGGCACAAGAAGAAGAGGAGGATATGTCCCATGTTCCATATGCAAGTGCAGTGGGTAGCCTGATGTATGCAATGGTCTGTACTAGAATGAACATTACAGATGCAGTGGGAGTATTGAGCAAGTTTATGTCAAACCCAAGGAAGGAGCATTGGACAGCAGTGAAGCAGGTTTTCAGATATTTGCATGGCACTAGTGATTATGGCTTGTGCTACCAGGAAAGACCAAGATTGGAAATAATGTTGAACATTCGTGGTTTTTTTGATGCAGTCTGTGCTGGAGATCTGGACCAAAGAAGATCTACAAGTGGGTATGTGTTTAGCCTATTTGGAGTTGCAGTCAGTTGGATGAGTAAAAGACAGTCTGTAGTGGCTCTTTCAATTATAGAGGCACAATACATGGCAGCCACTTATGCAAGCAAGGAAGCAGTTTGGTTTGCAGAGATTGTGTTCAAGTATGGGGTTGGTGTAGCGAGCTATAAGGAGAGACTATGATAGCCAAAGTGAAATTTTCTTGGCTAAGAACCATACTTATCATTTAAAGACAAAGCACATTGATGTTCAATATCACTTTGTGAGAGATATGGTTGAGGCTAAAAGGGTGTTGCTGGTAAAGGTGGACACTTTGAAGAATGTTGCAGATGCATTGACGAAATCTATGAGCGCTCAGAAGTTCTCTTGGTGTAGAGAAACAATGGGTGTTGCAAAGCTGGGCTAATGACTAAGCTCTCCTATGGCCCCCTGCAGAAAGAAAACAATAAGTGGGAGAACGTTGGGTGTGTTATATTCTTTCCACGACTAGTCACGTGCGGGGGGGGCGATAATTCCCCCTATATGTTGCATCAGGCACAACAGGGGGGTCATGGGGGGGCGGCAGCCCCCCCTGTTGGGGTCTGGGGCAGCGCCCTGGGAAATTTTTTTTGGACCTTATTTTACAGTGGGCTGACCCACCCATGGTTTTGTGCATGGGCTTGCACATGGTTTTCAAGCATGCTGGTTTTCGGTCCCTAGTATTTTTTAGATCCAGTCAAGGAAACTACGGTTATGTTCTAATCCAAGGTTAATGGATTGGGGTTTATGTATGCTTCAACATGTATATATATGTGTTGTAACACTAAAAGGAATATATGAAAAATCAAGATGGTCATCCTGATTTGGGACCCAGGGGAAAATCTCTGTGTTTATCTGTTTTATGTTTTTTGCTCTCGCTATTGTTTATTTTCTGTTTTAAGATTTGTTTGTAGATCATTTTTTTATAGGGTTAAAATCTACATTTACCAATGGACATGATTAGGGTTGTAGACTAGGAATATGGGCACCATTACTATTCTTTTCATGATAAGAATTAGTATGAGGGAAGGTAAAAACGACTTTTATTTCTAAACTGAAGCTTCTAATGCTCAAGGGCCATGAACTTGGAATTGAACAACCACATCGATCTTCTCTAAATAATCTTAGAAATATATGGGATATCAATTACATTAGGAATTTTTTCACACCATGTATCGGATTTAAGGAATATACCATTGGTAGGGGAGGTAAGCAAGGACATTAGGCCTTACAAGAAGCTTGTTAGTGTCAAGGGCAATGAGCTAGACTTAAAAACCACATAGATCATTTTTAAAGAATCCTTGGTCTTAAGTTGGGATATGGGCACCATAGGATTATTTCTCACCACATTCAGAGTTAATGTCTATGTTATGGTTAGGAGAGGAAAACTATTTCCTTGGTCCCTAAATTAATCTTTCTCATGCTCAATTTCCATGAAAATGACCTCTAGCTGGGAATATGGGCATTTAGTATGTTTTTCATAATAATAATGGGTCCCATGGCCTTTACTATGGCCAAAGAAGGACATTAAAGTAAAGGGACTTAAATCTTAAATAATCATTTGTCATTGAAAAGGCTTCAAACCACCACATAAATTATATTTTGTAAGGGATATCCATTGGCCTCTAGAAGGGATGTGTCTACCATTCAAAGGTTTTGCACACTATGGTTGGGTCTTGGAGCCTCATCATTAGACCTGAATGAAATTAGGAGCCTTTGAATTCACATATGATGATTACAAGTGTAGGTTTGGCCAAAATAGGAACGTCATAAGGGGCTTAGGCCTTATTTGAATCTTTGATAATTAAGCTTTGGAAGTAGTTCTCAAAGAATAACACGTAACCTCTATAGGGGATCTTAGGAATCTATGGGGGATATTTAGTGTCATTGGTATGTTTTACATAGTAAGAATGGGTCTTAGGCTTGTACTGTTGCAAAGGGATGAAAACAATGGCCTCAATCCCAAAATGAAACTTCTTTGGCTCACATTGCATGAATAATACCATAAATAACAATATAAATCATCTTTGAGGTATTTTAGGCCTCCATCTAGGATAAGGGTTCCATTATGAGGTTTTCAACATCATATATGGGAGTTAGGTCTTATATCTTGGCCAAGGAATGAAAAAGGGCATTATGCCTAAAACAAGTCTTTCTCATATTTAATGTCCTTGAACATAATATTAGAATGGAAATATGGCAACAACTAGTATGTTTTACATAATAAGGATGAGTTTTATTTCCTCTATGATGGATATGGAAGGATAAAAATATCCTTAGTCCCTAAACAAAACTTCTTTCGTTCAAGTGACGTGAAGGCCTCAAACAACCACACATATCCTATCTAAGATATGTATAGAATTTAGGTGTGATATGGGTGCTATTTGAAGGTTTTTTGTGACATATTTAGGTCTTGGGACCTTTAAGTTTGGCCGGGTGCTATTTGAACGTTTTCTGTGTCATATTTAGGTCTTGGGGTCTTTAAGTTTGGCCTTAATATCATTAGGAGTCCTTTTTCACCATGTATGGAACTTGGGGCCTTAACCATGGTCAAGGAAGGATCATAAGGTGCTTGGGTCATATTTGAATCTTCCCATGATCAATCTTCTTGAACAATTTTTCTAATTACTACACGAAACATCTCTAGGGGATATTTGGCCTATATGGGGGATCTTTGTCACCATGGGTATGGTTTACATGGTACGAATGGGTCTTGGGGAATGTACTATCTTGAGGGCAGGAGAAAAGAGGGCCTTAGGCCCTAAATAAAGCTTCTTGAGTTCAAGGGACATGAATTAACCCCCAAAAAACCACATAGACACTCTCTAAGGGATATTCAGATTTCAAATTGGATATGGGAGCCATGGCATGTTATTCTACATAATTAAAGAGCCACAATAATTGTAGTATGTATGGTTTTCTAATAATAGTGTGTGCACATTCTAATAATGTGGATGCATTATTAGAATTCGTGAACATTTTTGTAATGCAATATGTATCTATAGAATAATATGGCGTTAGAGTAAACTTCTAGATTTATATCAATTTACCATGTATAAATCAACATACTTTGAATTCAAATTAATAAAACCATTTTCGATGAATCTAGTGCAATAATCAACCATGGTATGTAGCAACGCCACAAAAAACCCATAACAAATAGTGTGTCCACAATTAAAAATTACTAACCTAAATGACTAATTCATATACTTTTTGTAGTTGTTATTTGGTCATATTTTTATTCTTGGACTATAATAGTCATTTACATTAATCATTATTAATTTTTTCACTTATTATATAGTCATATATTTTAATCCTAAACTAAATTAGTCATTTAAGTTAGTCGTTTTTAGTTTAGTCACTTATTATCTAGTCGTATATTTTATTCCTAGACTAAATTAGTCATTTAAGTTAGTCGTTTTTAGTTTAGCCACTTATTATCTAGTCATATATTTTATTCCTAGACTAAATTAGTCATTTAAGTTAGTCATTTTTAGTTCGGTCACTTAAAATTGCTCAATTTTAGTAGTAATTCAGTTGAAATAATTGCAGTGACTAACTTTTTTAGTCACCTGGTCACTAATTTCATCATTTTCTACTAGTGATAGGTGTCATCATTCAAAGTTCTAATACAGCTCGGAAAAGGCCCACTCACATCAGTGATGCCTCGATAGAAAATCCCTAACCAATATGGAGACAAGACCCCTCTAGATCCCAAAGCTTCAGACTGAGAGGTAATGACGTGAAAATGTCAGGGAGTAAATAATGTCTGGTGAGAAGGATTAATTACTGATAGCGCAGTTAGGTGAAGTCAAAATATTCCAGCCACCAAAAATCCCCGGAAAAACATAAAATGGTCGGAAAAACCAGAAAAATGTGCAGATATCCAGGTTACTAGTGACAACAACAGCAACATACACACCCTGAGCACCTCCACCACCTGCAGCAACACTGGATACCAAAGTCTTTACACCCCACCCCACCGCAACGCACTACATTCTTTTTGGAAGAAGATTATGCGAATACATAGATTGGCTTTCTCAACATGCTAAATCACTTATTTATTTTGTCTTGTAAGCAAATATAAATCCTGTGGAATATGTTGGACATCCAATATCATCCATTGTAAATTTCTTAATATGTTTAATATTAAAAAATATGTTTGCATTCAATTTGTTGTCGGTTTATTGAAATTTAACCATAATTATTATGTTTATAATTATGTTTAAATTCAATTTGTTGTTGTTTTATTGAAATTTCGGTGTCAATGGCTTGACGCGTGCAATCAACTTGAACCGAAATTCTAAGGCTAAGAGAAGCATATCCCCATTTTATTTACCATCATTTTATTATTGTTAGTGCTATTTTTTTGGTTTATTATCCTTTTTATTATAATTAAATTGTATTTTTAATTATTTTTTTATATTTATAATAATATCATTTTTTCCACATTTTTATTTATTTATTATTATTATTATTATAAATTTATATTTTAATTATTTTTATAATTTTTTTATATTATATTAATCTGTATTTTAATTATTTTTATATTTATAATAATATAATATTTATTATTTAAAAAATTGTTTTTTCAAAAAAATTATTATTTATTTTATTTTAATCTCTTTAATTTATTTAAAAAAGAGGAATCCCATCTCATTATAGTTGTGTCTATTCTATTTCTAGAATCAATAAGTATTTTGCTCAATTCCTAATTTGAAATCCAATTTTTTTTTCAGAGTAGTGTTGTTATTTCTCTTTCTTATTTCTAAAGTTTAACTAATCATATCACAAAAAATGAAAACCATTTTTAAAGTATATAAAACCAATAAATATATAATCAACTCAACAAAAGATAAATTTTAACCTATGCTAAACCAAGGGGTTTAACAGATTCCCTAAAATTACAACATGTCATATTGTGAAAAAAATAGGCAAATCAATGAAAACCCAGCTTAAAGAGCACATTTCTGGCAATCGCCACGACCTCATTTCTAAATCAACTATAGCCAAGCATTTCACAATTCTAAAAACTTTATATGTATCAACCAAGCCAAAATCCTAGCTTCTCAACTTATTAATCCTCTTGCATCTTATATAAGGCTCTTGAAATCAAGAAAACCCCCATTAATTCCAATTGTGAAGATGACTATAAACTCAATCAATATTGGGAACCCACCATCCATTTCCTAGTCAACAATCCTCCTTCATTTCCCACCCTACTCCATTCCTTTCTATCTAAATCTTGTAATCCAATCATTCATCACCATTCTTAGATTCCATGTTTTTATTCCTCATAGCTTCTCATTTTCACTTTCATTTGCACTTTTGTATTTATTTCTTTCATTCCTCTTAATAATTTACTATCTAGGTTTTTTAGTTGTTTTAATCTTCTTGTGTCTCTCTCTAAATTATTTTTTCTTTTATAATCTCAACTTCCCATCCTATATATTGATGATCATTTTCTCTATCCTTTTTTTTTTAAATTCTTGTGAATTGGTGAAATCAACAACTAGGGTAGGCTCATATTCATGTGATATAGGGTCAATTCCATCCACTACCACTATAACCTTGAGGCATGCCCATGAGGCCCGATCATGACACAAAGTTAAACCAAAAACAACACAACAAATTCCTTTAAAATGCACTCTAACGCTAACAGATCTACACATACGCTTAACATTTTTCTCATATGTACCACTTTATAAATATCTTTACATTGAAAATATCTTTTCAATCATTCTTCCATCTTTGTTTTCTTTGACGATGAGTGGAGTGTCCACTTGAAACATAGGATGATTCAAAAATACAACATAGATCAACCCCAAAAAATAGCTCAAGCATTATGAAAAATTATGAAAACCTTCACACTCAAATTTGATTTCATATATAAATTTTGTGGTTTATTGTTTCATAAAAAAACTATAGTTTAAACCTTTTAGAATTTGTTTTTTTTTGTTGTTACTCAAAGTAATGGAAAGGGAAACATAAACTGACATTTTTTTTTTGCTAAAACAAAAAATCCAATGAGAAATATTTTGGATCTATAATATTGAAAATACAAATTGTTAATATTTCATTAGGTCATAGTAAAGGTACTTGACGATGTGAAATCCAATTTTGCATTGAAAATAATGATTATAACAATCCAAAATTTTAATTTCAACAAATATTTTATGACAAGATTTTAGTGATGGAAAACTAGAAAAAGAAAGTTACATGTCATATGCCAAGAGGGAAAATATGGGATTAGTAATAGAATGATGTGAATATAACAGGTTGCATACCAGAGAGGGAAGAGATGGAATTAGTAATATAAGAAGGGACATATCTTACCCAAACCATTTCCTCTCAGCATACCTCGAGATCTTAGACGTATATTCAATTTTCAAAGTGATAACTTTGAAATATTTTTAATAATGATGCATGAAATATCGATAGGATTACTCCATTAAGGTTTTCAATCTATGCATACGCTTTGATAGAAATGCTTGCATAAACTTTGCTTTCTGCAAAACAAGGAAAGTCCCCACTCTTAGCTTTTCTTCATAATTAAGGTTCTTTGTAGATAAGAGGTGATTAAGGTTCACGGAAATGATGGCCCTTCAAAACTAGAATAATATTAAGAGAGATGGGGTAGAGGATTATAAGAAGAAAAAAACAAATTCGAGGATTAATATTGTTTCTAACCCTTGCCTCAAAACAACCTATGAACACCCTTGAAATCAAGTAGGTCCCTTAAACAACAAAAAATAAGGAATATAGGAGAGTAATAGAGATGAGAAATTTGATTGTGTTATACTTAAGCCTCCCAGTCCTTGAAAGAATAATTTTAATGATGCTAGCTATGAGGGGCATTTCATTTCTATATTTCCAAGGAAAGCCATTTAAGATATCATTTCTTTGGAAAATATATTTAGAGGGAAAGTAAGGGATTTTGGTAAGGAAGACGACAAGTTCATCATTAATTCCCATATACATGTTCCTTTCTTGCACCTCTACCATATTTTAAACAATCTAGTAGTTTTTGGTTATAATTTTGGAGGACACACAAAGAGATGGTGCTAGCTAGGGGAGGGATAGGAAAGCCTTGAATTTGATACCCTTGAAAAATATTAGAGATCACAGAGGCCATTCAAAGTATTATAGTCATCTTTAACAGTTTAAAAAATGGTGCTATTGATGATAATACAAAGGAACCCATCATTACCAATTAGTAAGCATTGGTTGTTGTTGATTTATCTTATAGTAACTTGTTATACTATGTTCTAAAACTATTTTTCTATGTTGTTTAAGGTTTGCACTTTACACATTCCTATAACTGGATTATGGATACTTCTCATATTTGCAATTTTACTACCTTTCATAGATATAATAATAACTAATTATCTTATTATGACTTCACGACTTAGAATTATCTCCACATGATGCATTTCATTTTATATCAAATTTCATTATGAAGGGTTTTTATTTTATTTTTAAAAAGAAAACTCAATCTTTGATTGGATATAGAAAATATTATATCTTATGAGTGACTTGATCAAAGTTATGCTAATCATACACTACTTGATAATTGTACTTATATTGCATTTTTATTATAAGTTGGTTTCATTTATTAAAAAAATATCATGTAACTTTAAAAATAAAGTATATAAATATTAGTTTTGTATAACAATATCCAGTTTATATATATATTCCAATGAAAAAATTCAAATAATTATATTTATATAAATAAAATTACATTGTCAAATGTTAGATAGCATTCTTGATAACTAAAGATGCATGATAGACTTCTTTATATTAAATCAAAATTTCAAAACTAATGTCAAATTCTAGATCTTTTTGAAAGTTTTAATAAGGAAAATCTCCCATACACATATTGATTCATTCATTCCTCCAATGAAGGGACCTTAACTATTAAAACATTATCAAAACTTAAAGTCAATGATTAGGTATATATGTAGAAGAATGTCCTTAATTTCCATCAAACACTTCCTACGTTCCTTTGTTTATCTCTATACCTTCTTTGGAAAATCCACGTGCTATCTTGTTTATGTTCATATAAACATGTGTAAAATAAATATGAGTGAAGGTTGACTATCTTTTTTATGTTCCTATAAACATGTGTAAAATAAATACGAGTGAAGGTTGACTATAAGGTTAAAGCATCAAGAAATGGAGGTTGAAGAAGTTTCTCAAGGTAAAATATCTTTTTATCCACTAAAATCTGGATTTGCGTAGCACCATATTCTTATATCAACATGAGCACTAATTTGAAATATATTAGCTAAAAAGAAAATTCTAATTCAAACTTTTAAAGTAACATTGTAGCTAAAGGATGGATACATTATTCCCTAAGTCTTACTTTCATGAGAAGTTACCAAAGAGACACTAATCTATAAAATATCATGGATATTTCATTGAACAATTCATATATATATATATATATATATATATATATATATATATTATACGAAGATTATTTTTTCTTGGACTCCTAGATTTATTAAATAATTATTTTTCCACCTACAAATAAAATTTATGAAGTATAGAAAATAGAGATGAACGAAAAAATGAACACTCAAAAATCATAATGACACAAGATATGCACTAGGAAACCCTTATGAGGGAAAACCAACTGGAAGGTGAGGCTCCTCTGCTCTCTCTTTCTTTGAATGGAAATAGATACAAATATGAATGCATGAGACTTATGGCTCATGGGGTGCTACTAAACAAAAACCCACTATATTATTTTTCTCTCTCTATCCACTTATATCTACTATACTTATTTACGGAATTTAATTCATCCAATAGAATGGAACCCCTTTTCCTCTTAATGGCTGGCTTATAACATAGTCTGGTAGTCTACTAGTGGCTAAATTTGACTCCTTCAACACTTAATTATGATAAATATATTGACCCTTCTAGAGTATTCTCCATCATGTTTACATAGATATCTCCTTTTCCATGAGTAATGTGGCTTATTGTTGAAAAATGTAGCAAGAAATTCGTAATTTTATTTTTCTTTAGCCAAATTGAGGAAATTTGAAATTCTAGATGAACAGAAAAATTGGAGTAGTTAAATGAGGTGACATGGAACTTGTTACTCATTTAACTAAGTTAATTAGATTTAGGGTCATGAAATTCAATTGTATGTAGTGATTCCTATATTTTAGGATGATAGGTTGAGTCAATTTCAATTTTAATTAGTTAAACTAGTTCTAATTGTTAATAGAACTAGTGGGTGGTCAGTTAAGTAGTGGTACACCACTCTAACTCAAAGATCATCTAGTTAACTAATCAATCAACTTAAAATTAGCTCATGCATGCAAAGAATACTAGTTTCCCAACTATATTGTAGTTTCCAAGGCAATGTAAAATTAATTATATACTAGATTGAGTGTATAGCTATTGTATTGGTCAAGTGATCAACCCAGAGGAATTGTGCAAGCAAAGAGGGGGGAATTCCTAAATAATGGGATCCTATTTCCTCAGGAATTGCACAAGGAAATAGGGACTCAAGTGGAGGCTGTAATTGACTAAGTCTGGGTCAGAACTTCTCAGTGAGCAGAGAGTTAGGTTATTCACTTGCAGGGTGTGCTCAGTTGAGCAAAGAAATTGTAATACATCTCTATTCATCAGATTAATGCAAGTAGACATTGAGGTTTTTAGCCATTTTCTTTCCCTAGGAAAATATTATTTGCATGTATTTGATTTCTCATTACATGTATGAGATTTTTGTTCTAAATTGTGAATTACTTTCCGCAGAGTGATGGAGTAGGTTTGTGTCTTATGATTTTGATTAAAATTTCACGATCAATTCCAAATTCACACATAATTTCTACATGGTATCAGAGCAGGATTCACATTAGAGTAGGAATTTCGAAGTTGTTTCTCAGTAGCTTCGAATTTGTGGTTTAGTGTAGCGGAATCTCTTCAAAGTTGGAAAGATGAGCTTCAATGGGTTGAGGCTAGAGTGTGCCTTGGAAGGAACCTATAATTTCATCGCATGGAAGGATCACATGGAGGTGCTATTGGATGAAAATGGCTTGCTATAATACATCAAGATAGATGTTTCAAAACCAACATCAACTAATGCCGAGAACCTAGCTCAGTGGAAGAAATATGTAGCTAGAGCTATAAGGATCATCCTGGAGGGTGTTAGAGACCACATAGTCTTGAAACTACATGGAAAATATACTCCCCTTGCTATGTGGAAGACCCTCAATGATCTATTCAGAAATATAAATGAATCCAAGAAACTTGAAGTGATGAACAAATTGAGGAATGTAGACAAAGGGTATGAGGCAGTCTTCAGAGAAGGGAAGGCCTACCTCAATCATATTGCCTCATGTCAAATCAAGAAATTTTGTGTTAGGATTGAGAGCCTCTACAAATTAGAGGAAGATTCATGCACAACTTTGAGGAGCAAGGGAAGGATTAGATATGTTGTGGTTGAGAGGGATCCTGGCTTATCTCTCAAGAGGGAACCTTAGCCAATTGGCAGTTGTGTTGACTAGGAGGATGATGATGAAGTGGACCAGTGAGAGACCTCCAGTAAGAGGAGTGTTTGAGCTAAGTGGGCAAATGGATCTCCAATTGTGAGGACGGGCAATGTGAAGCCCTAGTCCCAAAATTGGAAATTTTTTGGCAGGGCCCATTGTGGTGTTCTCCTCATGGATCATTACCTTACTATAGGGGCCCATAGTATTCAGTAGCAAGAGGATCAGTTTCAGTGATATACTGAGGAGTGTAGAGGAGTGTTGATAGTAGAGCAGAAGGCTCAGTAGCAAATTTAGAAACAACACAATTTTCGTAGTAGACAATTACAGATTGATTCAAATTTTTTTTTTTATAATGCTTCTTAGTTGCAGATTTTATAGTTGTAACATCAACAATGAGAGGTGTTTCATGTATTACATTCCAAGGGTGCATGATAGGGGTGGTTGATAATAACTTTCTTGCTAAGATGAGTGTTGAAAAATGTATCAAGAAATTGTTAATTCGATTTTGTCTTAGTCAAATTGAGGAAATTCGGAATTCCACATCAACAGACAAATTGGACTAGTTAACTGAGGTGACATGGCACTTGTCTCTCAATTAAATTTTTTAATTTGAGTAAGGGCCATGAAGTCCAATTACATGTAGTGATTCCTAAATTTTAGGAGCCTAGGTTGAGTTAATTTCAATTGTAATCAGTTAAACTAGTTCTAATTGTTAATAGAACTAGTGGGTGGTCATTTAAGTAGTGGGACATCATTCGTCTAGTTGACTGATCAGTCAGCTAATAGTTAGCTCATGCATGCAAAGAATACTAGTTTCCCAGATGTGGTGAGTTTCCAAGGCAGTTTACAATTAATTATATACTAGATTGATTGTATAGTTGTTGTACTGGTGAGGTGATCAACCCAAAGGAATTTCCCAAGAAAATAGGGGGAAATTCCTAATGAATAGGAGCCTATTTTCTCAAGAATTGCGCAAGGAAATAAGGGCTCAAGGCTCAAGCAAAGGTTGAAATTGACTAAGTTGGGGTCAGAGCTTCTCAATGAGTAGAGAGATAGGTTATTCCGTGGGAAACATACTATTTGCATGTGTGTGATTTCTTATTGCATGTTTGAGATTTTTGTTCTAAATTGTGAATTACTTTTCATAGAGAAATATAGTAGGTTTGTATCTTGTGATTTTGATTAAAAATTCATGAGAAGTTGCAAATCTACACACAATTTCTACACTTACATGGCATCCTTTCGAATCATGATGGTGAAAAAAGGTACACCATAGGAAAGGTATATGAGTTTAAAATATTTGTATGACAAGAACATAAAATTTGTGAAAACTTGTGTGAACCGTATAGAAGTATAGGTGTAGTTGGTTTTGATAGCTTTCTCCACCATATGTGGGCACACAACAGAAAGTCCGGGTAAGAAATTATTTATATTTGGAATTTTAGTTTGAAAATTTGTTTAAATTTGTAAATGTTACATGAAGTACTTGTGGCAAGTAATTACACCGGAGGCATTATCTTTTCTGGAGTGGGGTGAACAAACACTGTTCACCCCACCCAATAAAAACTCTTTCTCATCGCTCTTCTATCAAGTAAAAAATTTACAAGTGTAACCATCCTCGATTTCTCCACCATCTTTTGATGAGTTCCTGACTGCCCTCTATTTCTCCACCGTCTTTCTTACACTAGAATTTTGTCGTAATCTGTAAATTTCTTTGTTATTCCATAAGAATCCAAGAGCTGCAAGAATGTGTGTGCTTCCACAGGAGGGATCCGGACATTGTCAGGGTTCATTTCAGATTTTCATGTAGTAGAAATTTTTAGAGCATATTTTTTTCACTTCCGATGATACCTCATCTAGCAAAAAAACATAGGCAAGGGACTCCAAGAGAAAATCACATGCATATCTCTGCGCATCAAGGCTCGTAGGCAGTTCACCCTGGTAATTGGTTGGATAAAAATCATCCAGCGTCTGTAAAACCAGCTTTGGGCGAGGCTTCACGTCATGTTTTAAGGACAACGTCTTTTTAGGGTTTTCAATGCTCTCTTTAGTAGGGGATTTTTCTTCTAGGTCTTATTAGCGCTTCCAGCATTCCATTCTGCGTCGGATTTTTTCTCTACGGTCTCATTGGGACTTCTAGTGGTCATTTCTACTGCAGATTGGTAAGATGCTGCCATACTGGCACTTCCTGAATTTCTAATTTTATTTGATGTTAAATTATATAATAATTGAACAAATGTTGCTGAATATGTTTGGTTAGTTATTTATATTAGGCAACTTAAAACCATCTACATATTTTTTTCATGTAACAACACCATTTTCACAAGCAGATCTTAGGATATGATGTTTGACCCTTACAAGATTTGAATTCGAGCAATTTGATGGTAGAAATTCCACATCGACATTTTACCTAAGCATGGTGATTCAAAGTCTAGCCTGTATGAAAGGAATTTGTTTTTAGAAATTATGTCTAGCCACAAGTTTTCCAACCTGCTCCTTGACTTGGTGCATTTTCTAATTCCTTGTGGGAAAATTTAAAGGTCACAATGAAGATTTGGTTTTACAAAATGCAGGACTAATAAAAGGGAAAAATATGTATATTAATGTCCATAAATGGTGAAATGATTACAATGGGCCATCGTGTCACTAGTTATAAAGAAATTTCTTCACATGAAACTTTCCAGTTACCATACATGACACATTCCACATTCTTCAAGCATAACAACATTTGAAAATTAGTTGTACCTTGTAGAAATGTGCAATTTCTGGGTAGCATTACAAAGCCGGAAGATTGAGCCTTGTCATGCAAATTCTTCTAAAGATAGTTTGAAAATGCATGTTCTGTAGGTTATTGAGAAGCTATTTTTCTTCCCAACTAGTATTCTATAGTTATTTCATATTCTAATTCCATTTTAATATTTTGTCTCTTCTTATCCTAACATGCAGGTGGACAGTCACTCACTGTTTAATTCAACTAGATGCTTTTACATTGTGAGGAAGGATGGAACGAGAATAGATCTCTCATATTTGAGTGTTTAAAGGAACTCATAGAAAATAAATTTCCTGATTCTGTAAAGGCTTTCATAGAAAGGTATCTGTCACAAAGGAAATAGGAGCAGTGATCACACAACAGTCCTTTTGGAGGTTTGAAAACTAGAGTTTTGATTTATTTGCTACTCAACATATCAGAGGGTGTTAATGCCATGGATTGGATTAACTATCAGAGGGTGTTCATATCACATGTACTCTTTTGTTCTCGTATAAACATGAGTGATTGAAATTATGAGGATTCAATATTTCAATCATAAGAGAGAATGTAGGGGAAGGATCGGGAAGCTTTTTTTAAGTTTTATATGTTTATGGAAGATGAGACTTGAGATTTAATCTCTCTGTAATTCTTATTGTTATATTTTTGTCTCTTCTATAGTTCCATGGAATGCTTTCCATGTCTTATGCACAATGAAATGTTTTTTTGTATTGAAAGATTAATTTATAATTTAATAGGTTAAATTATTTATCATATAAATAATGCTTATATATTTATTATTGTATTTTTTAATTATAATATCGATATATATGAGATTGTGGATTTAAAATATTTAAAAATATATTTTTAAATATAAAACACTCGATCTTTGTAGATTAGATAAATGAGATTGGTTCAATTTAATAAAATAAAATATTTAATAATATTATATATATCTTTTCAAGAATATATTTAAATAGAAAGTAAGAATTCTGAATTTTATGAAGTTGTAATAAATTATAATTCATTTAAATTTATTTTAAATATTAAAAGTAATTATATTTAAGTAATGGGAATTTTTTTAATTTCTCATTTTCTTGCAATCTGATATAAATATGGATATACATTGTTTATAATCATGTATTAATAACAAATATAGACCACAACTTGAGTGGGCTTAATGGTTAAGAGCACATGTTTCCTCCTAGGAGGTCACAGGTTCAAAACTAGAGGGGATAGAGTATGTATGCCTTTGTAGACTTAGCAGTGCCACTGGTTGTTTTATGGAGTTGTAATAAACTACAATTTATATATAAAAGAATTAGGTTGGTTTTATATAATTTTTTGTGACATGGGGTTAATTCCAACTATTACCACTATAATCTTTAGGTGGTGACCATTCGGCTTTGCGACTCACATGCGCCAACTAGTTAAATCCAGTTGCTTGGACTTGACCTTGCCCTCACTCATGAACCTTCCTACATTATATCAGATATCTAGGTGTAGCTCAACACCTGAAAGACTCCTCCATCTTCAGGTTCCCCGACCATGCCTTTGCCATGGCTTGCATCAATGAATTCCAGCAACAACTCTCTTCACTACGCACGACGACTCTTTCCCCGACCTTGGTTCCCTGCTACCTCAACGACACATCAAAGTTTATGTCTAGCCCTACTCTGTGTGATGGCATACAAACGAAAAGGGATTGGATTGATCGGTTGGGTTTAACTACAATTGATTCCTCATGAAAGGGGGATCTCTCTAACTTACTTGTTTGTAGTTTATGCGTTAATGGCATTGAGCACATCACCAACAGATTAGTCCGAATGAATAAGAATGCCACCGAGATTACCAGTCACCCTTGCTTCGACTTTGCAGTTTGATATGATGCCGAAGTGAATGAATTGGGGCCGAAGAACCCAAAAACTGCTTCCCGTGTAATCATATTTCCCGTTCTCCTACCCAAATCAAATAATAGCAAACATTTAGTTTTAATCTCCACGTCAACAGGAGTTGTGGTGGTCGTTTCTCCTTCTACATTTGTGAGTATTTATCTTTTGAGGGCGAGGATGAACCACGATTCTGCACAGAATTAGTTCGTAAGGAGGAACAGAGACCTTTTGCGAGCAACTGTGAAACCTACCATGAGCTTGGTATGGTTCAACATAGAAGAGATCAAGGCTGCGACCCATAATTTCAGCCGTGGCAACCTCATCGGTCAAGGGGGTTTCAGGACTGTGTATAGGGGAACGCTTCCCAACGGGCAGCCGGTGGCTGTGAAGAGCATCAAAAACTTCTCTGCCGAAGGGGATGCAAAATTATTAAATGAATTGGAGATAATCAACCATATCAGGCATAATAATTTGGTTGTTTGAGGGGTTGTGGTGTTGCCAGTGATGACAATTTCGGGCACCAATGATTTCTGATTTATGATTACATGCCCAATGGAAGTCTAGATGAGCATCTCCTTGGAATAAAGTCAAAGGATCCTGGGGACTGCGAAAGGTTTAGATTCACAGCAGTGTCCAGCCACTGATTTATCACAAAGACATCAAACCATCTAACATTTTGCTGGATGACGAGATGACTTCCCTTGTGTCAGACTTCAACCTTGAAAAAATAATGAATAAATTAGTAAAGGGAGAATCGCATATCACAACTAAAATTGTAGGAACGCAAAACTACTTAGCCCCCGAAAAGAGTGATGTGTATAACATGTTTGAATACTTAGTTTGGACAATTATTTGAAGCATTTTAAGACCTAGAGCATGTTGAGATTCAACAAGAAGATCCTAGTGAAAATTATGCACCTACACTACGATGGAGCCTTAGGCTATTTTTAGGTGGAAGTCTATTTTTAGAATGCATAAGCAAATTCTATTTATAGATGATGTTATATTTTTAGATGTATGTGCAAGTTCTATTTATAGACCGCATGTCTATTTATAGATACATTTCGACTATTATTATCCCTTAATAATAGTTGGACAATAAACATTAATCTATTCTCAATGAGCACTTGGAAATAGTTAACTGAAGTGGAAAATTAGTTAGCTATAGGAAATTCGAGTTCAGAGGTTTGTTGGTGGGACATGCAAGTGGAATTATTTGTAACTGAGTGATCCAAAGCTGTAACAGAGTTGGATGTGTAGTTATGTGAGTTGTAAAGTAGTTTAACTCAGTTAAGTTAGTTAAAATCAGGTGTTCTAGTTGTAACTGAAGATACACTAGTGAGAGATAAGTGAATTAATTATTAATTAATTCACAATTAGTGGTCTCACATGCAAATAAATGTTTACTAATGTAAACTATATGCATGTCAGATCTAGTGGATACCAAATTGAGATATAGGTGAAAGGGATAGTTTGACTATCATTTGTGACATTAGTGGGTGCAGTCATGCAACGACACACACATTGGATGTGCCCATGATGATTGCACGGTCAAGGCAAGCAGGATTCCATTCATTCAGGGATTTCTATCAGCTGGGATTGTGCGGTGGAGGCAGGTTGTCTGGAGGTAGTAAATTGGCGCATGTGTTTGCCAATTTTTGTATGACATTGTGAGACGATTGTATATTGTACTGAGAGCTCTTGGATTAGATTTTTGCATGATATTGTTTCATGATCCATGATATATACATAATATATGATAGTGGGGTTTTCAACTTTATGCTTTCTCGATAAAAACATCTATGTTATGTGTGATTGATCTTTTCTTCTTGATATTGCAATTGGCGATCATGTTTTAAATTTCACAAGATTTTTTGTAGAAGAAGTTATGTATTTAAAAATGGCATATAATTGCTAGATTAGGATAATCCAGGCAATACATAATTGTATTAAAATTTCTACGGAGCAACCTCCTTAGAGCAACTATTGAAGGATCTTCGATACCATCATTACTATGCCATTATTCTGGGACAATTATATTAGTGTTACTTTATGTTAGTGTAACTTTATTTTTAAATTTAACCTCCTATTAAATTCTTTAAAAGATATATAGAAACTAAAATTTCCATATATTTCACTTAATTATTGTTTTCCCCACTCCCTGGCGTTATTTTGCACCTCTTGATGCAAATGCTAGTTAATTATATTTGGATTTTATGTGACAAATATGAACAACTATGAAAGTATTTAATCACTTATAATTATAACATAAAATTTAAGTGAATTCTATGAGATTAAATTAGTCACCATATGGATGCAATTAGATTTAAAAACTCTCCACCACAACACTATGTCCTGGCTAATGTAATTCCTAAAATTTCTCCCCACCATACAATGTTAGGGATTTGTCAATTTTTTATTGAAAATAAATTCTTTGGCACATTACCTAATTGAAAAATTTCGAAGTGTCATGGTAAATGGTCATATATTGCGCATGTCTTACCCATAAAATCTTCCAAAATTGAAAGTGTCATGATAAATGGTCGTATATTGCAGTTGTCTTACCCAGAAAATATGCTAAAATTGAAAGTGTCATGGTAAATGGCTGTATATTGCAGTTGTCTTACCTGGAAATTCAAAAATTAATGGCCTTATATTGCGTTTGACTTACATGGAAAATATGCCAAAATTTATGGCAACATATATGGCTTATATGGCTTATTAATGAGGTCAAATTGTATATGCTTATCATTAGATATGCTCATTTACATGAATGAGTCTATAGATTGGGAAATATGTATAGCAATTTTTTGGATATCCATTAATTCCAACGAACTCACCCAACATCATTAAATGCAGAAGATGTCTCGGAGTTTCTAGATAGATCGTCTAACCTCCTGAAGAATTTATCTCCGCCAACAACAAGCCTCAAGAAACTTCTTCTATGTGTATAAATATATGTTTCTTGCAATACAAAATTAAAATTTTTGTGTGATGAGTTAAATTCTCTGATATGGTATCAGAACCTATGGTTGGGAGGCTGGAAACAATGTGAGTCTTCAAGTTTGAAGGAGTTTTTTGTTGTGGAAATCAAGTCTACAGTGTGAGTGCTAAGCTGTGTGGAGAGTGTTGGCTTGGCATGAGAAATTGCTATCAAAGAGCCGTGTGGAGAATTCTGCCTTTGCAAAGTTAGTTTATAGAGAAATTCGAGTGTTCTTGCATTGCAGAGTGGTTACGATGTTGAGAAATCACTGGGAATTTTTGTTGCAAGGGGAGCCTGTTACACTGAAAAATGTCACCTTGACATTCTGATGACTGTATGAGCTCATTGACACTCATACTTACCTCCTCTGCAAGTCTTACAACCTTTGTTCCTCATTCCATGCCCTGAAAATGGAGGAAAAACCCTAAAAAGCTCAAACCTTGGGTACTAGCTGAGGCTTCTTACCTGCGTTTAGCTAGGGTACGCAGTAATGGGAAGAG
Source organism: Pinus albicaulis (assembly GCA_034641835.2). Classification (NCBI taxonomy): domain Eukaryota; kingdom Viridiplantae; phylum Streptophyta; class Pinopsida; order Pinales; family Pinaceae; genus Pinus; species Pinus albicaulis. The sequence continues at coordinate 835,937,916 of CM076571.1, read as the reverse complement.
AAATGCGGGTCTAGGAACGCACTTTTCCAAGCAATGCCCTCGCTGTACTCGCAAAGTTAAAAGTGCGAAAGAAAACTGAAAAAGTTGAATTTTGGTCAATTCTAGAAGGTTTTCGATGAGATTTTTTGGGGATGAGTACGCTTTAGTAAGGTGCATGTATCCCACACCTTAAGGAACTAATCCCTTGATGTGAGGAGCCTATCCCTTTGAAGGAGGGTTCTATCCCTTTAATGGTGGAATCCTAACCTCCTCATCTGCTCTATAAAAGGAGGCATTGGGTAGCCTTTTGGGGTTAAGTCAAAAAAGTTTTGAGAAGCTAAACTAATGGAGGATTGAAGAATATTTTGATGGGTAAAATATTTGAGTTGAAGTGCTGTTGAGATTTAGATTTCCTTCTGCTGAGTTTTAAGAGGAAAGATTACATACCTCTTTATGCTTCTGGAGGAAGAGTGCAAGACTTATCAGAGTAGAGGAGACTCCTGCTTCGGACCCCGGGAAGGCCTTTCGAACATCAAGGCTAAGGTTGTAAGGTTCTTCTGTATATTTTAAGATTAATACAATCAAGTTCTGCTTTTCTCAATAAATTGTCGTTCGATTGTTTATTTCAATAAGCTGTCGTTTGATCATTTATTTCATAGATTCCTTGATCACTATGATAGGTATGTTTTATAATTATTTGTTATACAGGTGCTATTGATATTTTCTTGTTTGTGATTGCAGATCAATGAAAGATGATACTTTCTTGTGACAAAAGGGCCCTTGTTGCGACGAAGGATTATTGATGCAATGAAAGCACTGCGACCGCAAATAAGCATTTGGATCTAAGGTAGGATCGACACCTTCATAGCATTTATTTGTAAAACGAATATACTTAGAGAAAGACAAACTTAGTTGTTCGTTTGTTGCTAGATTGTCTTCTGACACTAGGGAGATCGGTCTTGTCCGCAAGAACGATTTATCCGTCCAACAGAATTGGCGACTCCACTGGGGAAAGAACTTGTTGTTTTTGGTTCTCTTTTATTTTGATTTGAGGAAAAGTTTTTCCTGGTTTTTGATTGATGGATATCTGCCTGGGTAGCTTAGTTTTTCTTCTTTTTTAAAAATTTTTGAAATCTTTTATGTTTTTCTTGAAGTTTTCGGGGGACCGCACTTTGTCTTCACACACAGTGCGGGCATCTCCGCACTTTCCTTAAGTAAACAGTGCGGGTCCGCACCTGTTACTTCTGGGAGCCTGCGGACCCTGTTAGAATTTTTGAAAAACTTCTGATTTCTTCTTTTAGTTTAGTTTAGATTTAATTTAGGATTCTTAGCATCTACCCAGATCTGTATTTCTCTGTCAAAAATGTCTTGTTTCTGAATTTCTTTCAGCGATTCTTCATCTCATCAATCTCCATTAAGTTAACTGGGTGTTTTGAGTCTCTTTTTTGAGAAATTCTTAATTTGATTTCCTTTGGTCATTACTTGGAGGTTTGTCTCAGTGTTTTCACAATTTTCCATCTTTTTGCTTTTGTTTTTGCAAAAAAATTTCCCTTTGAGTGTTAATCACCTTTGAGTGTTTTTTGATCTTTGGAGCTCTCACCCGATTTTCTTGACTTCCACTTGATTGGTTCTTAGATTACATTAGAATCATCTTGTGTTTGAGAATTCTCTTGCATAGATCACATTTGCATAATTAGAATTCTCATTTTCAGAATATGGATGAAAAATGTGCATAGATTACATTTGCATACTTTTCATGTGAATTGTGCATAGATTACAATTGCATAGTTTACATTCTGAAAAATCAATCGTAGATTTAGATTTTTTCTTTGATTTTAATTTAGATGTTTTTATGTTTGTTTTAAAAAAAAAATATTGTTTTGGGATTGATTTGCATTAGTTTTTCTTGATAAAATTAGTGCATTAGAGAATTTGTTATATTTTCTCTTAATTATCAATCTTTGCATTGTTGGAAGAGAATGGAAACTCTCTCCTTACTTTAGGTAGGATTCATCGAATTGAAAAGATTACATTATCATATTCGATTGCATTCAGTTTTGGTTCGGGTCATAACACCATTGGTTTCATATCCATTTACCTTTTGAGTAATAACAGCCTTAATAACACAGCGCTTAATTAAAATTCATCTAGTAATTTTTACATTTTTAGGGCTCTTTCCACCAATCTAGCTTAGGCTAGTGTCTTGGAATAGGTTTTAGTTAACTCTCCAAGACATTAAAACAAACAAGTAGTCGATCTTGCGGTAGGAAAAATTCCAATTGTTGCATGTATGCTCTGGGAAGCTCCTCTTAAAGGAGTCAAGCACGAGATCATATCAGAACCACTGAGGTAATCAATCCTTCCTCATTGGGAACGATAGAAGATATACACGTATTAACAACGGTAAACCTCGGATAGACCATTGTCGAGGAGCCTGGGGTCACTTGTTAGTAAACCTTGGATTATTTCAAGGAGCCTTCAAGGGGATTGAGCTTTGTTACTCTGCCCTTGCGTGTGTATCGGATCGTAGACTGTTCCCCCAGGTATATTTGTTTCAGTTGGTAACCTTAGTGACCATAATCTTTAGGATTCTTCCTTAAGGTGACGGTGGAGGGAAGGTCCCACTGTACCTGGAGCAGACGTCGACTAGACTCACTTGGACTCTCTGGGGGGTTATCTTCACTCGAGATGGTTTTGTGAAGAAACTTGTGCCAGTCTGTTTCATTAAGCAGGTTGTCGGGGTAACTGTTCCAACCGCCCTTTCTGTATTAAAATCTACGATGTTGGATTTCATCACCAACTAGTGTTTCTAGTACGGGAAGTTACTGTTTGTGTGTGGTTTGACTCCTAGATTTGATAGTGCGTGTTAATTTGTTTGTTTTTACTTTTAGAGACCATAGGTGTGAATTGTGAATTTTAATTGTTAGGTGTGAATTTTTAATTGTTAATTGTTAATTTTAGTTTTTAATTTGTTAATAAAATTCACTGAAGTTGAATAGAATGGCAACTGTTCCGGAATTTACCAACCAAGGAACCCCTCTTAACGAGAATCCTAGTACTTTTCCTTGCTTTGGAAATGTTGGTCCTCCTTATATGGCTACATTGTCATTACCTGGATTTACAATAGGTTTACCGATATGGTTACTTTCAACTTCGTTGGCCCTGAATACTCCAATTGTTCTACCTCAACCGAATGCTTCACCTAAGCAGATTTCACCATCTCAACATCACCAACCTTCTGTTGACCCTTTACCTTCTTCGTCTAATATTTCTTCCTCCATTTCTTCCTCTTCGCTTGGTAAAAGTCTTGACGCTAGTAACCAGGTGGCTAAGAAGAAGAAGAAAGGGAAGAAGAAGAAGAAGAAGAAGCAAGGTAAGAAAGAAGTCAACCAACCAACCATGGATGTAAGGGTTAGTTGTGTTGAGGAAACCTCCAACATGCATCGTAAACCCAAATACGCTTGTAGTTTTTAGATAGTTTCTGAGGATAGTTCCTTGTACTGTGTCAACCTCGTTAAAAAATGAAATAGTGAGTGTGAGGATAGTTCCTTGTACTTTGTCAACCTCGTTAAAAAAATGAAACAGTGAGTCTGAGGATAGTTCCTTGTACTGTGTCAACCTCGTTAAAAAATGAAATAGTGAGTGTGAGGATAGTTCCTTGTACTGTGTCAACCTCATTAAAAAAATGAAACAGTGAGTCTGAGGAGAGTTCCTTTTACTGTGTCAACCTCGATAAAAAATGAAACAGTGAGTGTGAGGAAAGTTCCTTGTACTGTGTCAACCTCGTTAAAAAATGAAACAGTGAGGGTGAGGAAAGTTCCTTTTACTGTGTCAACCTCGTTAAAAAATGAATCAGTGAGTGTGAGGATAGTTCCTTGTACTGTGTCAACCTCGTTAAAAAATGAATCAGTTGGCGATGAGGAGAGTTCCTTGTACTGTGTCAACCTCATTAAAAAATGAATCAGTGTGGGTGAGGATAGTTCCTTGTACTGTGTCAACCTCGTTAAAAAATGAATCAGTGGTCTGAGGAGAGTTTGTTGTACTGTGTCAACCTCGTTAAAAAATGAATCAGTGAGTCTCAGGATAGTTCCTTGTACTGTGTCAACCTCATTAAAAAATGAATCAGTGTGGGTGAGGATAGTTCCTTGTACTGTGTCAACCTCGTTAAAAAATGAAACAGGTGTCTGGAGCAGAGTTCTTGTCTTGTGTCAAGCTCCTTAAAAAATGAAACATGTAGGTAGATTGTAGAGAGTAGATTTGTAGATCATAAATAGGTAGTTTCCGAGGAGAGTTCCTTTTACTGTGTCAACCTCGTAAAAAAATGAATCAGTGTGTCCGAGGAGAGTTCCTTGTACTGTGTCAACCTCGTAAAAAAATGAATCAGTGAGTTTGAGGATAGTTCTTGTTACTGTGTCAACCTCGTTAAAAAATGAATCAGTTAGTCGAGAGCATAGTTCCTTTTCTTGTGTCAAGCTCGTTTAAAAAATGAAACAAGCTTCTCTGAGGACAGTTCTTTTCCTGTGTCAACCTTGTTAAAAAATGAATCAGTTGGTCAGAGGATAGTTCCTTTTTCTGAGTCAACCTCATTAAAAAATGAATCAGGTATGAGGATAGTTCTTTTCCTGTGTCAACCTCATTAAAAAATGAATCAGTAGGTTATGTAGGTAGATTAGAAATAGGTAGTTTCTGAGGATAGTTCCTTTTACTGTGTCAACCTCGTTAAAAAATGAAACAAGTTGCCATGAGCATAGTTCTTTTCCTGTGTCAAGCTCATTAAAAAATGAAACAAATCCTCCCCTAATTGAGTCGAGTCTTTGAATAGACCTCATAGATGTTAAGTAATATATTTAGGTTAGTTTTTAGGTCGGGTCTATCATATGATCTCGTAAAAGAACCTTCATTCCATCCAGCTTTTAATTACTAGTAGTGTACTTAGTTGAATGAAATGAAGCTGGGGGGGCATGCGCTCTAGCAGCTACGCTTAGGGGGCATCAAGCACAGTTTTCTCTTTGTTTCAAGCTTGTGTAAAAATGAAACCACTCTGAAGCATAGTTTTTTCCCTGTTTCAAGCTTTTGTAAAAATGAAACCTATCTTGAGTCAATTTCGGTTATTTTCAAGACTCGTTAAACTTATGAAAATCCCGAGATTATTTTGCTATATTTCATTCTCGTAAAACACGTGAAAATGCCTAGTTCTTTCCGTCTTTTCCTGCTCGTAAATTAAATTGAAAGTCGGCCACAGGAGTACATTTTTATCCCTTTTTCGAACTCGTTAAAACTTACGAAAAAGTGAAAACTATGAGTACATTTTTATCTCTTTTTCAAACTCGTTAAAACTTACCGAAAAAGCGAAACCATTGGAGTCCTCTTTTAAGCCCTTTTCAGACTCTCTAAACATGAAAAGATCGCCGAGTACTTGACTATTCGAACTCGTTAAAGTAAATGAACAGTCGTCCCTTCAGTATAAGTTTACCCCTTTTACGGACTGAAATGGACTATTTACGAAAAAGGTATACGTTGACCAATTACAGTCAATAGAGTTCTCTCCCGCATTATTTTATCCTTTTTCGGGCTCGAGAGACTAAATTTACGAAAAAGAACACCCATGGAGTTTTCTTAAGTTTTTCTTCTGACTCCCTAAAACTGAAAAACACCGAGTTTCTCCTATACCGGACTCGTTAAAACTTAACAGTAAAGGACCTGTTCAATTTTTAACAGAAATCCTAACCAATTTCTTCAGGGTTCGAATTTTAAACTAAGTTGGACTCATCCGAAGGATGAGCTTATAAACAAGCAAATGTTATCCCTCTCCAAGCTTGTCAAAAATAAAGAGGTACTTGCGTAAATGGTGGGGGAAAAGAGAGAAAACAAACCCGTTTGTTACATTTTGATTATTCGTAAAAACGTTAACCACTTTGAACACTCACACTTTTTGTCCACCTCGCTGGGGAAAATCCTTTCGCCAATGCTAATCGAACCTCATTTGAAAGTCTTCATTCGGTTTCTGGGTATTAGTTTTGGGTCAATTGTCACCAAGCCATCTGCAGTGTCGTTATGTGTTCAAGAGGACAGTTCAAATAAACCATTCATCTGCAAAATATCTGTCATCCATTTTTTACCATCCCTGAGTCAGTCCTTGCCAATATATTTTCAAAACTTGATCTATGATTTCGTGTTGTGGGTTTGCCTACGACAGATCACTTTCTATCAACATCAGCACATTATCTAGGAAGTTGATCCAGAAATTGTCAGTACCTTGAAATCTGCATGCCTCAATGTCAGGTTTCTCGCCTTCGACGATAGGTTGCATCATTGATCTTCGATCGAATGATTCCGTGAGATGTTCGACTTCATTTCATTCATTCACATTTCATGGATTGTACTGAGTACTTTGAGAGCCATTGACATTACTGGTGGTTACTCTCACACTTGTTAAAAGTTCACATCATTGACTGGTAATCAAGTGGTTTCTACCATGTTCGACTTCAACACATTTATTCACATGGATAGAATCGTACTAGTTCGAGATGCGGAAATCAAGACACTGGATCTAGTTTCTACCATCCAGGCTGCGAGGAATTTTGTTATTATACAGTGGACTATTTATAAACAGATGGCTGCGTCCATGCTGTGTCGACATATGTCTATACTGTTGATGTATTCAAAATCATTCCTATATCAGAACAATTTAGATTAGTTTAGTTAGTTTTTGATCTGAGTATGGGAATGCCTACCTCAGCGATGATATGATTACATATATATATATTTTGCATTGAATGTTTTTACAGGTTCCGACTGGGGTGACCACGGGATGATCCTTGAAATGATAAAGTACTTCACTCTTCATATATGACAGACTTTATCTTCATCTATTTCAGACTTCGCACTTTAGGGGGCAATCTGTTACACTGAAAAATGTCACCTTGACATTCTGATGACTGTATGAGCTCATTGACACTCATACTTACCTCCTCTGCAAGTCTTACAACCTTTGTTCCTCATTCCATGCCCTGAAAATGGAGGAAAAACCCTAAAAAGCTCAAAAAACCTTGGGTACGCAGTTGATATGAGGCTTACCTGCGTTTTTAGCTAGGGTACGCAGGTAATGTGAAGAGAAATTGCGGTATAGAACACACTTTTCCAGTGTAATGCCTGCGGTACCCCTGTAAAGTTAAAAAAGCGCGGAATTAAACTGAAAAAGTTGAATTTTGGTCAATTCTGGAAGGTTCTGGATGATATTTTTTGGGGATGAGTATGCTTTGATAAGGTGCATGTATCCCACACCTTAAGGAACTAATCCCTTGATGTGAGGAGCCTATCCCTTTGAAGGAGGGTTCTATCCCTTTAATGGTGGAATCCTAACCTCCTCATCTGCTCTATAAAAGGAGGCATTGGGTAGCCTAAAAGGGTTAAGTTTTGATGGAGATTTTGGAGATTGAGGATTAGAGTTCAGCTTTATGTGTGATTGAGTTGAAGAGATTTTGAGAGGAAAGATCACATACCTCTTTATGCTTCTGGAGGAAGAGTGCAAGACTTATCAAAGTAGAGGAGATTCCTGCTTCGGACCCCGGGAAGGCCTTTCGAACATCAAGGCTAAGGTTGTAAGGTTCTTCTGTATATTTTAAGATTAATACAATCAAGTTCTGTTTTTCTCAATAAATTGTCATTTGATTGTTTATTTCAATAAGCTGTCGTTTGATCGTTTATTTCATAGATTCCTTGATCACTATGATAGGTATGTTTTATAATTATTTGTTATACAGGTGCTATTGATATTTTCTTGTTTGTGATTGCAGATCAATGAAAGATGATACTTTCTTGTGACAAAAGGGCCCTTGTTGCGACGAAGGATTATTGATGCAATGAAAGCACTGCGACCGCAAATAAGCATTTGGATCTAAGGTAGGATCGACACCTTCATAGCATTTATTTGTAAAACGAATATACTTAGAGAAAGACAAACTTAGTTGTTCGTTTGTGGCTAGATTGTCTTCTGACACTAGGGAGATCGGTCTTGTCCGCAAGAACGATTTATCCGTCCAACAGAGCCATTGTAAACCAGGGCACGGAGTTTGCTTTTGGAGTTTTCTTTTGGGTGTCGAATAGACAAAATTTTGAAGGAAGTCATGAAAGAATACTTTTCTACATTTTAGCTCCTGTGGAAAGAGTGGTTGTTGAAAAAGATCCAAAGGAAAAATGTATATTTCCTTGAAGATAACTACATTTACTGTGATGTTTTTTTCTTTTCTTTTCTATTGATGGTGCTAGTATTTTAATGGTTCTTATATGTATTTTTTTCCCTAACCTCTTATGAAAAATCCGATGCTAAAATCATGTAATGAATAAACTCTACTGTTGTTTCATCAAGTTCGAGCTAAGTGAAAAGAAAACAGAGTAAATTTTGGTTATAAGTAAAAAGTAAAAATAAACTTGTGGTAAAATGTTTTGAGATTGGGCTCCTAATTTCATGGAAGTTTATAATTAAATGAAAAGTGGTGTGTGGTATTGATTAGTGATTGGACTTTTTTAGATTGGCGCTTTCACTAATAAAGCAAGTGTGGAGTGGTGAACTAAATGTTTTTTGTTTGTTAAAATAAATCAAAAGAAGGGGAAAGAGCCATATTGTCCAAGGAGTGTCTTTTGAGTTGTGAAGCTTAATATAAGTTTATGACTTGTGCTTGAGGTGTTATTATTTGTGATTAAGGATTTATTAAATTTATTGATTAATAAGTTGTCATTATTTAAGGAGTAAGTAAATTAGCCATTAAAGTTATTGATTTATATGTTTAGAGACATGGCTAATATATTAGTAGAGTCTTATCTATCTGATTCTAATAAGTTGGATGGTGAAAATTATGCAAATTGGAATTTTAAGTTTCAGACATTGATGGAAGGCCACAATATATGGACGATTTTGTTTGGAGATGAATTGAAGCCAGAGCCTGCTCAAGCTATAGTTGTTGCAATTCATGATTGGCAACGGCGAGAAAACAAAGCAAAGGTGTTGTTGTGGATGTTTGTTAAGGACAATATTATCCCACTCATGAGGGAGTGAAAAACATCCAAAGAGACATGGGACACTCTCAAACATTTGTATGAGATGAAGACTACAAATTGAATATTTTATTTAAAGAGTAATATTATTTCAATTAAGATAGAAGAAAATGAAAATATCAGTGATTTTATTTCTAGAATTAAGGACCTAAAAGATAAATTAGGTGAAATTGGTGAAACAATATCTAGTACAGACTTGGTTACTGTGACATTAAATGGAATGTTGGATGAGTATCAAATTTTTATCACTGGTCTTGCAGCTAGAGAGAAGGCCCTTACATTTGATGAATTGGCATGTATACTTATGCAGGAAGAAGAGCAAAGAAGAAGCCTTAATCATAAATCTCCCAATTCAAATTTAGCATTGATGGCTAAAGGGAAGCAAGCCTTCAAAGGAAAAAAATGAGAGAAAAATAAATGCAAAATACCACAGGTAAAATAATTTCAAGGTACACCTTCACCAAGGTCATATGTCAAATCAAGTAGAGATGATGTATGTTACTATTGTGGAAAACCTAGCCATTTTTCTAAGAATTGCTTGAAAAGAAGATCTAATTTATTTAAACAAAGAAGGCATACAAAAAATTATGTTGATAGAGATGAGGCAATCAGTCATGAATTTAAAAATATTCAATTATTTGTGTCCAATGTTGCTTTATCAGTAGGAACTGATGATGATAATGCTTGGTTTATAGATTCTGGTGCATCAATCCACATGTCATGAAAAAGAGCGTGGTTTGATATTAATCATGAAGTTAATAATGGTGCACACATCTATTTAGGAGACAATACATCACATGAAATTAAAGGATATGGTGATATAAGTGTTACTATGCCTAATGGACATGAAAAACAAATTCAAAATGTGGTGTATGTTCCAGGATTAAAGAAGAACTTAATTTTTTTCTCTACTATTACAGATCAACATTTAAAAGTTGAATTTGTGAAATCACATTGTTTGGTAAAGGATATGCAGGACAACTACAAGGTTGTTGTAAAAGGAATAATATTTTGGGGATTATAAAATTTGGATTTGGCAAAGAATAGGCATCAAGCTTTCACATATGTTAGCCACCTATAAAAATTTGTCATTCCAAATGGTGGCTAAATCTTTTTTAGCCTTCAAGAGATAGTTTCATCTAAAAACCTATCATCTTTTGAAGTCTTCTAATGTTCTTTTCTATTTGAGTTAATCTTCACTACTATTCCATTATTACTCCTAAGATATCTGTTGTTTACCAAAAGAAAAACTACTCATGAGGCTCCATTTTCCATCATTTTCACTCCTCCTTTCACTCATAAAAACAATTCCATTTTCATCCTTATTTCCTTCATAAAAACCCTCCATAAAATTTCATCTAACCTTATAAATCATCCAAAAACCTTTTAAAACCTTATGTCCCCCTTTCATTTGGTTCAAAAACCCTTCTTATCCCTTACCGGAACCGTCAAAATCCACTGAAAGACCTTCATTTTGGCCTAAAAATCCCATTTTTCAGCTTAAGGCCTTAAGCCCCTTTCAGCCTTAGCCCTAGCCCCTTTCCGCATATGACCCGCACTATGACTAAGCGCGAAGCGCCCATCGCATCACAAAAATTCATTGCATCGCAGTCGCAATTCCCTTTATCCTTTCCCTTTCCCTCCTCCGATGCCGATCCCTCGGTTTAATCTCAGCCGTCGAATCCATAAGAACTGACATCTAAGATTTAATCACAATCCGCTCATAGCCCTCCGACATCACACCTGTCAATTCAATCCTAACCATTGATCTTTGATACCTATCCGACATCCAGCGCTTAATCGCTCATCGCACAATCAAAAACCCTGGTGTTTTGGCCTCTTTCCTTTTCTCCAATGCGACGTAATCCCAGTTGTTCATCCCACCAGATCCAATAGTTCGCGCTCAATCGCATCAACACATTGCATCTCCAGTTTTCCATTTTCTCCCATCGATGTGATTCTGCGTTGAAATCTCCACCGTTGATCAAGTTTGATTGGACGGTCTGTGTTACTTTCGCTCTTCAAACCCCACCCTTCTCATTCTCCCCCATCGACAGATCTCCGCTGTCCATTCCCCTGATCCAACGGTTCACATTTAAACCGCCATTGACCCCATATAACTTTTCGCTCATGCATTTAACCTGATATTGAATTAATTCCACACTGTCAAATCTGCCGCCCATCTTCCAAAGACTGACACTCTGTTTCGCAAAATTTTAGCGCCCGAGAGTTAATATTTAAAAATTACGTGAAATGGGTGGTTTTTATTTTTCCACGTGTCAAACGCTAACGTATATCGCGTTCCAAAAGATAATACCACCTCCCCCCCCCCCATTTCGCCGTGAAAAAACCATTCCTGGTTTTCCGACATACAACCTACCCTCCATAACATTGCCTTTCACGTTTTTTCCCAACCGTCGATCTCTGAGATTAGACGGTTCTGTTTTAATCTCGCCCCCATCCATTCTCCATTCATCCGATCTCCCAAATGACTTCATTAACCAGTCTCCACTGTTGATCATCCTGATCTAACGACTCTCATTATATTGCAACCCCAAGTCATTTTCCTTCATCTTTTCTCCCAAACGATTTCATCAGACGATCTCCACCGTTGATTATCCTAATCCAATGGTTCCTATTCACTGTCGCGCCCAAACTTCATTTCACCTAGTTAGCTTTTATGCCAGTATTTTCCTCCCTTTTTCCGCTGCATCCACGTTCTTCCTCACTGCTCCTCCATCCTCACGAGCCTCTGAAGCAGTCTTAACCAAATTTCGCAGGATTTTATAAATGAGTTTGTTGTGTTTTTTGCAAGATTTAATGGTGGTCCATCTGTGTTTTTCCACAGTCACAGAAAAGTGACAAAGGGGCTCGAAGTGATGATTTTGTGCCTTAATCCAATGAAGAAAAGGGTATGCAAGGTATGAAATCCAAGTTTAAAACATCTGGATCATGATCCAGGGTTTAATAGAAACCCTCTAATAGCAGAAAGATACCTGTGTAAACAAGCCAAACAAAGTGTATCAGTGAAGAAATTAACAGTAAAGGGATTAATGATTAAGCCTGAAAATCAGAGTTTTAATCATCAGGCTTAAAGAAACAAAGACAATATCCAAGAAAAAAGACCCGAAGATGAAGATCAAGGCTAATTAATCCTAAACACAGCTCAAGAACATATTAAAATGTTTTAATGTTAAAACAAAGAAAATATCAGTAAAGAGGCCTCCACTGCCACATCAGAGGCCAAAATATCCTCTTTAGCTACCAAAGTGCCACCTACAGCCTCAATAAATCAAAAGAAAGCATAGTAATTGCCTTAGTCAGTGATATTTTGTTAAAGACAATCAGAGTTATTGCCAGCCTGCCTAAAGAGTTTTAAAGTCAACAAAATCTGCCAAGTAGCTTAATACTTAATGAAAACCAATTAATACAGAGGAAATATCAGAAATCTTCTCTATTGAGCCCCTCAAAGGCTAAGAAGCATTAAATTGTATTTATTGAACCTAGAGACCCTTCCTTTTTTCCACCTCCTCATTTTATTCTAAAATCTCCTTGGGGAGCACATTGTAAAGCATTGGTTATTAGAATTTGATGTAATAGTTGCAGTATCGAACCATTGTTGAATTTAAAGAAGTCCTGAAGCTCTGAAGCTGTGTTTAAAATTATTGAAGAAGTTAGGATGAGAAGAGAAGTTGTTGCTGTGATGAAACATTAGACTTGAAGTATGTGACTGGACTGATAATCAATATATAGTCTGATTCTTGGGATCCTGGTCTATATCACTGGTGAAGTACCTCTTACTATTATTGTTTTCCTTTCATGTATGCCATTTTGCTCACTTTTCTCTGATAAAGAATAGCAAATATAGAGCTAGGTTTTACTGTCAAAAGTACCCTACTCTCACTGATAAGCTTTATCTATATGTTTTTTGCTAATTGTTATATTTAGGAATGACTTAAATTAAGAGTAAACATTATCAAGGAATGTTGGTTTGTCCATTTCTTGAGGTGCAAAACTTGAAAGGATGTTCTTGAATGATATTTTTATTACATGCCAAGTAGAGTTAAACTAGAAAAGTTTATGGTTTGCCTTGTCTTCTAGTTCTTTCTCCAAAGGTTGTTTTGAAAGTTTCCCTGAGAGTATGCTAAAAGAAAGTCTTCATTTTAATGCATCTGACCTGATCTTAAGCTGCACTTTGTTTTCTTATCTACTTTCATCCCTTCTGAAAGTGGTCATGTGTATTACTGGATTGTTTGCATGATAAGTTAGCTTTAATACAAGCTTGTCCAAAGAAGTTTATGGTTACCCCTATCCTTTGGCTGGTTTCAAACAATTGCTTAAAAAGACTTTTCTTGTATGGAAATTTTATAAATCCTTGTTGAAATTATTGGCTTTTTCCACTTTCTCAACACTTTAATGTTCCACTCTATCATTTAATCTAAAGGATCTTTTGATATAGATGACTTGCCCCTTGGACCACTCTTGAAATTGTTGCACAATTAAACCCTTTTTGTGACTCCATTGCCCAATGGATTAAAGTTGCTTCACACTAATCCTATCTTCTAAACACTTCTCAATATACTTGCATCTTCACACTTTGAAACTCTTTCATTTTGTGATATTCCATCCAATTTAAGATCACACCTGACCAACCAAACAAACAAAAATCTGTGTTCTTAACAACTATCCTAAACTCATACTAAAAGCCTTAAAGATAAATAAATATTTTCACTTATAGAGAGATCCCTCTCTAGATTCAGGTGGGTAGATCCTAGAATCCCGAAGTGGTTTTTGATGTAGTCTCTGCAGCATTTAGTCTTTCCACTCTACTAAATTATAGGGACCTAACATTTCTAGTGACTCCACTGGGGACTTTTGAGTGAATTACATTTTATACATCTATAAGACCTCAGAAGACCCAAAAACATTTTAGATTGGTATATGGTGGTGGACCATAAAACATTTTACCTCCAAAAGAGCTAAAATTTTTCACCTGGTGACTCCACTGGCCTCCAGTAGGCCTAATATCCCTCTAGTATTTGTAGATCCCTTTGGGAATGAATTGAGAAAACCAAATCATACTGTTGGTGGACAAAAAAGTTTAAATCATCCACCTGGAAACTCCACAACTCTCAAAGACCAAATGACTGCACTGGTAGAAAACCCTGAACTGATTAAGTAGACACAATGACATCTTTCCTGATTTACAAACATGATTCCAAGGATACAACAGAGATATGCCCCAATGAGTAGAGAACATCTCCCTGGGTTTCCACATAAGATGCACCAGGTATTATGGGATGATAACCTTCCTGTTTTTCAGGGTGAAAATTTTGATAACCAACTATTACATCTTATCAAATTTGGCATACATGTATGGAGGTTAAAGGTTAAATGGAATGAAGATTACCTAATGAAAATGCTCATGTTAACATTAGAAGGAAGAGCTAGGGATTGGTATGAATGGTTGAAATCTAGTAGTTTGTTTTCTTTAAAAGACCTTGAATATGTGTTTTATGAGAACTATAAAGGAAACACTACATCATTATCATGGGGTGAAATACATTATGATCCATCACAAAACACCACCCAACACCTTACAGAAAATGATCAGGATTTGGAAGGAATGAATCCTGAAGATATTTTAACATCCATTCACGAGTTTAATATCTTATTGAAGAATTATAAGAATATAGATGAATCAGTTGAGAAAGAAATCAACCAAGAAATAAAGGACATTCTTCAATATATCCCTGAAAACTCAAAAAATGATTCATCATCCCTTATAGCTGAGGCGCAAGAAGACATCCAGCCTCAAAATCAGTCTTCAAAAGAGACATAGAACTGTTGTACTCCTGTTCAAAGGAACATAGAAACATCTTTCCCTTTGACAGAAAAAGAGATAGATCAGACTATTAATAAACAACCAGTCTTTGAAACCTTTTTCAAAACATATACTCTTGCCCATTCACATAGAGAACTTTGTTTTACAGATTTAGAAAGTTCTTTTGTGGATCAAAATAAAGAAGGACATGTTGTGAACCCAGTATGTTTGATTGGTAGTATTACTTATATTTATGATTTTCCTAACTTTAATCTATCTAGTGATGATGGTCCCCAAACAAAAGTTAATCTTGCAGGACCATCATTAGCAGATTTATGGGAGGAAGATCAGTTCCTTCAAAGAAGTAACGAGCTAGTACAGACTATTTATCATACTAATGAATAAAGTTATGAAAGCTTGGAAGTAAGTAAAGATTCATTCGATATTTTCTCTACTTCATCTCAGACCATCAGTAATAGTTTCCATGTGATTGGGAATCAACAGCCTTTCAGCTTAAAGGTTGAAGAGGAAAACAATGAAGAAATTTTTGAGCAGGTTGAAATAAAGGAGCCTTCTCTTGAAAAAGAGGAAATAATTGAACATACCCCTGCTTAAGAATATAATAACCTCTTCACAGAGTTCAGCCCATTAAATCAAGATATTTTGGGATTTCAAGAGGACAATACTGCTAAATATGATGAGTCCTCTAGTTCAGAAAATAATGAAGATGAGGAAGTTTTTATTTCTCAAGAGAATATTTACCTTGATTCAGTGGAGAAAGAAGAGATGATCCTAGTAGAATAATGTTTTCAAAATACTCTTAAGCAGGCATTATTTCAAGATCCCTATGTAGATTTCTTGAAGACATCTGAAGAAGGGATAAAGGTTGCATACAATAGCATATCACCAAGTGCAACAAAACATTTTAAAACTGCTAATGAGAAACAAAGAAAATGGGAGTGGCCCTGTTTGTTTTGCATGCTCAAACAGATGAGCAAAGACCAGTCATGGAACCATCTGATTGACTGGATATATTGGAAAAGAGAATTTGTCAGCTATTTATGTAAATATTTCAAGTTATATTAGGTTAGATAGGAATGTCAATAAAGCTAAGCCTTTGAGCATTTAGTTAGTTGTTGTTATTTTCTTTGAAATGAAAGAAAAATACAAGAAACAATAGAAAAGAGAAAAGAGGGCAGAATGAAAACAAGAAAGGTACAGCCCCATACCAAAAAAGAGAGACAAAGTATGAAAGTGCTCAAGCGCAAATGTCACTCCTAAAAACACATTTCTAGTTAGTCATACAACCTAATCATGACTAATTAGTTTTTCAATTTACTGTTGATAGGTTAGTGAATTAGATCACTGAAACATCTCAATCTTGGCTTATTAGTAAGGTATATTAGGATAGAAAAATGAAGGTTCAAACAAGCTCAAAATCTGAACCTATGAATCTCAAAAAGAAGAATGGCTCTAATTAGATGAAATATTGAGCCAAAGATAGAAAACAAACTAGTTCTAAAAATCTCAAAACTTGAACCAGGAAAGAAAGAAGAAGCAGCTCAAACAAATTCAAAACTAGAGCTAAAGAATAATGAAGGATGTTTTAGTTTTCAAATCTTAAAGCCTTCATCATTTTTCTTTAATTTTCTGCAAATTTTAGTCTAAGTGTAGCTTGTTTTTATGCCATAGATCAGCAGCAAGTTAGACTGCTTAATCCTGACTTGACTGCTTTTCAATTTCTGTTTTAGAATATAGAGAATTAAAATCAGTTAGACAGTCTAATCCTAATAGATAGTAGTTAGGTAGAGAAACTTATGAGTTCAACCGCTTAATATGAACTCATGGAGGAATAAGAGTAGACTTAGATTAGTTTCCTATTTTCAAAAAGAATAAAATTTTGATGTTTAAAGGTATGCAAGTCCAAATGCACCTTTTTGAAGAAGAAAATGTTAGGAAGTAGGTTGTGTAGGTAGTTGTTTGGGGACGAATTTTTCTACTGATATCAAATGCTATAATCATCTTTGCAGTAGCTGATCAAAAAAGATGAAAAGGTTGTCAAGGTACAAATCCACTAATCTACATTCAGAAAATGTTGTTCTGAGGTTCTTGACACCTCCAAGGAGCTACCATCCCAAGTTGGAGTCGCTGTTAGCCACCTATAAAAATTTGTCATACCAAATGGTGGCTAAATCTTTTTTAGCCTTCAAGAGATAGTTTCCTCTGAAAACCTATCATCTTTTGAATTCTTATGATGTTCTTTTCTCTTTGAGTTAATCTTCACTGCTGTTATATTATTACTGCTAAGATATCTGCTATTTACCAAAAGAAAAACTACTCATGAGGCTCCATTTTCCATCATTTTCACTCCTCCTTTCACTCATAAAAACAATTCCATTTTCATCCTTATTTCCTTCATAAAAACCATACATAAAATTTCATATAATCTTATAAATCATCCAAAACCCTTTTCAAACCTTATGTTCCCCTTTCATTTGGTTTAAAAACCCTTTTTCTCCCTTATCGAAACCCTCAAAATCCTTTGAAAAACCTTCATTTTGGCCTAAAAATCCCATTTTTCAGCTTAAGGCCTTAAGCCCCTTTCGGCCTTAGCCCTAGCCCCTTTCCGCATATGACCCGCACTATGACCAAGCATGAAGCGCTCATCGCATCGCAAAAATTCATCGCATCATAGTCGCAATTCCCTTTATCCTTTCCCTTTCCCTCCTCCGATGTTGATCCCCCGATTTAATCTCAGTCGTCGAATCCACAAGAACTGACAACTAAGATTCAATCGCGATCCGCTCATTGCCCTCCGACATCACACCCGCCGATTCAATCTTGACCGTTGATCTATGATACCTATCTGATAGCCAGTGCCTAATCGCTCATCGCACAATAAAAAACCCTAGTGTCTTGGCCTCTTTCCTTTTCTCCGATGCAACGTAATCCCATCTGTTCATCTCGCCAGATCTAACGGTCCGCGCTCAATCACATCAGCACATTGCATTTCCATTGCGCCGAGAGTTAACGTTTCAAAATTACGTGAAATGGGTGGTTTTTGTTTTTCCACGTCTCGAACGCTAACATATATCACGTTCCAAAAGCTAATACTGCCTCCCCCCCATTTCGCCACGTGAAAACCATTCCTATTTTTTCACCATACCGCCTACCATCCATAACAGTGCCTTTCACGTTTTTTCCCAGCCGTCGATCTCTGAGATCGGACGGTTCTATTTTAATCTTGCCCCCGTCCATTCTCCATTCATCCGATCTCCTGAATGACTTCATTAACCAATCTCCACCGTTGATCATCCTGATCTAACGACTCTCATTATATTGCAACCCCAAGTCATTTGCCTTCATCTTTTCTCCCAAACAATTTCATCTGACGATCTCCACCATTGATTATCCTAATCAAATGGTTCTTGTTCGTTGTCGCGCCCAAACTTCATTTTCACCTGGTTAGCTGTTCTGCCAGGATTTTCCTCCCTTTTTCTGTTGTATCCACATTCTTCCTCACTGCTCCTCCACCCTCATGAGCCTCTGAAGCAGTCTTAACCAAATTCTGCACGATTTTATAAATGAGTTTGTTGTGTTTTTGCAAGATTTAATGGTGGTCGATTTGTGTTTTTCCACAGTCATATACAAGTGATAAAGGGGCTCGAAGTGATGATTTTGTGCCTTAATCCAACGAAGAAAAGGATCTATAGGGTATGAAATCCAAGTTTGAAACATCTAGTTCATGATCCAGTGTTTGACAGAAACCCTCCAATAGTCAAAAGCCACCTGTGTAAACAATCCAAACAAAGTGTATTAGTGACGAAATTAAAAGTAAAGGGATTAATGGTTAAGCCTGAAAATCAGAGTTTTAATCCTCAGGGTTAAAGAAACAAAGACAATATCCAAGAAGAAAGACCTGAAGATGAAGATCAAGGCTAATTAATCCTAAACACAGCTCAAGAACAGATTTAAATGTTTTAATGTTAAAACAGAGAAAATATCAGTAAAAATTCCTCCACTACCACATCAGAGGCCAAAATATCCTCTTCAGCTACCAAAGTGCCACCTACAACCTCAATAAATCAAAAGAAGGCATAGTAATTGCCTTAGTGATATTTTGTTAAAGATAGTTAGAGTTATTTCCAGCCTGCCTAAAGAGTTTTAAAGTCAACAAAATCTGCCAAGTAGCTTAATACTTAATGAAAACCAATTAATACAGAGGAAATATCAGAAATCTTCTCTATTGAGCCCCTTAAAGGCCGAGAAGCATTAGCTTGTATTTACTGAACCTAGAGACCCTTACTTTTTTCCACCTCCTCATTTTCTTATAAACTTTCCTTTAGTAGCACATTGTAAAGCGTTGGTTATTGGACTTTGATGTAATAGTTTCAGTATCAAACCATGTTTAAATGTAAATAAGTTCTGAAGCTCTGAAGCTCTATTTATAGTTATTGAAGAAGTTAGGCTAAGAAGAGAAGTTGTTGCTGTGATGAAACATTGGACTTGAAGTATGTAACTGGACTGACAATCAATATACAAGCTGATTCTTGGGATGTTGGTCTATATCATTGGTGAAGTACCTCTTACTGTTATTTTTTTCCTTTCATGTATGCCATTTTGTTCACTTTTCTCTGATAAAGAACAAAAAATATAGAGCTAGGATTTACTATCAAAAGTACTCTACTCTCACTGATAAGCTTTATCTATATGTTTTCTGCTAATTGTTATATTTAGGAATGACTTAAATTAAGTGTAAAAATTATCAAGGAATGTTGGTTTGTCCATGTATTGAGGTGAAAAACTTGAAAGGAAGTTCTTGAATGATATTTTTATTACATGCCAAGTAGAGTTAAACTAGAAAATTTTATGGTTTGCCTTGTCTTCTAGTTCTTTCTCGAAAGGCTATTTTGAAAGTTTCCCTAAGAGTATGCTGAAAGCAAGTCTGTATTTTAATGCATCTAACCTGATCTTAAGCTGCACTTTGTTTTGTTATCTATTTTCATCCCTTCTGAAAGTAGTCATGTGGATTACTGTATTTTTTGTCAGATAAGCTAGCTTTAATACAAGCTTGTCCAAAGAATTTTACGGTTAGCCCTATCCTTTGGCTAGTTTCAAATAGTTACTTAAAAAGAATTTTATTGTATGGAAAGTTGATAAATCCTTGTTGAAATTATTAGCTTTTTCCACTTTCTCAACACTTTAATGTCCCACTCTATCATTTAATCTAAAGGATCTTTTGATATAGATGACTTGCCCCTTGGACCACTCTTGAAATTGTTGCACAATTAAACCCTTTTTGTGACTCCATTGCCTAATGGATTAAAGCTGCTTCACACTATTCCTATCTGCTGAACACTTCTCAATATACTTGCATCTTCACACTTTGAAAATCTTTCATTTTGTGATATTCCATCCAATTTAAGATCATATCTGACCAACCAAACAAACAAAAACCCTTGTTCTTAACAACTAGCCTAAAATCATACTAAAAGCCCTAAAGATAAATCAATCTTCGCACTTATAGAGAGATCCCTCTTTGGATTCAGGAGGGCTAGATCCTAGAATCCTGAAGTGGTTTTTGATGTAGTCTCTGCAGCATTTAGTCTTGCCTCTCTACTAAATTACAGGGACCTAACAGCATCAATAGGCATGTCAAACATAGAGCTTTGGCATCAAAGGTATGGGAACTTAAATCATAATGACCTAATGTTACTTCAAAATAAAATGATGATAGAAGGCCTTCCAAATATTAAGGGTGAACACTTTGAATGTGATGATTGTGCACTAGGAAAACAACATAAGGAAGATTTTCGTGTGCATGAAAATAGAGGAAAATGTGAAATACTTGAACTAGTGCATATTGATGTATGTGGTCCAATGAAAACTAATTCACTTGGTGGAGCATATTACTTTCTTATATCTATTGATGATAGCACTAGATACACCTGGGTGTATTTTATAAGAAATAAAAGCGATGTGTTTGAATACTTTAAAGAATTCAAGAATATGGTAGAAAAGCAATCAGGAAAGAGTATTAAAATTCTTCAATCAGATAAAGGTGGTGAGTACACTTCAGGAGATTTTGTCAAATACTACAAACAAAATGGAATTGTGCAAAAATTTACGGTACCACATAAACCTCAGCAAAACGATGTAGCTGAAAGAAAGAATATAACATTAGTTGAATGTGCTCGTAGTATGTTGAAAAGTAAAGGAAATTCTAATATTATCTGGGCTGAATCCATTAATACAACTGTATATCTTAAAAATAGAAGTCCTACAAAATATCTTAAGAACAAAACACCATTTGAATCATTTTATGGTTTTAAACCTAAAGTTAGTCATTTAAGGATATTTGGATGCAAGGCCTTTGCTCATATTCCTAAAGAGTATAGGAGAAAATTAGACGCCAAAGCTATCACATGCATTTTTATGGGATATTGTACTAACCAAAAAGCATATAAAATGTATAATCCAAATAATTACAAGGTATTTTCAAGCAGAGATGTTATATTTTATGAGCATGTAGATAAAAAAATGAAAGAGAACGAATATAATGTATGGCATCCTACTTATAACAACTTTAAAGAAGATGAAGTTGTGGAATCATCTCAAGCTCAAGAAATCATGGACATTCCAGAAGAGAATTCAAGAATCCAAAGCCCACAGAGAAGTGATGAAAGCACTCCACAGAGAGGAAGAAGAGGAGAAGGTACTCCACAGTGTAATGAACCTCTAAGAAGGTCAACATGACAAATTCAAACTCCTATCAGGTATAAAGATTATGCTCTAATGTCTCAAGTAATGAATGTTTTTGAGCCTTTAAATTATGAACAAGCCAAAAATCATAAAGAATCGATGGAAGCTATGAAAGAAGAATATGACTCTATAATGAAAAATGAAACTTGGGAATTAACATAATTACCTTAAAATAAAGTCCCTATAGGATCAAAATGGTTGTACAAGAACGTAGATGGTAGCATAGACAAGTATAAGGCAAGATTGGTTGCAAAAGGTTATTCCCAAAATGAAGGTATAGATTATGAAGATACCTTTGCTCTAGTAGAAAAAATGAACACTATCAGAATAATGATAGCATTGGCCACTAAATATGATTGGAATCTATATCAATTAGATGTGAAGTCATATTTTCTAAATGGGGACTTAAAAGAGGAGATTTATCTTGTTCAACGAGAAGGATTTGAAAAGAAGGGACAAGAACATCTTGTATGCAAGTTAAAAAAGGCCTTATATGGACTAAAATAGATACACAGATCTTGGTATGAGAAAATAGATAAATTCTTCTTTCAGCAAGGATTTAACAAAAGAAAAAATGATCCTAATTTGTATGTCAAGATAGATAGAAATGGAAGCATAGCATTAATCTCTTAATATTTTGATGTTCTAATAATAAAAGGGAGTGTTGATAAAATGATTAAAGACATAAAAAGGAAGTTATCACAGGAATTTGAGATGAAGGATCTTGGACAAATGCATTATTGTCTAGGTCTTGAAGTATGGAGAGATAATGGAAGCACTTTAATCACACAAAGTAAATATACAAACAAGGTACTAAAGAGATTTCATATGAGAGGATGTAAAGAAAGGAGTACTCCAATGGAACAAAATATCAAATTGAGAAATGATGATGGAACAAAGGAGGTGAATGGAACATTTTATCAAAAATTAGTGGGAAGCCTGGAATATCTCACTACCACTAGACCAGACATTGCTTATGCATTAAACATAGTTAGTCAATTCATGGCTAAGCTTCTTGAGAGCCATTGGATAGCTGCAAAAAGGGTCCTTCAATATTTAAAGGGAACTATCAATTTTGGTATTTAATATACTACTAATTGTAATGTTTAATTTATAGGTCATTCAGATTCCAACTGGGTTGGAAATCCAGATGATAGGAAATCCACCACTGGATACATGTTCAATATAGGATCATGAGCGATATCATGGAGCAGTAAGAAACAACCAACAATGTCCTTGTCATCAACTGAAGCATAATATAAAGCATTATGTAGTACCACCTGTGAACCCATATGGCTCAGAAGGATACTCGAAAATGTTGGTGAAGCTCAAGAAGAACCTACAATGATCAGATGCGATAACCAAAGCACCATCAAATTGGCAAACAATCATGTATTTCATGCAAGGTCAAAGCATATAGACACACAATATCATTTTGTAAGGGAAATGGTCCAATCAAAGGAAATTGACTTAATATATTGTAATACAAATGAGAATGTAGCTGACATATTCACTAAGCCTCTTGGGAAGGTTAAATTTGAGATTTGTAGAAGTAAGTTATGTGTTGTAGAAATTCCAGGCTATGTTGTAAGCCTAGCTGAGACTTAGACCAACAAACATGTCAATTAAGAGTATGTTTGTGTCTTAGGTATTGTGTTATAGTGTGTTTGTCATACGATTGGAATTAAGAGGGGGTGTCTGTATAAATTTATGTTTCTTGCAATACAAAATTACAAGTTTGTGTGATGAGTTGCATTCTCTAATACGATTTATACTATTAACTTTGCAACAAAGGATTTGTCTTTCTTTAAAAGGAAAAGAGGAAAAACAAACAAATATTTATGAGTATGATTAATTAATGACATTGTTTAAATATGTTATGTTTTAGAGTTTTTAGTTAAAATTAGTCAAAAGTTTTTTTTTTAATTTTTTTTGGGATTAAATCTTAATTTTTGTGATTGAATCTAAATTTTTAACTACATAAAATTCAGCATCATGAAAAAATCCCTAAACACTATAAAAAGTTTAAAACTAAAACTTATAATTTTAAAGAAAACTTTAATAGATTGAAGTTTAAAACTAAAACTTATAATTTTAAAGAAATCTTTATTACATTCTGAACAAATTAAAGAGGAAAATACGCCATATAACAGATAAACTACCATGAATTAAACATTATTCGGAAATTTGTGAACTTTTGATGAATCAATAATCACGAAGCTCTTGTGTGGTATAGCTAAAATATGAACGGATTCGGGGCTGTGTATGAGCTTTTGAAGATTTTTCGTTCTTAGACTTTTCACTGACTTGACTGGCGGACTGAAGAAATGATATTTTCAACGGCACTGATAGCCAACCCGTCGAACACGTTGTGGGATCCCGTCGACACGACGGTAAAGAAAGTTTGTGGAAAATTTGTTAAATTTGTTTGGATTTTGGATGCAGACAAATTATTTGGGAATCTGTTTGGGGTCAATTCACTGCCTTTTCCCACCCACCGCACTACTTTCTTTTCGGAAGATGATTCTGCAAAGACAGAGATTGGCTTTCTCAACGTGCTAAATCACTTATTTATTTTGTCGTGTATTCAAATTTAAATCCTGTGGAATATTCATCCAATATCACCCACTCTAAATTTCTTGATATGTTTAATATTAAAAAATATGATTGCATTCAATTTGTTATTGATTTATTGAAATTTAATCAATTTGTTGTTAGTTTATTGAAATTTTGGTGTTAATGGTTTAACGGGTGAAATTAAGCGTGTTTTATTAGAATGGAAAGTCGTAGTTTAACTAGTTTGTTTTTTTTCTTTGAAAATTTTGTAAATCCATGTTATAGTTATCAAACATCAAGATTTTGGGTGTCTTAGAGGTTTTTGATGGTGCTCAATCCATTTACACTATAAAAAACATGATTCACTGAAAGATTTCTTAAATTATTTTTGCCCAAATTCCAGGCATTTTTGGCCATTCAGGCAATTCCTCCACCTCCTAGACAACTCTAAACCTAAATTCAAAAAATAATAGATGTATATACCCATTTTCTTTGAGTTTTATTAACCATCATTATATTGTTGTCATTGCTATTTTTTAGATTTATTATCCTTTTCATTATGATTAATTTGCATTTTTTTTTTAATATTTATAATAATATCATTTATTTTCTCATTGTTATTTATTATTATTATTATTATTATTATTATTAATTTGTATTGAGGGTTCATGGGTGGCTAGATGTAAAAAGACCATAAGCTAAGCTTATGGGTGGGAGAGAGGAGAGTCATCCTCAACCATTAGTTATGGTTTGTTGGATTAGAGACTAGTGCATTTCAATTCAATTTCTACAAAGTTGTAAGTGAATTAGATTTTTCATCTTACATGTATGTTCTCACAAATTGTAATGACAAATTATGTAACTATTA
Organism: Pinus albicaulis; assembly: GCA_034641835.2. Classification (NCBI taxonomy): domain Eukaryota; kingdom Viridiplantae; phylum Streptophyta; class Pinopsida; order Pinales; family Pinaceae; genus Pinus; species Pinus albicaulis. The sequence goes on along the minus strand of CM076571.1, from coordinate 835,912,873 downwards.
ATGATAATGACAAATTATGTAATTATTAATGATTTTTTAAAAATAATGATTTGAATTTTTGTATATAATTTATGCCTAATTATATTTAAATTTTAATCATCATACCACTTCCCTAATTTTCTCCAAATATTTCTCCTTGGGTCCTAGGCTTTGAATTTACTTTTAAGAGATGGGAGATAAAAAATTTCCACCCCTTATGTGGATTAGCTAAATAGTTTAAAATTTGTTCTATTAGTATTCTAATTCCATTAATACTTAAAATTAGATTTCTATTCCCTTATATTTAGATATTTACAATTTATTATAATATTTTGGTAATTTGAATGAAAAAAATATTATGAAAGTACATTTTTAAAAAAATTAATAGTGTATTTTTAAGAATGCATTGTACTTTTAAAGGTGTATATTTTAAAATCAATTATTCATTTGTATTTGCACCAAATCATGTTTATAGATATTTGTAAGGATTTCAGTTGTGATTCTTAGTAAGCTAATGGATAACTTATACTAATGAAAATCTTAGAAAATAAAAATGTAGTGTGAATATATATATGTATATGTATATGTAGATGTATGGTGTTTTTAAATGTTGATTGTTGTTTAATTTCTAATTACTTGCATCCCTTTTATTCATTCATGAAATCATTTATTTCATTGATAGACTCATTGTGAGACTAAATATGTGTGCACATTTAACTATAATAGTAATTAGTATTATGATTTTATTTTTTTGTGTTCAAAATACAAATATTTGACTATGTAGTTTTCTGTAGTTAGTTAAAATGATGATTAAATGTTTTGCAAAGCGATTATGTGATATTTTGAAATGTGTGATATTTCGAAATGTATGATATTTTGAGTGGTCATTCTATTTATTATGAAGATAAAATAATTATAAAAGAGAATATTGTGGCTAATATTTAGGGTAAAAAATATTGAATAATTATTGTGAAAAATGAGCAAAAAAAAATCATAAAAATGTAGAGAAATATAAATAACATAAAATAAAATAAAATAGCCAAAGAACCTAGTGTGAAATAATAAAAGTTATTTAGTCTTCACATAAAGTTTATATGGTAATGATTTTTTTTTACAGCCAATGATTATATAATCTCTCAAATCAATTAAGTGTTTGGATCAAGTAAAGTGGCCCTAGAGCCTGACATGAAGTTCTTTCTTATGATTAGTTGTTGTTGATCACAAGTTTGTGTCTCTTCGATTCTATTGGGGTGAGACCCTCAACAATTTATCTGGTTTACCATCCACTAAAAAATGTGGGGAAGAACTCCAAGTTAATCACGCTTTCATTTGAGGTAAATATATATATATATATATATATATATATATATATATATATATATATATATATATTTGATAAAGTTGTCCATCTTGAACTAGAAAATTTTCTTCCTCTTCTTCACTTCTAACCTTTATTTCTCTTCCCACAAACCCCCCTTCTCATATCTCATATCAAAGGTTTTGGCCGAAAAAATATAAAACTTTTTTCAAACAATATAAAACTCTTAAGTAGTTATTTAGAATTGCCAAGGATACATTTAACTTTATGCTTTTTCAAGGAGTTTACCGAATTATTTATTCTTGTCACAAATAATACATTGGCCAAATTGGAAAAACTCTCAAATGTTATCTTAAGGAGCATACTACTAAGAAATTTCATAACTACATTTTAAGTTAGTAGTCACCAAATATTCTTATAATTCTAAACATCTCATTTGTTTTAACTAAACCAATCATTTTGCCTCAAAACTTTATGAGTCTCGAATCATTTAGAAAATAATGGAAATTGAAAATAGTCAAATATTTTTATTCATGAACATAATTATATATAAAAATAATCTCAAAAGTTTGTTATTTTTTATCTTGATCATAAAACTGTTTCCCTTTCTTGATTTTGTTTTAAAAAATTATCATTTTTAAGAAAAATTATATCCCTTACCCCTATGGTTTCCTCTTTTAACCTTTTACCTTCCTCTCCCATTCCCTCCTACTTGCAATATTTTCTATTTTAAATTATTAAAATAATGATAAATTCGCTTTTAACCTTTTATAATATTTATCATTTAAGTTTCTTGTAAGCATTAAATAAGTTTAATTATTTCAAAATGTTTTTTCATTATTTTATTTTATTCATATTTCATAACAAATTTATATTTATTTATTTTTCATTTTCAAAATGGATATTTAAAAAAAGTTCTAGCAAATCTTACACAACTTCAAAATCATACATGTTATATCTATATATTTTTCAGACATCAATAAACATATTTTTTTTTCATTTTATTGATATCTAAATAATACTCAACTTCAAAATCATACATTGTTATATCTATATATTTCAGACATCAATAAATATATTTTTTTCTTTTTTATTGATATTTAATAATATAAAATAAGCAAATTTAATATGTAAATATTTTATCTATAACTATAAAAATAATTAATCTACTAAATTTATAATTTAGTATCATAATTCCTCTTATAATTATTAAGGAATTTGTTAAATATTTAAATTAATTTTAATTTTTGATATTATTAAATTAATTGAGTATTGTAATTCCTCTTATAATTATTAAGAAACTTATTAAATATTTAAATTAATTTTAATTTTTGATATTATTAAATTTTAATATAATTTTTTTCCTTTTATATAACATATTTAAAATTTATTTTATTTTTAAAACTATGTAACAACATAATCTCTTTCTTGATATAAGATATTTGAAATCTTTGGCACATTACCTACTTGCAAAATTTAGAAGTGTCATGGTAAATGGGCGTACATTGCGGATGTCTTATCTAGAAAATACAAAATTGAAAGTGCGATGGTAAATGGCCATATATTGCCTCCAAAATGTATGGTAACCGATATTGAAAGTGTCATGGTAAATGGCCGTATATTGCGGTTGCCTTACCTTGAAGATATGACAAAATTCAAAGTGTCGTGGTAAATGGTCGTAGTCTTACCCGAAAAATATGCCAAATTTATGGTAACAGATATGGTCTATTAATGAGCCTGAATGAGGTCATGCTGTATATGTTTATAGTTGGATATGCCTATTAGTAAGGTTAGGCTGTATATGCTTATGGTAATAGATATGGCCTATTAATGAGTTTATATTGTGGTTTGCTTAATGAGTTTATATTGTGGTTTGCTTAGTAAGGTTAGGCTGTATATGCTTATGGTAATAGATATGGCCTATTAATGAGTTTATATTGTGATTTGTCTTCCTTTAAAAGGAAAATAAAAGATGAAAAACAAATAAATATTTATGAGTGTGATTAATTAATGATATTATTTAAATATGTTATATTTTAGAGTTTTTAAATTAGAATTAAAGCAATTTTTAATTTATTTTTTGAGTTAAATCTTAATTTTTGTGATATAAAATGAATTTTTGACTACTTACTAAATTTAGCATATTCTTTTTAAAACTAAAACTTATAAAATTTTCTGAACAGAGGAAAATATGCCATATAATTGATAAACTACAATGAATTAAACATTATTCGGAATTTTGTGAACTTATGATGAATTAATAATCACAAAACTCTTGTATGGAGTAGTTAAAATATGAACGGATTCTCGTTAGCTTGTTTTTAGACTTTTCGCTGACTTGAGTGTCAGACGGAAGAAATGATCTTTTCAGGTGTAGTGAAAGGAAAGGATGAGCGGGAAATAAATTCAGATTTAATTGGCAGTGCCACCCCGTTAAACACGCAGTGGGATCCAGTCGTCACTACGGTAAAGAAAGCTTGTGGAAATTTGTTAAATTTGTTTGGAATTTGGGTGCAGAGCGAATTATTTGGGAATCTGTTTGGGGTCAATTCACCCCACCGCCCTAAATTCTTTTCGGAAGAAGATTCTGCAAATACAGAGATTGGCTTTCTCGACGTGCTAAATCACTTATTTATTTTGTCGTGTAATCAAATTTAAATCCAGTGGAAATATGGTGAACATCCAATCTTAATATGTTTAATATTAAAAAATATGTTTGCATTCAATTAACCATAATTAATATGTTTAAACTCAATTTGGTGTTGGTTTATTGAAATTTCAGTGTCAATGGCTTGACGCGTGCAAACCGAAATCTAAGGATGAGGGAAGTACATCCTCGTTTTCTTTGAGTTTTATTTAAAATCATTTTACTGTTGTGATTGCTATTTTTTCGGTTTATTATCTTTTTCATTATGATTAATTTGTAATTTTATTTTATTTTTATATTTATAAGACTAAATTTTTTTTTCCCTTATGGTTATTTATTATGATTATTTATTATAACTCGATAAAGAATGGTTTAAAGCTCTCATATATTTTACACAAAGGTGTATGAGTCACACACACTGTTTACATTTAGTATTTTTACTATAGAGAATTTTTTAAATCTAACTTATTTTGAAGTTAGAGAGAAAAGTTGAGAAAATTTGTCAACCATCACAAACCAATATCTCAAATATAGAATCATCCCTTCTTAATGTTTACATTGCATAAATTTATTGAAATCACACATAAATAACAAAATACACAATCATTCATTTACAACTTATCAATATAGGCTCCATCAAGTTGGATCACAACCCTTGTAAATGTGTGGTCCGCAAGTTGGACTCCTAAACTCCCGAATCAAGGACCTACCAAAGTCAATTATCAGACAATGTCTCCTAATCAAGGACCTACCGAAGTCATTATCGGACAATGTCTCTCATTAGAGGATCACTCCAAGTCTTCAACGAATGAAGGATCCTACCCTAAATCAGCAACTCCCATACTATTTGGACAACCATCCATGTTGAGCCTGAAGTGTAGTTGTTATAAAAGAGTTTAAGAGGTTCAAATTCTTCATTGAATTCATCATCAAAATTCAATGGATATTCATCAGTGGCTATATTTGTTCATTCTTTCCCTTTTAAAATATTACTCGCATGACTTCTCCAAGCTATATGCCCAATTTTCCTCCAATAGTAGCATTCAATTTCACCTTTGTTTGCATTTTTCTTTCTCATCCTTGTCTTTGTAAACAATGTATTTTCCACTGGAGATTTCCCTTCTATATCCTCGGGTTTTAGTCTCTTTTCCTCTACAATTTTTTTGAAGACATTTGACTCAAAGTAAAGACAACATTATTATAACTTGAAGGAAGACTATTTAGTAATATTGCTTTAGTATCTTCATCCTCCACCTTCACTTGCTTCAGGTAATTGTCTTAGAAGAGACATTAAATTATTTACATGACTCCACATAGATGTCTCCTTATTCATTTCCAGTCTAAATAATTGCAGTTTTAGGGAAAATTTTGCATTTGTAGTTTTACACCAAATAGTTGATCCACATGTTCCCATATTTCCTTAGATGGTTTAGTGAGATCTACAAGATGTAATTGCGAATCTAAAAAAGCAAGTCCAATAATGGACTTAGCTTTGTCACCTCTATTTTTTCATTCAATTAACTTTTTGGCATCTACAAGTGTTGCTTCTGAACCATTTACTATACTCCACAAATTTTTATTCATTAATTATATTTGTATTTTTACTTTCGGTAAGAAAAAAAATTAAGCCACTATATTTTTCTAAAACCATGAATTCTTCTATGATGTTCTATGATTAAAGAAGAAATTCAAAAACAAACAGAAAATACCTTATTTTCCCCTCTAAAAGAGAAAATGCTTCAACTCCTCGGTTGACATAGAGCTACATGTTTTGAATGGGCCAGCCTTCTACACTTTGGTATACACTTGAATTGATTGGGGCTGCACTGTGTAATTATTAACGATCTTGTGATACCCGCAGGATATTGAGGATGGTAGCTTACCATTTGTGAGCCTTCGACTAGTTTCCAACGCTCCCCGAGCTGAGCACAAGTAAGCGCCAGCTGCTGCCTCAAACTATGATTCTTTGTCGTTTGATTCTCTCATCTTTTGTACAGCAGGCATCGACTCTTCAAAGGACGTACAGCAGGCAACGACTTCATCACTGCGCAATGACTCTCTCTGATCTCAACACACGTAACTCATTATACAATTTCCAGTAGTTAATGGACTAGCGATTGTAAAATGGCGATGGAAACGCCTGTAATAGATTTGTTTCAGTGCAGTATTGAATTCAGAAATGAATAACCAGCGTGCTACAAACCCTTCCCGGATGGCGATTGTTGGTTGTTGTTACTCAGAATTAAACGCTCCAAGCTCAGCTCCTTGAATTCTGTTGTGTAGCAGTGCATAAACTAATTTTTGTTGGTGGATCCAGCTCTGATACTATGATAAAGAGAATGGTTCAGAGTACTGATATATTTTACACAAAGGCGTATGTCTCAATATATATTATTTATATTTAGATTACTCTAATATATAGAGTGGTTATTAGTGGTTTAGATGTAATTTATTCTTAAGTTAGAAAAAAAGTTTGAGAAAATTTCTCAACCATCACAAATTAATATTTCAAATATAAGACATAAGCATTAATTCCAGACTAACTAATTTGTATTTTAATTATTATTATATTTTTATTATATTAATTTGTATTTTAATTATTTTTATATCTATAATAATATAATATTTATTATTTGAAATTTTATTTTTTGGGAAAAAATATTATTTATTTTATTTTAATCTCTTCAATTCGTTCTTAAAAAAAACTCACCTCATTGTACTTGTGTCTATTCCATTTCTAAAATCAATAATTATTTTGCTCAACTCTTAATTTGAGATCCAAAAACTTATTTGGAGTAGTGCATTTACTTCTCTTTCTTATTTCCAAGGTCACTAATCATACCTCAAAAAGTTTATCAAGAAAGAATATCAAAATCGTTTTTAAGGTATATAAAACTAATAAATATCTAATCAATTATGCCAAAGATAAATTTGAACCTGTTGGGGTTCCCATGTTTTGGCTAGGTTGACAAAGACCAAAAGATGAGACAACATAGAACCACTTTCAGACCTTAGGATCTAGCCCTCCTAGGTCCAGAGAGGGATCTCTCTATGATTATCAAAGGATATATGTCTTTGAAGTTCTAAATTATGGTTTTAGGCTAGTTATAGGCTCAAGGTTATTTGTTTGATTGTTTGAGTTTGGTTGTTGAGAATCAGGAAGGAAGGTTTCATCACAAGACAAGGATGGGTAAAGAAGGAAGCTAGGCAAAGGTAGATAACTCAGGGAACATCAAGGCCATTAGGCAATGGAGTCAAGAAAGGATTTACTTATGTTCAAGGTGTAAGCTTCAATTGGGCTAGTCATCTAGAGCATTTGGATCTCAAAGACTGATTGGTGGGATGGAACACTAAGTGATGAGAATGAAAGATGGAAAACCATCTGATTCTATCTATAGATCAGGCCAGAGGTCATTTAACTCCAGGCCTGCTTGGACAAAACCATAGGCAACACGAGGGATCTTGAAAAGGTTTATATGGAAGGGAAGGTTATGAAGAGGCAGCGACAGGCTTTACACCTCCCAATGTTCCTAACCTCTTTCAATTAAATCTTAAAAAAAAACATCTGAATACTGATTTTACCAACTTGCACATCACAGAGTAGGCAATCATCATCCACTACACTGGTTTAGTCAATTAAAAACAATATTCAGACACACATATGAGCAGAAAACATTCAAGACTGAGAGAGCTGGGATATAAGGTACCTAACAAGGGTAAATCTTATATCATGCGTTCAGATGTCAGTCAGAAGAACATGAAATGAAATGGAAATAAACACAGAGATAAGAAGAACATCACCAACTGCTGTAGATCAGGATCCAATGAAAACTGCTTATCATATTAAACACTACACCAATCAGGTACATCACTGCCCAAAGCTTTTACATTCAGCCTGAATATATCATATTTCTCAGCCTACCATACAACTGTTACACAGAAAACTTGGCTCGGGACAAAATGCTTGCAGTTCGCTGATAAGACCAACAACAACCAACCCCCTTACAATGTTCTTGCTGTGCTTTTATAACAAAGGATGATCCTCAGATCGACTCAGGAGGTAGGTGTCCATTGAATGTTACATTTAAGCATAATAATGAATGCAGGGCCGAGGCCCATCCTGCTTGAGAATGCTGCATATTTATTTCGCTATCCTCTTAGTAAGAGAACGATCTGCTTCATATTTGATCTTGACATTTTGGGCTCGTTGTACTCCAGGTGATTTGAATTCGGGAAAGATAAACTACTAGGAGGGTCTGTCTCATAAATGCATGATTGTCTTTGAGTTGTAGTTTGGTGGAAAAATCCTTCAGGGAAACTCTTCATAAAAAACAGTATGGATGCCTTGTCCCGGACGAAAACACTTTGCTGAAGGAAACCCTGATATTACCTTTGTCTGCGCTTGGGGTTTGTGATCTTCTGTTCTGCCCTGTTGAGATGAACGAACTGGATGGAAGTCTGCATGGTCCTCCATGCTTCTTTAATGCTGCCGGACTGTCTGAAACGAGCTTCAGTCAGCGTATTTAATTATCTCAGGGCTCGAGAAGGCAAGAAGGCGCTGTAGGAAGGTGTACTTTCTGGAGTAAACGCGCTCTGCTTTTAGGTGGCGCAATCATGACTTGCTGGTGCGTCCTTGGTCTTCAATCAGTGCCTTAATCCTTTGACTGTAGGATTAAAACATTAATCTTCGATTACAGGCTCGAAACCTTCTCAAATCCTGCTTCTGTTTTGTCTCGTTTGGCATTTGAATGGCCTTCTGTGCTACGCGATGAAGGCAACTCATCGAAAAGTCCAGGACGGTGGTGGAGATATCAATGACTTGGGAGAAATGGTGGCGGAACGGTGGTAACGGCGGAGAGGAGTGGAGAAACAAACACATAGTGTAAAACCCCCACCGTTCAGCGTTTGGGCGATTTGCACGGGAAAACATCAGAAAACCAATAAACAGATGAATGGAGTGGGACCCGGTGGAGGCGGAGGGCGAATAAACGCGGACCGTCAGATCTTGGAGGAACGGACGGCCACGATGCAGTATGTTGCCATTGCGATCGGAGCGCACAACACAGTTTCGATTGCGGTGGTTTGGAGATGCGATTGAACCGGGACGGGTGTCGGGAAGAATGGACGGCGGGATTTAATCAGAGGGGGAGAGAAGGCGGGGAGCGACGAGATCTGGGCCATTCGATCTGGATGGATCAACGGCCAGGATCAAATCGGAAGGGAAAACAAAAGAAAAGCGATCGCGATCGGGAGGCCCAATGCGATTGAGCGATAACCGTTGATCTACGAGACGATGGACGACTGCGATTTAATCGCTCAATCGCAATCGGGGTCGCACAAAATGGTTTGCGATTGCGATCGGGGAGGGGCTGCGATTGACGCTTCATGGTCGTCTATGAGATGATGGACGGCGCGATTGAATGCAACCAATCGCAGCTCAGAGGTCACACAATGGTTTACGATTGCAATCGGAGAGGGTCATGCGATTGGCGGCCAGGTCGGATCGCGGAGAGATCAATGGTGGAGGGTGGATCGGGGTTGGTGCGATTGGCGGCGAGTCGGATCACGGGGCGGATCGGCGGGCGGGATGCAATCGGGAGACGGGAGGAAAGACTTGCGATCAATCGGAGGGGGTGTTGCGATTGAACCAGGACCGTCGGATCGCAGGGAGATCAACGGTGGAGACAGTGATCGGAGGATCGCAATCGGGGGTTGGAGCAGGAGGGTTGCGATTGCGATCGGGAGGCGGTTGCGATTAGCGGATAGCCGTCAGATCTGGTGATAGATCGACGGCGCAGAACCATCGCGGGACAATTACGTGTTAAAACAAAATGCATCGGGACTTTTGATATTACAAAGGGTTTTGCCCCCCCCGCCGATGATTCCGATTGCGATAAGCGTCGGGGACTTAAGCACTTGGTCCCGGCGCGGGGTCATGTGGGGAAGTGGTTGGAAAGGGGCCTGCGGTAGAGGGGCTGGGCCTTTTATATGGTCGGAAAGTGGGTTTTGGGCCCATTTTAATGGATTTTAAAGGTGAAGGAGGGGAACGATAGAGAAATAGAGGGGAAAGAAGGGAAAACCAAGGGTAGGGGAGGAGTTTAAAGGGGATTTTGGGGGAATTTGAGGAGTAAATGGGGAAAAAGAAGGGGAGAAAAATGAGGGATAAAAGAGGTTAGATGGGGGAAAAATAAAGGGGGGAGGGAGTCTTTGGGCATTTCTTCATCAACAGAGAGGCTTTAAAAGGGAAAACAGCAGAGGGGGAACCATCAAAGGATAAAGGGCACAAAGGGGCTTCAAGGAGGCTGTATTTCAGGGGAAATGCATTCCTTGAAGACTCAGCAACAAATTAGCCCCCTAATTGCTTGTCGAAAATTTCATAGGGGGGCTAACAGTGGCTCCACATGGGGATGGCTTCTTCTTGAAGGAGCCAAGAAACCAGAAGATGATCTCTTGGTGTAGGCCAGGTGCCTACTGCTTGAACCATCCATATCTTTCCTTGATCTGCTGCCACAAACCATGAAGGCATCCAATCAGCAGAAACATTTTCCCAACCAATCTACCTACCCAAACTAGAGTTCTAACAATCTTCCCATGGGTGCATTTGAATTAGCAGACCCTTTGCATTTATTTTGCAGAACAAAAACAAACCTATTCTAATTCTACCCTTATTGCTCCATGAGGCCAGATTAGACTGTTGGCCTCATCTGCTTCTCTACCTACACTACTACCTGTTGAGATTAAACTGTTCAACAGGTTTCTTCACCTACATTCTAAGACAGGAAATTTAAACACAGCCAAGCCAGGATTAGACAGTCTGACTTGTTGGGCAGAAATTTTAAGAAAACAAAACTGTGAAGGCATGGAATTCCGCAACTGTGAAACATCCTTCTTTCTTTCTTGTGACTCAGGTTTTGAGCATGTTTGAGTCACTTCTATCCTTTGCTCCAGCTCTGATCTTAGAGCTGGATGTTCCTTTACTGCTGATCCAGATTTTGAGCTTGTTAGGACCAGCTATTCTTGCTCCCTTTTGGCTCAGATTTTGAGTTTACTAGAGCCAATCTTTTTGCCTCAGAGGTTCATGTTTTGAGCATGTCTGAACCTCCCTTTTCATCCTGTTTTTTTTTTGGAACATTTTCTTCACTTTTGCTGAAAATGAAAATTTGCAACGGTATATACAATGGAAATGAAACATGGAAATGGAGAATTAGCAGAAATAGTGTTTGAGCATCCTGCCATTGACAGGACCCCCAAACAGCTCTGTACCATCAAGTTCTTGCAAGAAAAATGCATTAGGACCCACAGTGGCTTGAATGATGAACGGGCCCTGCCACAAGCTGTCGAACTTGCCATGTTTGCCTTTATCCTCTCTTCTTGAATCCCACTTCAGGACCTTGTCCCCAACTTTGAAATTTGCTGCTTTGGTTCTTTTGTCAAACTGTCTCTTCATGTTTTCCTGCACTCTGATAGCTCTTTCATAAACTTGCTCCCTTGTTTGCTGGAGATGGATTGTTTCATTAATTCTAGTTATCATGCTGTCTTCTTCTGATTGGACCTCTTGAATAAGCTTTACTATTGGTATCCCAAGGCTAGTAGGGAAAACTGCTTCTGTCTCGTAAACCAGCTGGAAGGGTGATGTGCCAATAGACTTCTTTGTAGTGAGCCTGTCTGCCCACAGGGCATGTATCAACTTTTTATGCCAAGACCTTTTGTTTTCTTCCAGCAGCTTCTTAATGATTGTAACCAGGCTTTTATTTGATGATTCAGCTAGGCCATTACCCTGGGGGTAATAGGCAGTTGAATTTCCAAGCGCAATTCCGTACCTGTGACAGAAATCAATCATTCTTTTGGATCCGAAAGCAGCAGCATTGTCGGTGATTATTTTCCTTGGGCAGCCAAACCGAGACAGGATGAAGTCTTCTAGGAACCTAATGATGACAAAATCGGTGGCATTCCTAGTGGGTATGGCTTCAATCCACTTAGTGAAGTAATCAGTAGCAGTCAAGATCCATTTATGTTGCCCAGAGGAAGAGGGGTGGATTTCTCCAATGAAGTCTAAGCCCCATTGCATGAAAGGACCTTCTATGGTGATAGGTTGCAGAGGGAGGGGGAGGAGCTTTCTTTTGCCCTCAAAAATCTGGCATTTGTGGCAGGTGAGGATCATTTTATGGACATCACTGAAAAGTGTAGGCCAATAGTAACCAGCCCTGAGTATCTTATTTGCAGTGGTCTTCCAACTTAGGTGGCCTCCACACTCCCCAGCATGGAATTCTTGTTTGATCTTTTCGGCTTCAGTTTCAGACAAACATTTCAGTAAAATGCCATTTGGATTTTTCCAATATAGACTCTCATTCAAAATGCAGTAATTTCTAGCTTTGAGTTTTATGAATCTGGCCTTTGTCTTGGACAGTCCCGGAGGGGCATTGAGGTGTGTGAGCACATACAGGATATCAATGTACCAAGGAGAGTTCTGAAACTGCTCCTCAACAGCTTGATGGGGCAATCCTTCCTGCTCATCCAGGGCGTTCATCATGTTGATATCAAGGGCCTGTAGATTAGTTTCAGTCATCAATTGGACTAGGCCTTGACCTTTGATCAGCTTAGTGGGTTTGATTTCAATGTCATATTCTAAAATCGTGGCAATCCATTTGCCCCTTTTCCCATCTGGGTCTTGGGACAAGTTATCTTTGACCACTGTATTTGGCACATAGGCAATGGTGTGAGAATGCAGAATGTACACCCTAAAGTCTTTTAAGGCCTTAATCAGGGCATAGGCCTGCTTTTCCATAATGTTGTACTTTAAGGGTGCATCTCTTAAGGCTTTACTGAAGAAGGCTATAAGATGTTCCTTACCTTCCGAATTTTTCTGCAGCAAAACTGCAGCTATTGTGTGTGGGGAGGCAAATGAAAAGATCAGAAAATCTTTTGAGAAGTCAGGGCTGATAAGGACAGGGGCTTGGGTGAGTGCAAGTTTTACTGACTCAAAAGATTTTTTGGCTTCAACAGTCCACTTGATTCCTGCATCTTTCTTTAGCATTTCAGTCATAAATCTTCTAAGGAAATTGATCTTCCCAACGAAAGACTGTAGCTCCTTGATGTTTCTTGGATGTGTGATTTGAAGTATTCCCTCAACTCTCTGGGGGTCTATCCTAATCCCTTTCTCAGATATAATGTGGCCTAGAAGCTTACCCTCTTGCAGCCCAAAAACAGTCTTCTTAGGATTAAGGGACAGACCATACCTTCTACATTTTTCAAAAACTTTCCTCAGATGTTTTAAGTGTTCTTCTTTTGTTTTAGAAAAGACAGTTAAGTCATCCAAGTAGATAACTATAAAGTGTCCAATCTCATCTGAGAAAGCAATATCCATTGCTCTCTGGAAGGTAGCTCCAGCATTCATCAATCCAAAAGGCATTTTCACATACATGAAGGTGCCCCATGGAGTGGTAAAAGTTGTTTTGAGTTGATCTTCTGGGAGTACCAGAACCTGGTTGTATCCTGAAAAACCATCAAGCAGGGAGATTCTTTTAGAGCCCACTACCTTCTGTAGGATATGCTCCATTCTAGGCAAAGGGTAGTTATCTTTCAAGGAAGCTCTGTTAAGGTTTCTAAAGTCTATGCAAAGTCTAATCTCCCCCGTTTTCTTTCTTACAGCCACTAAGTTTGACACCCAATCAGAAAAACTTACCGGGACTATAATGCCTGCATCATACATCTTCTTAATTTCCTTTTCTACTGCAGGCAATTGTTTTGGATTAATTCTACGGAGTTTTTGTCTGAAAGGTTTCTGATTTTCCTTCAGTGGTATCTTATGTTGTATAATGTTGGTGTCATAGGCCTTTAAGTCTTCATAGCTCCATGCAAACACATCAATGAATTCCTTAAACAGATCAATGTATCTTTTCTTCATGTCTGCAGGTATAGACTTAGCCAGCTTTATCATTTTGGGTTTTTCTTCAGTGCCTACGTTACACTCTTCTACATCCGATTCTGCATGTTCTATTGTGGGTTTCTTTGCAACATCATCGAAATCAAAGAGATCCTCTAAGGGTGCTAAGCCTCTTGGTATGTTCTTGTCTTTGGCTTGCAGCACCTCCATTTCTTCTCTATCTGCGTTTTCACGTTTTACGGCTGAATCTCCAGTTTCTCCAGAAAAAGCATTTATTTCTATACTATAAGGCATTTCTAGTTCATCTGTAGAATCCTCACTTGGGCAGCCGTCATCAAACTTTGAGTCTGAATGAGAAAATTCAAACTCATTTCTGCCCATTAGGAAATCTTCAATCTGTTTGTCTCCTTCAAAGACCTGCCAGTATTTTTCATTGTCTGGGACTGCAGGCCTGAATTTAGTCTGAATGATGATTTGTTGGTCAACTGGGGCCTTAGGATAGGAGCTAGCTAGACAGGCTAGTCCATTTGCAATAGCGTTTTGACCCCTAGGAATGGATACTAAATCATATTCAATGAACGTTTTCAGCAAATCCAGAGTATCATTCCTATATGCCCTAAGCCTGGGGTGTTTTGCCGAATACTCGCCATTCATCTGTTTGATTACTAACTCAGAGTCTCCTCTCACGACTATCCTACGGGCTCCTAATTTTTTCAACAGATTTAAGCCCAAGATTAGAGCCTCATATTCTGCAATGTTATTCGTGCATTTGAAATGCAGATTGACAGCATGGCTCTCCGCGTGGTCATTTTCGGTGTTACGCAACCACACTCCTGCTCCGGCGTTTTGTCTAGTGCAGGACCCATCAAAGTTCATTTCCCACAGGGGCTCTTTGTTTACTTCCACTTCACTTTCTCCCTCACAGCTGGGTTCGCTATTAGGTTGAGTTGGGAGGTATGTACTAGGTTGCAAACTATCTCGTTGTTCATAGAGGCCATGGATGTCAGGGAGGTGGTTAGCTTGTTGTTCTTGCTCTGTTTCTGTTTCGCTCGGAGTGAGAGGTCCACCGCAAATCCTACAGGCTTCGTTTCTGGTTTCCTTTTCATTTTCAGTGTGCTGCCCATGGCCTTCCTGATCATTTTCTACTAGAGTGGCCATTATGTGGAGGTCCATAGGCTCGGTGTTCTCATTTGAATGCCTATTTTGGGCCGCTGGCTCTTCTAAGGATTCATCATTACAAAAGATGAAGGAGTCAAGGTCAGTATGTACAGAATACAATGGTGAATTTTCAGGTTTCTCGGGTCTGCTAACTAATAATTTCATCTGGGATTCTCTATATAGTCTTCTCGACTTGCCAAATATAGGGATAGTGGCATATGAGCCATCCATCTGCATGGTGCCTTGTAGCTTGGCTCCCCATGATCTAGATAGTAACATGCCATACTTGGGTGGCACGTCTGCCACCACTACATCCATGACCATACATTTCGCAGGAATCTGAGTTAGGCTCACACATAAGTCTTTGATGAGGCCTAGGCATTTTACTCTACTAGATTCAAAAGAGTATAAGTCTTTGTAAGGTCTGGTAATTTCTAAGCCTAGCCTCTCCATGACTACCTTAGGCATTAGGTTGTGTGATGCACCGGAGTCATGCATGGCGCTATGGAGGATCTTGTCATGAATGTTAAGACTGATATAAAAAGGTGGAACTACCCCTTCCTGAAATTTCCCCTCAATCTTGGGACCGAATAAGAGGGCAGGCTGGTCATCGCTTAGATTTACAGTGTCATTATTTATACTTAGATTTAATGCTTTAAAAATCTGGCCCTTATATACATCCTGAGAGGCCAGCTCAGATAATGGCACGGAGATTTTGATTTTTGCAATCTCACTTTCTAAATTGAAAATGGGTTGGCCTTTGGAAGTGCTCAACTCTGTTTTGTTCGCCACCGCTTTAGTGGCTGAATCGGTTTGTGTTTTCTCATTATGCACATGTGTAGGCACAGTTGTATCAGGAGCACTTGCTGAGGTGCTAGTGCTACTGGTTGGTTGACTTTGTTTTTCATTGTTTTGGCTGTCTTTCTGTTGGTTTCTCTCAGAATTCTCCGTTGTTGATTTATTGTTCACAGCAGTGACTTTAGAAGATTTCTCAGGCCTCTTTTTGATAGTTACTTCAGGAGTTTTAGGTTTGGAAGAGTCTTGGTTCTTTTTACTCCTGAGCTCATATTGTTCTCTGACCTGTAACATGGCATTCTCGAATCCCAACCTATAATCCTCAGATTCAAACCATTCCTCCTCCCCATAAGAGGTTGAGGGTTGGTCCTCTTCTGAATCACAGTTCAGGATTGAGTCCTTTGTTTCGAACATGTTTATCACATTCCCTTCAGATTCTTCTATGATTCCCTCATCCTCATCAAGAAAGTTTTGGAAAGGGGGAATGACTTGCTGATCTGACTCTTTCTGTCTGTTGGGAGTGTTGTTGTTTCTTCTAAAGTTTTGGTTTTGGTTTTGATTTTGGTTCCTGTTCTGAGTGATAGCCATCTTTTCGACCACTTGTCATAGCTTATCCACATTCTTAGACAATATTTCAACCCTTGGATCTGAAGTGGAGGCTATAGTGTCATCCTTTTATGTTACTCTCTTTTTAGCTCTCATTTTGGCCCTTTTTTCCATTAAGTTCGCTTCTATGTTTATTGCCCCTTTCTGCATGTCTTCCAAAGTGGTGTACTCTTTATCTCTAAGCTCATAGGCCATGTCAACATCAAATCCGTCAGGATATTTGGCCAGGGCCATACCCTGTGGGGGTTTCATGTGTGGAGGGAGGGCATTATAAATGCTATTGAACCTAGTGGTGTAATCGTGAACACTCTCTCTTGCGTTCCTCTTAAGAGACATGTATTCTGCTAGGAGCTGGCGAGGGTTTGCTCTAGTTTCCCATTTATTAATGAAAGTCTGGTATAAGGCAGGTAGATCATTGATACTGCCAGCAGGTAGGTTTTTAAACCACTTTTTAACCTCTCCCCCCAGGCTCTGTGCAAAAATTCTCATTTTGATTGTTTCATCATCAATTTCCATATAATCAAAAGAGTCCTCCATTTTATCTACATGTTGTTGTGCTGTTGTAGGCTCTTTAGCAGGGAAGTGTGGGATTTTTGATTGATAATCATTTGGTAAGGGCAGCAGAGGCTGAGGTAAAACTAGAGGAGCATACCAGGCTGCCATGATGATGTTCTGATGAGGTATAGGGTTGGCTTGAGCAGCTGGTAGTTGGATGACAGGGATGATAGGACCAGCAGAAGTCTGTTGAGCAGATCTAGGGTGAGAAAGCCCCAAGTTTTGGAGAAAGTGGAGATCGGGTGGTGTGGAAGGAGGGGTTTCGCTGTCCCTAGTGTCTGGCTAGTCTGAAACACTGAATGACCTAGTTCTAGGTAATCTCTTCTGAAGGCCTAGGTCGAAGAGAGGGTCTAATAGAGCTGCAAGATCTTCTGGTGCAGAATTGGCTCTATGAATGTTGCTGGAAATAGTTGATCTCCTACTCACAGGTGCTCTTTTAAGGATTTTCTCAGGATTATCAACTGTTTCAGGTGGGTTTGGATCAGGGAAAGCTCTTGTATGAATGGTTCTGTGAGCCAGAGTGCTGTTTATAAACCAAGCAGCTTAGCCCTACTTGTTATTTCTACTGTGGTTAATGTTGTCTTGGGAACTGGCCTCCCTGTGGAGTCTTCATTATGCTTGGGACTGGTCTGCCAGTGGAGTCTGATGTGAAACCAGGATAATCAGCAGGCCTACTAATCACCAGTGGAGTCTTTAACGTTTAGGAACAATGGAGTCGCCAGGTGGAGGGTTTAGGATGATTCTAGGGTACACTGTCCACCACAGTGCTCACCGTCAAAGGTGTGACTTACCGTCAACCTAGCCAGAGTTCTAAGTTTCTGAGGTCGTTTGAAATGAGAAGCACTCAGAATTCCCCAGTGGAGTCGCCATTATGTTGGGGTTCCCATGTTTTGGCCAGGTTGACAGAGACCAAAAGATGAGACAACATAGAACCACTTTCAGACCTTAGGATCTAGCCCTCCTAGGTCCAGAGAGGGATATCTCTATGATTATCAAAGGATATATGTCTTTGAAGTTCTAAATTATGGTTTTAGGCTAGTTATAGGCTCAAGGTTACTTGTTTGATTGTTTGAGTTTGGTTGTTGAGAATCAGGAAGGAAGGTTTCCTCACAAGACAAGGATGGGTGAAGAAGGAAGCTAGGAAAAGGTAGATAACTCAGGGAACATCAAAGCCATTGGGCAATGGAGTCAAGAAAGGATTTACTTATGTTCAAGGTGTAAGCTTCAATTGGGCTAGTCATCTAGAGCATTTGGATCTCAAAGACTGATTGGTGGGATGGAACACGAAGTGATGAGAATGAAAGATGGAAAACCATCTGATTCTGTCTATAGATCAGGCCAGAGGTCATTTAACTCCAGACCTGCTTGGACAAAACCATAGGCAACACGAGGGATCCTGAAAAGGTTTATATGAAAGGGAAGGTCATGAAGAGGCAGCGACAGGCTTTATACCTCCCAATGTTCCTAACCTCTTTCAATTAAATCTTAACAAAAACATCTGAATACCGATTTTACCAACTTGCACATCAGAGAGTAGGCAATAATCATCCACTACACTGGTTTAGCCAATTAAAAACAATATTCAGACACACATATGAGCAGAAAACATTCAAGACTGAGAGAGCTGGGATATAAGGTACCTAACAAGGGTAAATCTTATATCATGCGTTCAGATGTCAGTCAGAAGAACATGAAATGAAATGGAAATAAACACAAAGATAAGAAGAACATCACCAACTGTTGTAGATCAGGATCCAATGAAAACTGCTTATCATGTTAAACACAACACCAACCAGGTACATCACTGCCCAAAGCTTTCACATTCAGCCTGAATACATCATATTTCTCAGCCTATCATACAACTGTTACACAGGAAACTTGGCTCGGGATAGAATGCTTGCAGTTCGCTGATAAAACCAACAACAACCCTTTTACAATGTTCTTGCTGTGCTTTTATAACAAAAGATGATCCTAAGATCGACTGAGGAGGTAGGTGCCTATTAAATGTTACATTTAAACACAGTAATGCATGCAGGGCCACGGCCCATCCTGCTTGAGAATGCTGCATATTTATTTTCGCTCACCTTCTTAGTGAGAGGACGATCTGCTTTGGATTTGATCTTGCCATTTTGGGCTCGCTGTACTCCAGGTGATTTGAATTCGGGAAAGATGAACTACTAGGAGGGTCTGTCTCATAAATTCCTGACTGTCTTTGAGCTTTGTCAGCGCTTGGGGTCTGTGATCTGCTGTTCTACCCTGTTGAAATGAACGAACTGGATGGAAGTCTGCATGGCCCTCCATGCTTCTTTAATGCTGCTCGGCAGTCCCCGAAGAAGTTCTGTCAGTGCAATTTATTGCTTATGGGCTCGAGGAAGCATGGATGCGCTGTAGGAAGGTGTACTTTCTGGAGGAAAACGCGCTCTGCTGTTAGGTAGCGCAGTAATGGCTTCCTGGTGCGCTCATTGGTCTTCAAACAGTGCCTTAATTCTTAGAATGCGGGATTAACATGTTAATCCTCAATTACGGGCTCGAACCCTCCTCAAATCCTGCTCTGCTGTCTCGTTTGGCCGCTGAATGGCCTTTCTGTGCTACCTGCATAGTGAAATAAACTCATCAAAGAGTCTGGACAGTGGTGGAGATATGCTGTGAAAACCCGGAGGAATGGTGGCGGAACGGTGGTAACAGCGGAGAGGAGCGGAGAAACAAACACATAGTGTAAAACCCCCGCCGTTCAGCGTTTGGGCGATTTTCACGGGAAAACATCAAAAAACCAATAAACAGATGAATGGAGTGGGACCCAGCGGAGGCGGAGGGCGAATAAACGCGAACCGTCAGATCTTAGAGGAACGGATGACCACGATGCAATCGCACCATTGTGATCGGAGCGCACAACACAAAAGTTCTGATTGCGATTGAACTTGGAGATGCGATTGAACCAGGACCGTTGATCGCGGGAAGGAACAGACAGCGGAGATTTAATCAGAGGGGGAGAGCAGGCGGGGAGCGACGAGATCTGGGCCATTGGATCTGAATGGATCAATGGCCAGGATTAAATCGGAAGGGAAACCAAAAGAAATGCGATCGCGATCGGGAGGACTAATGCGATTGAGCGATAACCGTTGATCTGCGGGATGATGGACGGCTGCGATTTAATCGCTCGATCGCAATCGGAGGTCACACAAAATGGTTTGCGATTGCAATCGGAGAGGGTCATGCGATTGAGCGCTGACCGTTGATCTGCGGGATGATGGATGGCTGCGATTTAATCGCTCAATCGTAATCGGGGGTCACACAAAATGGTTTGCGATTGCAATCGGAGAGGGTCATGCGATTGAGCGTTGACCGTCGGATCGCGGAGAGATCAACGGTGGAGGAGTGGATCGGGGGGTTGGTGCGATTAAGCGCTGGCCGTCGGATCGCGGGGCAGATCGACGGCTGGGATGCAATCGGGAGACGGGAGGAAAGACTTGCGATCAATCGGAGGGGGTGTTGCGATTGAACCAGGACCATCGGATTGCAGGGAGATCAATGGTGGAGACAATGATCGGAGGGTCGCAATCGGGGGTTGGAGCAGGAGGGTTGCGATTGCAATCGGGAGGCGGTTGCGATTAGCGGGTAGCCGTCAGATCTGGTGATAGATCGACGGTGCATAACCATCGCGAGACATTTACGTGTTAAAACAAAATGCATCGGGAATTTTGATATTACAAAGGGTTTTTCCCCCCTGCCGATGATTCCGATTGTGATAAGCGCCGGGGACTTAAGCACTTGGTCCCGGCGCGGGGTCATGTGGGGAAGTGGTTGGAAAGGGGCCTGCGGTAGAGGGGCTGGGCCTTTTATATGGTCGGAAAGTGGGTTTTGGGCCCATTTTAATGGATTTTAAAGGTGAAGGAGGGGAATGATAGAGAAATAGAGGGGAAAGAAGGGAAAACCAAGGGTAGGGGAGGAGTTTAAAGGGGATTTTGGGGGAATTTGAGGAGTAAATGGGGAAATAGAAGGGGAGAAAAATGAGGGATAAAAAGAGGTTAGATGGGGGAAAAATAAAGTGGGGAGGGAGTCTTTGGGCATTTCTTCATCAACAGAGAGGCTTTAAAAGGGAAAACAGCAGAGGGGGAACCATCAAAGGATAAAGGGCACAAAGGGGCTTCAAGGAGGCTGTATTTCAGGGGAAATGCATTCCTTGAAGACTCATCAACAAATTAGCCCCCTAATTGCTTGTCAAAAATTTCATAGGGGGGCTAACAGAACCTATGCTAAACCAAGGGGTTTAACAAATTCCTTACAATTACAACATGTCTTATTTTGAAAAAACAAGAAAATCAATCAAAACCTAGCATTCCATATAATTACAACATGTCATATTGTGAAAAAATAGACAAATAAATCAAAATCTATCTTAAAAAGCACATTTTGGCAATCGCCATGACCTCATTTCTAAATCAACTATAGCTAAACATTTCACAATTCTAAATACCTTATATGTATCGACCAAGCCAAAATACTAGCCTCTCAACTTATTACTCCTCTTGCATCTTATGTACGGCTCTTGAAATCAAGAAAAACCCCATTAATTCCAATTGTGAAGATGACTATAAACTAAATCAATATTGGAATCCTGACATCCATTTCCTAGTCAACAATCTTCCTTCATTCCCCACCCTACTCCATTCCTTTCTATGTAAATCTTGTAATGCAATTGTTCCTCACGATTCTTAGATTCTATGTTTTTATTCCTCATAGCTTCTCATTTTCATGTTTTTTTTTTCACTTTTGTGTTTCTTTCTTGCATTCCTCCTAAGAATTTACTAGCTAAGTTTTTTAGTTGTTTTATTTTTCTTGTCTCACTCTCTCTAAATTGGTTTTTATTTTCTAATCTCAATTTCCCATCCTATATATCAATGATCATTTTCCTTAACCTTTTTTTTTAAATTCTTGTGAACTGGTGAAATCAACAACTAAGGTAGGCTCCTACTCATGTCAAATAGGGTCAATTCCATCCACTACCACTATAAACTCCAAGCATGCCCACGAGGCCCCAATCATGACACAAGGCTAAACCAACAACAACACAAGGAATGCCTTTAAACTGCACTCTATTGCTAACTGATCTACACATGGGGGAACATTTTCCTTATCTTTTAGTTTTAATAAGTTACTTTAATCTTTATTATTATTTCCCAAATTCTATTAATTATTTTCATAATATGCTTAACATTTTTCTCATATGTACCCCCTTTTATAAATATCTTTACATTGGCATTCTCTTTTAAATAATTCTTCCATCTTTGTTTTCTTTGATGATGAGTGGAGTTTCAACTTGAAACATAGGATGTTTCAGAAATATAGCATAGATCAACCCCAAAAAATAGCTCAAGCATTATGAAAAATTATGAAAACCTTCACACTGAAATTTGATTTAATATATAAATTTTTTGGTTTGTTGTTTAATAAAAAAGCTATAGTTTAAACATTTTAAGAATTTTTTTTTTGTTGCTCAAATTAATGGAAAGGGAAACTTAAACGACATTGTTTTTGGCTAAAACAAAAAATCCAATGATGTATGAAAGATCGATAGGATTACTTCATTAAGGTTTTCAATATATGCATGCTCTTTGATAGAAATTCTTGCATAAAATCTACTTTCTGTGAATAAAGGAAAGTCCCCACTCGCAGCTTTGCTTCTTGAGGTTCTTTGTAGATAGGAGGTGTTAAGGTTCACAGAAATGATGGCCCTTCAAAACTAGAATAATCTTAAGAGAGATGGGGTAGAGGACTATAATAAGAAAAAAACAAATTTTGGGATGAATATTGTTTCTAACCCTTGCCTCAAAACAACCTATGAACACCCTTGAAAGTAAGTAGGTCCCATCAACAATACAAAATAAGGAATATATGAGACTAATAGAAGTGAGAAAGTTGATTGTGTTATACTTAAGCCTCCCAGTCGTTGAAAGAATAATTTTAATGATGGTAGCTATGGGGGGCATTTCATTTCTATATTTCCAAGGAAAGTCATTTAAAATATCATTTCTTTGGAAGACATATATAGAGGGGAAGTAATGGATTTTGGTAAGGAAGACGACAAGTTCATCACTAATGGCCATCTACATGTTCCTTTCTTGCACCTCTACCATATTTTAAACAATTAAGTGTTTTGTGGCTATAATTTTGGATGACACACATAGAAATGGTGCTAGCTAAGGGAGTGATGGGAAATCGCTAGATTTTATACCTTTTTAACAATGTTAGATATCACAAAGGCCATTCAAAGTAATGTATTCATCTTCGATAGTTTAAAAAATGGCATTATTGATGATAATACAAAGGAACCCGTCATTACCAATTAATAATCATTTCTTGTTGTTAGTTTATCTTATGATAACTTGTTATACTATGTTCTAAAACTCTTTTTCTATCGTTGTTTAAGGTTTTCACTTTACACATCTCTATAACTGGATTATGGATACTTCTCATGTTTGCAATTTTACTACCTTTCATAGATATGATAATAAATAATTATCCTGTGAATTTTATCTTATTATGAATTCACGACTTAGAATTATCTCCACATAATCCATTTCATTTTATATCAAATTTCATTATGAAGGGTTTTTATTTTTTATTTTTAAAAAGAATATGTAATCTTTGATTGGATTTCGAAAAAAATATATCATATGAGTGGCTTGATCAAACTTATGCTAATCATACACTATTTAATAATTGTACTTCTATTGCATTGTAAGTTGGTTTCATTTATTAAAAAAATATCATGTAACTTTAAAAATAAAGTATACAAATATTAGTTTCGTATAACAATATCCTGTGTGATAAATTATTTTTCATATATATATATATATATTGATATTCCAATGAAAAAATTCAAACAATTCTATTTATATAAATAAAATTAATTTGTCAAACGTTAGATAACATTCTTGATATCTTTTAACAATGATTACTAAAGATGCATGATAGTCTTCTTTATATTAAATCAAAATTTCAAAACTAATGTCAAATTCTAGATCCTTTTTGAAAGGCTTAATACGGATAATCTCCCATACACAAATTGATTCATTTATTCCTCCAATGAAGGGGCCTTAAGTATTAAAACTTTATGAAAACTTAAAATCAATGATCATGTATATATTTAGAAGAATGTCCTTAATTTCCATCAAACACTTCCTAGGTTCCTTTGTTTATCTCTATACCTTCTTTAGATAATCCACATGTTATATTGTTTATGTTCCTATAAACATGTGTGAAAGAAATATGGGTGAAGGTTCAGTATAAGGTTAACACATCAAGAAATGGAGGTTGAAGAAGTTCCTCAAGTTAAAATCTCCTTTTATCCACTAAAATCTGGGTTTGTGTAGCACTATATTCCTATATCAACATTAGAATTAGTTTTTTTAAAATACATTAGCTGAAAAGAAAAAGGATAATTATAAATTTTAAAGTAACATTGTGGCTAAAGGATAGATACATTATTCCCTAAGTCTCACTTTCAGGAGGAGTTACCAAAGAGACACTAATCCATAAACTATCATGGATATTCCATTGAACAATTCATCATCATCATATATATATCTATGTGTGTGTGTGTGTGTGTGTATGAAATTTATACTATGAGGAATAATTTTCCTTGGATTCCAAGATATATTAAATAATTATTTCTACCTATAAGTACAATGTATGAAGTATAGAAAATAGAGATGAACGAAAAAAATGAACACTCAAAAATCGTAATGACACAAGATATGCTCTCAGAAAACCTTATGAGAGAAAACCAGCTGGAAGGTGAGGCTCCTCTGCTCTCTCTTTCCTTGAATGGAAATAGATCCAAGTATAAATGAGTGAGACCTATGGCTCATGGGATGCTACTGAGCACAAAACCACTATATTTTTTCTGTCTCTCTATCCACTTATATCTACTATACTTATTTACCGAAATTAATTCCTCGAATAGAATGAAACCCCTTTTCCTCTTAATGGCTCATTTATAACATAGTCTGGTAATCTACTAGCGGCTAAATTTGATTCCTTCAACACTTAATTACAATTACAATATTGATCCTTCTAAATTATTCTCCATCATGTTTACATGGATATCTCCTTTTCCATGAATAATGTGGCTTATTATTGAAAAACACAACTTAGTCAAATTGAGGAAATTCGAAATTCCAGATCGACAAATAGGTTGCAGTGATTAAATGATGTGACATGGAACTTGTCACTCAGTTAACTAAGTTAATTCGAGTTAGGGTCATGAAGTTCAGTTGTATGTAGTGATTCCTAAATTTTAGGAGGCTAGGTTGAGTTGATTTCAGTTGTAAACAGTTAAAATAGTTCTAATTATTAATAAAAATAGTGGGTGGTCAGTTAAATAGTGGGACATTATTCTAACTCAAAGATAATCTAGTTAATTGATCAATCAACTAATAATTATCTCATCCGTGCAAAGAATAATGGTTTCCCAACTATGGTGTAGTTTCCAAGGCAATGTACAATTAATTATATACTAGATTGAGTGTATAGCTATTGAATTGGTCAAGTGATCACCCCACAGGAATTGTGCCAGAAAATAGGGGGAAATTCGTAAAGAATAGGAGCCTATTTCCTTAGGAATTTCACAAGGAAATAGGGTCTCAAGCAGAGGCTAGAATTGACTATGTCTAGGTTAGAGCTTCTCGGTGAGCAGAGAGATAGGTTATTCACTTGCATGGTGTGCTCAGTTGAGCAAAGCAATTGTAATACATCTCTATTCATCAGATTAA
The DNA here is from genome assembly GCA_034641835.2 of Pinus albicaulis. Lineage (NCBI taxonomy): Eukaryota > Viridiplantae > Streptophyta > Pinopsida > Pinales > Pinaceae > Pinus > Pinus albicaulis. Next base: position 835,887,158 of record CM076571.1, on the reverse strand, counting down.
TGCAAACATACATTGACGTTTTTAGCAGTTTTCTTTGCCCATGAAAAATACTATTTGCATTATGGTTTGATTTCTTATTATATGTCTGAGATTTTTTTCTAAATTGTGAATTACTTTCCACAGAGCAGTGGAGTAGGTTTGTGTCTTATGATTTTGATTAAAACTTCACGATAAATTCCAAATCCCCACATATTTTTTACATGGTATCAAAGCAAGATTCACATTAAAGTGGGAATTTTGAAGTTGTTTCTCAGTAGTTTTGAATTTGCAGTTTAATGTAGTGGGATCTCTTCAGAGTTGGGAAGATGAGCTTCAATGGGTTGAGGATAGAGTATGCCTTGGAAGGCATCTATAATTTCATCGCATATAAGGATCACATGGAGTTGGTATTGGATGAAAATGGCTTTCTAGAATACATCAAAACACATTTTTCAAAACCAAGATCAATTGATATAGAGAACCTAGCTCAGTGGAAGAAAGATGTAGCTAGAGCCAGGAGGATCATCCTGGAGGGTGTGAGAGACCAAATAGTCTTGAAACTACTTGGAAAAGATACTCCCATTGCTCTGTGGAATACCCTCAATGAGTTATTCAGAAATATAAATGAAGCCAAGAAAATTTAACTGATGAAGAAATTGAGGATTGTAGAGAAATGGTATGTGGTAGTCTTTAGATATGGGAAGGCCTACCTCAATCATTGATCAGAGGATCAATATTTTAGCTCAAAATGAAAGTGCTCAAAATTGAATGCAACTAGAACAAAAATGACTGACTTGTCTCCAGGAATCCAATGCAACTCATTTCGTCGAAAATCGAGTTCGGATGGAATTATGGTATGTTGATCGTCGTTCAAAACAAGAAAATTTTTATAAAAAGAAAATTGCAAAACAGGTACACATTGATGACATGCCAACCCAGTCAGCATTAAGGGAATCTTCTTCAGTTTTTGTCCAATGGGATTGTGACAAGTGTCACTGCTAAATTCACCAATTTAGTTAAGCGAAGGTGAAATTTGTCCAATGACCTCCTAAGGTTGAATTTTGGGTTCATGATATTAAAGTGCTGAATTTTTTTTATTTTATTTTTAATTTTAAGGATTGGATATATATATATATATATATATATATATATATATATATATATATATATATATACTGTATGGTTTTATGATCATGTGTTATGTTATATTATTATTATATATTGATATATAATGTTAATTTCAAATCTGAATTAATATTTTAATTTCCGCATATATATTATATCCTAATTCTAATTTTTTATTTAATTTCAGTGGCACATTGCTAAACCATAGTCCACATTTAAACATTTATATGGGGCATATATTAAAGTTTAGACAACATATATGTTTTAAGGTCTGAGGCATATATATTATGGCCTATATTAAATTTCTGTTGGTATATAATATCCGTTGGCATATTAAATTTGCAGTCAAGGTTTTAAATGGTGTAATATTTCGTTGCAAAATAGTGCATGGAGGGTCGAGTTCAGGGTTCGACCCCATGACCTCCCCCCAAAAAATGTGCGCCTCTACCAATGGGCCATGTGCCGTGTTCCTTGAAAACCATTGCGTTGAACCTATGCTTGAATGCCTTTGTTGATTTGGTGGCGGGAACAGAGGGGGTCAGCCCTGCAAGCCAACCCTCCTCCATGTGACCCTGCGATGTGATTGCGCTCCAACCACTCAATGATAATGCGGATTTAGATTTCGCTTATCCCATTTAATCTAAGATTAAGTATAATTAATCCTCCTACTAATTAGCAGCGGAATTATCAGCGGTGCTAAATTCATATATTCTACCAAATTTGTTGGGGTTAGCTAGAGTCCTTCCAGATTTCAAGGAGAAATTGAGGGAAAATTTGTATTTTCCATAATTGAGTCAATTTTCAACAAAATTGAGCTTAGAAAGAGTCATTATTGGCTAATTGGCATGCTATGAACACACTGGAATAGGTTACAGAGGAAGATGATCAAGTTTACAAAGGTTTTTGTTACCTTGAAGAATTTGGAAGCCTAGGGCCATTAGGAGGGAAGGCCATTCCTAGAGCATCTGAAGGCCAAAATGAGTATATAAATAGTTTCTTCTAATATATTTTTACATTTTGAACTCATTGGAATAGGCTACAAGATCATTTGATTCATGTAAATGGAAATTCGAGCATAATTGAGCTAATAGAGAGGCACAAGCCATAGAAGCTGGACCATTGAGATGTAGCCCAGGAGGGGTGAATTCCTTCATCAAAACTCTGTTTTAATGGATCAATTGTGATGGTTTGTTGTTATTTATGTTTCTGTTATTTAGAATTTTAAATTCATGCTTTATTTTATCAAATTCTCTCATAAAAATCAATTTAAATTCTTGTTTTGACACACACAAGCAACAAGGAAACCTGTACATCAAGCATAAGATCAATAAATAACTTTTGTATCTGAAAATGAAATTAGCACAAAAAAACTAACATTTATAATTCAAATCAAGTTGGTATCAGAGCTTGGTTGAAAGGAAAGGTTATTTTCTTGATAGTTTCTTGAAGTTTTGTGAAAGTTTAATGGTTGCAAATTTGTGATGTTGACAAGCTTAAATTTGTAGAAAGGTGAAGGGAAATTGTTGGTTGCAAGTCCTGAGTTTAGAATGAGAATAAGGAGAGCTAAAAGAGCACCATCTTCACCCAAAATTTCACTCACATCTGCACTTGAAGAACCTCAAGTTTTGTCTCAAGAAGCTTATATTGAAGAGGTACAAATTTCACAAGAAGCTGAGTTGATTGAAGAGGTACAAGCATCAAAAGTTGAGCTTGAATCCATAACCATCATGTCAATTGTTGGAGAGAATCAAGGACATTCATAAGAGGAATATGTCAAGATATAATTCAAACACATAAAGAGGATGGTTAAAGTTACGTTTGATGTATTTACTATTGGGACGGCAGGAGAAGGTTTTAAGCCTCCATATGGAGAAGGAACCTCAGATGGTAAGAAGTATGAAGAGAGGAGTTCAAATGGCAGTGGAGGAAAGCCACCTCCATCTCCACCATCTTCATCATCCTCATAATCTCCATCAGCATCATCTTCCACTTCCACCACAAAAACCACTCACACTCACTCAAAAGCCACAAAAGGAAAAACTCCATTACTCAAATTGGACATTAAGTTTGAACTTCCCATGTACAATGGCAAGGTAAATGCAGAGAAGCTTGAAAATTGGATACGCCAATTGGAGGTGTATTGCAGAATTCAAAACCTTCATGAAGATGACATAAAGATCTAGTTGGCTTCATTAAGGTTAGAAGGAGCATCACTAGTCTGGTGGGAAGCAAAGATTCAAGAGGAAATTCGAATCCATGGTAAGATATCCATTTCTTGGGTTGTTTTTATTTCTTCCATTAAAATAAAGTTTTATCCATTAGCCTATATGCAAAAATCTATTATGAGTTGGAAAAATTTTAAGCAACTCAAGGGTCAAACAATTAAAGAATATACGTAGGAGTTTAGGAAAAGGGCTTTGTTGTTAGGAATAAACTTGAATTCCCAAGGTACACTCTTGAAATACATTGGGGGTTTACATTCATATTTGAAACATACTATCCCTATGTTTAACCCAATAAACTTAGATGAAGTCTGTGTTCAATCCACACACTTAGAGGCAAGAGGGAAATGAAACATAGATGAGAAAAGTGAAAGTGAGGGTAAAGGAAAAGGAAAGTTTTATGGAAGAGGAAAAATAAATAGCTCTGTAAAAAGAGAGAAGGAAAAACTCACGTGCAAAAATTGTTGAAATACTAGCCATGATGAAGACCACTATTGGAAAATTCATCTAGAATTGAAACCAAACAGACTAAAATCCAAAGAGAAGGGTAAAATTGTTTCTATAGTTGAACATGATTTAGGGTCAAATTCAGGAGATGAGACAAATATTATAGCCATGGGTTTGAAAGGTAAACATGTTGCAAGCACTAGTTCTTCAAACTGTTCAATTGTTACTCATGATGAATATACATGAATAGAAATTTTCCATATTAGAGTAGTCTCTAAACATACCAAGATAGATACACTTTTTGATAGTGGGTGACAACCTAACTTTATCTATGAATACTTGGTTAAGCAACTAGGCCTTGAAACTATTAGACATCCAAGACCATATCCTTTGGGTTGGTTATCCAAGAATGCAAACTTGCAGGTTACAAGGAAATGCATACTAAGATTCACCATCAACTCAAACTTTCTTGATGAAGTTGAGCTTGATGTGGTGTCGCTTGAGATATTAGGTATAATATTAGGAATTCCTTATCTGTATGATAAGAAATCAATATTTCATTGCCAAGAGAATAAGTATCACTTATTTAAGGATGGCATTGAGTACATAATTAGAGCGTATAAGAAGAAGACAGGTTTGTCTCCTATACACGCAAGTGAAATGAAGAGGATAGTGAATGCAAGTCGGAACTTGAAATTGTTGATGATCAAACAAAGAGATGTATTGAATCAAAAATTTCAAAAATATGCTTATGCTTGTAATGATTTGTCTTAGGATTTTAACAGGTTGCCTTTGGAAGAAGGTGAGCAAGAAGAAAAACATTTGCAATAGTCAACAATAGTGTTGATCAGTGTTGGAAACAATATGTTGGTGCAAGAGAGTGAAAATGTCAAAGAGAAAGCGACGAAGTAGCTTGGAAAAGAAGGCATTTCTTCCACAAACGATGGTTTATGGTTTCCAAAAGGTACATGGAAATGGTGAAGATACTTGGTCAAGAGTCGACGCAAGTACAAAGCGAGATCAACTAAAAATCGACATGGTGACAGTGTGCAAGGTGAGGAGGTTTTTAAGTTTCCTTTGATTATTTACCAAGGTAGGAACAAGATGGTTTGTGCAAGAATAGATTGTTGTTCTGCAAATTCAGAAATATTGCAGCATGACAGTGTTAATGACAACAAGAGAAGGTCGTAAGAATCAAGGAAAAATTTTACTTTTTGTGAAAAGCTCCAAATGTTAGAGACTAGAAGGGTGAGGGAACAATACCCTCATCCAAATGATCAGTAATCAGAGATATTTTGGGGTCCAAAAGGCTTCTAGTGGGGAGGAATAATTAGAGGCTCAGTATTTTAGTTAAAAACTAAAAGTGCTTAGAATTAAAAGAAAATAGAACGACAACAATCAACCCGTCACTAGGAATCCAATGCAACTTGTTTCATCAAAAACCGAGTTTGGATGAAGGATTTATGGTTTATTGATCGTCGTTTAGAACAGGGAAATTTTTATAAAAAAAATTTGCAGAACAGTTATAGGTTGATGACATGGTAGCCTAGTCAACATTCAGGGAATCTTCATTATCTTTTATCCAATGGGACTATGACAAGTGTCACTGTTAGATTCACTAGTTTAGTTAAGTGAAGGTGAAATTTGTCCAATGACCTCCTAAGGTTGAATTTTGGGTTTATGATATTAATGTGCTGGAAATTATTTTTAAAATTTCAAGGATTGGATTAATATTTATATATTTATAATATACTGTGTGGTTTTATGATCATGTGTTATATTATATTATTATTATATATTAATATATACTATTATTTTCAAATATTAATTAATATTTTAATTTCCCCATATATATTATATCCTAAGTCTGATTTTTAATTATATTTCGGTGGCACATTGCTAAACCATAGTCTGCATTCAAACATTTATATGGGGCATATATTAAATTTTGGACATCATATATGTTTAAAGGTCTGAGGCATATATATTATGGCGTATATTAAATTTCCGATGGCATATAATATCCATTGGCATATTAAATTTGCAGTCAAGGTTTTAAATGGCGTAATGTTCCGTTGCAAAATAGTGTATCAAGGGTCGAGGTCGGGCTTCGACCCCATGATCTCCCCCACAACACTGCGTGACTCTACCAATCAGAAATGGGCCACGTTCCTTGAAAACCATTGCGTTGAACCTATATTTGAATGTGTTTGTTGATTCTATGGCAGGAACGAAGGGGGCCAGCCTCGCGGGCCAACCCTCCTCCACGTGACCCTCCAATGTGACCGCGCTCCAACCACTCAAAGATAATGCAGATTTAGATTGTGCTTATCCCATTTAATATGAGATTAAGCCTAATTAATCCTCCTAATAATTAGTGGCGGAATTAGCGGCAGCTAAATTCATAGCTTTTTCAAAATTTGTCGGAGTTAGCTGGAGTCCATCCAGATTTGGAGGAGAAATTGTGGGGAAATTTGTTTTTTCCATAATTGAGTCAAATTTTGACCAAATTGTGAAAAAAATAGTCATTATTGGCTAATTGGCATGCTATGAACACGTTGGAATAGGTTTTAGAGGTAGAGGAGAAATTTTACAGATTTTTTTTTTTACCTATAATAATTTTGAAGCCTGTGGTCACCAGGAGGGAAGGCCATGCCTAGAACATCCGAAGGAAAAATTGAGTAAATAAATAGTGATTTATGATAGATTTATACATTTTTAACTCATTGGAATAGGTTCCAATAGAATTTTATTCATTTAAAGAGAAATTTGGGCATAATTGATCTAATAGAGAGACCTAAGCCATGTAAGTTGGACCAAGGAGATGTAGCCCAAGAGCGGTGAAATCCTTCATCAAAACTTTGTTTTAATGGATCAGTTATGATGGTTTTCTATTATTTATGTTGATGTTGTTCAGAATTTTAAATTCATGCTTTATGTTATCAAATTCACTCATAAAACATAGTTTGAAATATTGTTTTGACGCACATAAGCAAAAAGGAAACCTGTACATCAAGCATAAGACCAGTAAATAAGTTTTATATTTGAAAATGAAATTAGCACAAAAAAAATAACATTTATAATTTAGATCAATCATCTCGCCCCATGTCAAATCAAGGAGTTTCGTGTCAGGATCAATAGCCTCTACACATTAGAGGAAGATGTATGCACAACCTTGAGGAGCAAGGCAAGGATTAGAGATGTTGTGGTTGAGAGGGATCATGACTTAGTTGTCAAGAGGGAGCCTTAGCTAGTTGGCAGTTGGGCTCACTAGGAGGATGATGGTGAAGAGGATCTATGAGATACCTCCAGTAAGAGAAGAGTTTGATATAAGTAGGTAGATGGATCACATGCATCCATACCTCCAAGTGTGAGGTTGGACAATGTGAATCCCAAGTCCCATAATTGCAAAATTTTGGGTAGGGTCCATTGAGGTGTTCTCCTCATGGATCATTACATCTCTATAGGGGCCCACAGTATTCAGTAGAAAGAGGATTGATGTCAGTCATATACCAAGGAGTGTAGAGGAGTGTTGACGGAAGAGCATGAGGCTCAATAGCAGAGTTAGAAACAAGACAATTTTCGTAGTAGACAGTTGTAAATTGATTCAATTTTTTTATAATGATTCTTAGTTGCAATTTTTTTAGTTTTAACATAAAAAATGAGAGGTTTTTCATGTCGTACATTCCACAGGTGCATGATAGAGGTGGTTGATAATCCCTTTCTTGCTGAGAGGGAGTGCTGAAAAATGCAACAATAAATTCTTAATTCGATTTTGTCTTAGTCAAATTGAGGAAATTCAAAATTCCACGAAACAGAAAACTTGGAGTAGTTAACTGAGGTGACATGGCACTCATGACTCATTTAACTTAGTTAATTTGAGTTAGGGGCATGGATTCTATTTGCATGTAGTGATTCCTAAATTTTAGGAGCCTAGGTTGAGTTAATTTCAGTTGTAACCAGTTAAAATAGTTCTAATTATGAACTAGTGGGTGGTCATTTAAGTTGTGGGACATCATTATAACTCATATATCATCTATTTAACTGTTCAGTGAGCTAATAATTAGCTCATTCATCCAAATAAAATTGAACTGATTAGAAAATTGAGGATTGTAGATAAAGGGTATGAGGTAGTCTTTAGATATGGGAAGGCCTACCTCAATCATCTTGCCTCATTCAAATCAAGAAATTTTGTGTCAGGATCAAGAGCCTCTACACATTAGAGGAGGATGCATGCACAACCTTGAGGAGAAAGTCAGGAATTAGAGATGTCATTGTTGAGAGGGATTGCGACTTAGCTCTCAAGAGGGAGCCTCAACTAATTGGCTGTTGGGATGAATAGGAGGATGATGATGAAGAGGAAAAATGAGAGACCTCCAGTAAGAGGAGTGTTTTAGCTAAGTGGGTAGAAGGAGCACATGAAACCATACCTCCAAGTGTGAGGTTGGGCAATGTGAAGCCCTAGTCCCAGGATTGCGAAATTTTGGGCAGGTTCCATTGAGGTGTTCTCCTCATGGATCATTACCTTACTATAGGGGCCCATAGTATTTAGTAGCAAGAGGATCATTGACAATCATATACTGAGAAGTGTAGAGGAGTGTTGATAGTAGAGCATGAGGCTCAATTGTAGAGTTAGAAACAACACAATTTTCGTAGTCGACAGTTTCAAATTAATTCAATTTTTTTATAATGCTTCTTAGTCGAAATTTTTTTGGTTGAAACATCAACAATGAGAGGTTTTTCATGTAGTAAATTCCATAGGTGCATGATAGGGGTGGCTCGTAATCCCTTTCTTGCTGAGAGGGAGTGTTGAAAAATGTAGCAAGAAATTCTTAATTCGATTTTGTCTTAGTCAAATTGAGGAAATTCAGAATTCCACATCAACAGACAACTTGGATTAGTTAATTGAGGTGGCATGGAACCTGTCACTCAGTTAAATTAGTTAATAGAGTTACGGGCATGAAGTCCAGTTGCATGTAGTGATTCCTAAATTTTAGGAGCCTAGGTTGAGTTAATTTCAGTTGTAATCAATTAAACTAGTCCTAATGGTTAATAGAACTAGTGGTGGGTCAGTTAAGTAGTGGGACATCATTCTAACTTATATATCATCTATTTAACTAATTAGTCAACTAATAATTATCTCATGCATCCAAAGAACACGAGTTTCCTAGATGTGGTGGACATTCCAAGGAAGTGTACAATTAATTATATACTAGATTGGTTGTATAGCTATTGTATTTTTCAGGTGATCAACCCAAAGGAATTATGCAAGAAAATAGGGGGGAATTCCTAATGAATAGGAGCATATTTTATCAAGAATTGCGCAAGGAAATAGGGGCTCAAGTAGAGGTTGAAATTGACTATGTCTAGGTTAGAGTTTCTGAGTGAGTAGAGAGATAGGTTATTCACTTGCAAGGTGTGATTAGTTGATAAAATAAATTGTAATACATCTCTATTCATAAAATTATTGCAAGGATGCATTAGGGTTTTTAGCAGTTTTCTTTCCCCGAGAAAAATACTATTTGCATGTGTGTGATTTCCTATTACATGTTTGGGATTTTTGTATTAAATTATGAATTACTTTTAGCATAGTAGTAGAGTAGGTTCGTATCTTGTGATTTTGATTAAAAATTCATGAGAAGTTGAAAATATACACATAATTTGTACACTTACATGGCATCCTCTTGAATCATGATGGTGAAAAAAGGAAAGTTGACTTCCAAGGGAAATAACATTTGCACACAAACTCTGTTTGAGGTATTTATTACAACATATGAAAGGTATATAAGTGTAGAATATTTGCAGGGGGTCTCATTTAAGTGAAGATTTTTGGACCTTCGAAAATTTAATAAATGTCTCAAACTTCTTTTGGAAGGTTTAAAACACCAATTCACCAAAGAGGGACCCGTTGGTGAAGATGGACTTGTGATCTAATTCATCCAATTTTTCCATTATGAAATCATCAATATGGATGAAAAATTATACAATGTTCCATACCTCCCCATTTTGGGATGCTTTTGGTACCCAAAATATATCACTAAATGAGGCAAGGAAATTTTTCCTCAAACTTATCCTTCGAGTGAAATTTAGCCTTATTTGGAAGATGTCCTTTAAACCCAATTAACCAAAGATCATGCTACCTCTATCTTGTAGCTCTATCAATATTCTGTAAATTCGATCCTCTGTCAATTGTGCCTAGGAATATACTGCTTAATGATCTACGAAAGGTAGGACTTATTCCTCTTCTTGATCCACCATGGAAGTATGAAAATGTTCCAGATTCCCTACATTCACCATCGATTAAATGAATATTTATGGGGGTAAAATAATTTCTTAGGCTTTATCTCTCACCTTTTCTAGTATTTTTCAAAGGGACCATATTTTAGATATTTGATTTTCATACCAAGACCCTATAGCCTCTCCTTGTTAAATTGTAACCATGCTCTCTCTCCCACTTTGAATGAATTCTATGTCCTATGATGATCATGCATGGAATTATAATATTCCTATGAATTTTGAAACATATATTGTACTTGAAGATGGATATTCTTAATATTCTCAACAAATTTCTTTGCATTTAAACAATCCTGGTAAGATCCTCCCTCACTCCTTGTTTCCCATATGCAATACCCAAAGGTGAAGGTGTATAATATCCAAGACAATTTTCAAATGGGAACTTACCAATAGATGTGTGAATGATATATTATAATAGCTTTGTATGTATACTAGATTTCCATCCTAGTCTTTGGATGCTTCTAGTTATACCCCCTCAAATTTTGCACCAATTTCTTGTTGGGTAATTATATTTTCCCATATATCTATGGATAAAATTTTGTATATCTCTTCAACCTCGTATCTATATTATACCACATTTTAGTCCAAAACTCACTAATAAATATTATATCTATGTCTAAAATTATGCTCCTTGGGTTTCCAAAGTGCACCGATACTTGTCCAAAGAACACATTTGTTGCTTCTTGCACACTAATGGTATTTTTACAAGGGATAAGAATTCACATATTATTTAACCTATGAACTACCACAAATAGTTAGTCATGTCCCTTATTGGTTTTTGGTAAAGCTCCCATAAACTATATGGAAATTCCCTTTCAAGGAAAATTGGGTACATGTAAGGGATGGTATAAAACCTATTTCTTAATGATAGGCTTGATATTTTAGTAAAGCATACATCCTCTTTTGAATTTAAATACATATTATTACATTTGTGTTAGTAAACATATCTCGATAAGTTGGCCATTAAATTCACTACACCAAATGACTTGCATCCTTATAGGTGTGAGCCTCTTTGATTAGCTATATTCACTCACCTTTATGAACACACCAATTTTCTAGATCATAGAGTGACCAATTCTAGAGATGATAGTCAATTGTGTTATCACCATCATGCACATGAATGTAGCTTTGCAACTATTGTAAGACCTCCTGAAAATACTCATCCTCTATAGATGTTTATGTATAAGCATCATGGGTGAAAGGCTCCATGTATATTATAATTCCCAAATATGTGTTATTTCATATGGGTAGCCTTGAAAACATGTTGGCCAACTTTTTTGTGCTCCCCTTATTGAAATTAATCATTAAGTGAAACTATTGTAAAAGCCAAATCCACTTGTAATTACTGGTTTGATGTGACTTAATTTAGGTATGCAATTACTATATTTGTTGGTGATCTATGTGGATTATTGTCTCCTTTTCCATCATATAGTGTATCTACTTTTTCACATTTTCCACTAGATAATAAAGTTCCTTATAGTACATAGGGTATTTAAGAATCGCCCCATGAATACATTAGAATGGTAGCATACAAGCCTTCATCCTTGCATCAATAACACACTTATTTCATATCCAGTCAAATCTATCTCCAGTTCTAATGGATTTTGAAACTTTGGTAATGCCATAACTAGTGTTTGATAAAAAAAATTATTTAGCTCCACAAATGACTTATGTTAACCCTTTCCCTATTAGAAACTCTTTCTAGACGTTATTATACCATGGAGTGGTGCTATTACTACTAAAAATCAGGCTATGAATTTTCTCTGGTATTGTTGTAACCTAATGAAAATCTTGACCTCAAGAACATTAATAGGAAATGGCCACTTCATTATGGCCTCCATATTTGTCAGATCTAATTTCAAATTTCCACCACCAAACACTGTCTTGGTGATGTGTCCTTTTTTTTATCATAGTAAATGGCCATATATTTCGGTTGTCTTACCTAAAAAAATAATGGTGGTTTTGTCTTTAGAATTTGCAACATGGGATTTGTATTTCCATTTAGGAAAAGTGGAAAAACAAACAAATTCTTATGGTTTCCATTTATGGAACATAATTCAAATTTTTGTTTGCTTTCGATGAATTGATAATCCCAAAACACTTGTGTGGTATAGTTAAAATATGTTTCAATTATTTAGATGTCTAAAATTTACACGTTAGCTAGATTCTGGATGATTCTCATATTTGAAACTTTACTATGTTTTATAGATATAATAATAATTGACTATCTTATAATATCTTTAATACTTAATGGCTCCACATGATCCCTTTCTCTCCACATCATTTATCATTATGGATTATTTTTTTTCCCTTTTCAAAAGTATATGTAATATTAGAAAATATTATATCCTATGAGGGGCTTGATTAACCTTATGTGAATCTTACCTACTTGATTCTTGAATTTCTATTAGGTTTGATTTAGTATTAGAATTTTTTCATATATCATAAAAATTAAATCATGTAAATATTAGTTGTGTATAATGAAATATGATTATTATAAATTATATATATATATATATATATATATATATATATATATATATATATATATATATATAGTAATATTGATTAATTTTTATGACCTCGAACTAAAAACATTTGATAGTCCATTTATATTATATATTTCAAAATTTCATAAATGATATCATTTTTTAGTTTCAAGAATAAAATTAATGAAATGTTCCAAAGTATATGATGCTTCTATAAGGTCTAAAAAAAATAATGTCTCATATATAAAATTATTCAACAATTCCCTCCTATGAAAATGTTCCAAGTGTGAAAACATTGTGAAATATGCAAATTGATGATTATGTATGATTTTCTTTGAAGAAATATATTTATATTATTTATGAGTAATATACATTTTTCCGTTCATGAGAGAATCTCAAATAACAAGGTTCAAAGCCATTACAAAGATATAATCATTATGAGCTCAACATGTGATATGTTGAAATTGAATCCAAATGGGGAGGATAATGAGATTTATCCTATTGGCTCGAGGGGTCCTGACCTAGGTTCGGAGTTCAAGGTTTGCCAACAAACCCCTATACTACTGGCCCTTTCGGAAGTGACCCACTTGCGCAGGTCAAAGTCTCACCCGAAGTAGTATGGGTGGGTGCTGGAACCAGGTTTCCACACCCTAAGAAAGGGTAGGTAAGGCAAGAAGAGTTGTGTCCGGCCTTTTGATGCCTAGATCGCCTCTTTCTGCATAGGGTTTACCAGTCTCTTTTTGCATCCATGTGCGCAAGGTCTATAGTGTTTGATAATTATATACTTCTATGATAGTAGCACAATATTGTAGAAAACAGAACAAAACAAATCCAGATACAGTAAACACACTTAACAGATCTTTCATAGCTTCAATACAGAATGTGCATAATAAAACAATTACCAATGATTCGCACAAATAGTACACATAGATTTAGTTCTCAAACAACCTTCTGTACTTATCAATTCATCAATTCCTTCTTAGAATACCATCCCATCCTGCGCACACAGCAGCAGGGTCCGCACACTCTAGATCTCCATGCACACAGCCAGTAGGAGTCTGTTCCCCAAAACCCAAATAGATATATTAAACCATAATTCACATCAATAGCTCTTCATTTCTTTGCCTTACAATCCAAAATGCTCCTCTATTTAATAATCTAGCCCAAGCTTTCCTATGGTTCACAAACCATGGTTTTTGGACCCCTGGTTTACCCTTTGACTCATTACAATGCGTTCGGGGCTTTGACCCACCCCAAAACCCTTGTGCTAGACTAATTATAATCAAAATTATACAAAATCAGACCAGTTTTGCAGCTCGTAGGATACCCTGTTCCAACAGTCCCCCAACACAATATTGTGACTCGTCCCAAGTCATTGTGGTGGTGCGGTCTCTATTCACGCACGTAAGGCATTGAAGGCGATGATAAGCAGAGGTTAAACTTCCTAACTCTGGGTAGCAACATGTTGTGCGATATTGAAAAACTCTAGGGAGGTAGGTCCTTCATGGGCCGTGGTAACCTATTCCAAAATTTGGTTGAGTCGTGCAATGGTGTTGTGAGCATCCTGAGATATCTGGAAGGCATCATTGCCCCATGGCTTTATATGCTTTCTGATTACATGCTTGGCACGCTAGAGATCCACAATCGTGTCCTGGAGGGTGTTACTAGTTTTCAAGAGTGCCAGACGCTACGTAAGGCTGAGGGAAGGCAAGGCGGCTTCGATCTGATCGAAAGAAAATTCCTTCTGGTGTAAGTCTTCTCTGACACACTGAATCTTCGGGTTGAACGGGGTCAGTTTCCAGAGCTACATGGCTACTTCTAGCAACTGATTACCCAAAGTAAGCTGTCCTTTAATAACGTCTGTAGCTTTTGCTATCAATGCAGCCCGTTGCGCCTGTACCTCCAGGGACATGGTAGGATGTACTTGGGCCTGGTATGCTATGAATTGGCTGGCCATTTGGGTCTTAAGGGCCTACACTTCGGTTCAGGATGCCTTGAGCACTCTAACCAAGCCTTCTAGGGTAGCCCAAAGCAGGGCTGACGCCAGGAATTCATCAGGAATCTCTGTATTAAGCCGGTGAACCATTGCTTCAAGCTGCGTCATAAGGGGGATATCTTCGGTCTGACATGTGACCACATTGAGGTGTGGCTATGTGGTCTGGTTACGACGATGGATATCTCGTAGCATGATAGTGTGTAATCCCTGTAATGCCCCGCGGGGTAGCTGCGCTAAATCCATTTTGAGTTTCGTAGCTATTGGGAGGTGGTCGCCAACAAAGACAGTACTAGGTAGTGAACAAATATGGCCTTCACTGGTAGGGGGCCTAGAACTTTAGAGAAGTCACAACATGTCCCTATATTGCTTCGTGCCCTGAGGGGATGGAGTATCCCTATTGGTCAGCCCTTCTGTGTGCAAGACTAGCAGTGACTTGACTGCGTTAGTCCTCCTAGTGCACTGTGGTAGCTACGTATCATCCCGCATAGCTTCTTCAGAGCCCAACTGGCTGGGGCCTACAATCATCCTAGGTTTGGGATGGGCACGAACTACCGTCGTGTAGCTATGGCGCCATTCTGTACAAGATTCAAAGTCAATTTTTTCCTACAGGTAGCCAGAGGGCTATCATCTTATCAATCTCAGCGTCCCCAGACCCTCTTAAGACAATGCTTGCAGGCGTTGGACTAGTGGGTGTCGAGGTGCTCAGAAGGTTAAGGTCCGCCATAGCAATAAAAGGATAGGATTCCAACTTCGGAAACTCGCAGATAGTGGAGGTAGGTTGATGGGGTACGACCCAAATGCTATAGATCCAGACTATCAAGCAGTAGAATAACAGATGTAGAAGACAGAGACAATATGGAGCCTTGAGGAGAATTATCCTTTCTACCTTATAATTCCTGAGGTTATCCAACGGTAGAGTAGATATAACTTGAAACTTACCATCAATCATCTGGAAAAAACTCACCATAAATTGTCACATTGATGGTCAGCCGTCTGGTTGTTGTAACAGTACAATTCCCTTTTTACCCGAATGCAACATTCTGATAGTCATCACTAGCACCTGATGGCTTTCCCATGGATCTACTGACTTTGGATAAAGCATCTGTGTTGTTCGCACATCCCAAATTAAAGTCGACGTTGGATGTGTTTTAATGTGATTCAGGTACACTTTATGCAACCAGGTATTTGTATGCATCCTGTTGACCACTATGGTTGGGACAGTTCGAGGATCACTCACTCCCTCCGTCGAGTTAAGGCTCCTAATGTCCATCGTGTATGGTACCGGTGTTCCCCCTAATCTGGTTGTAATGTGTAGGCATGCTTTTCTCTTAGTCAGGGCATTCACGTTCTGCAAACCTGCGTTGAGAATCCTTATGCCATCTTCCACTTGAAATGTTCGCAAAAAATCAGCCTGCAAATTATCCCAATTGCACGTGTGCTGGTGTAGCTTCACAGCTAAATACCACGCAGTTGGGTGCATGCCTAAGCCATGGATAAACAAGTGAAATCATTCATTTGGAGTCCTATCACACCATTGTGTTTCCCATGCAAGAAAATATCTGCGTGGGTCTTCAGATCCAAGGAATTCTTGGGGTCGTTTCCCAGTTGGAGCTTTAAACCAGAGGATCATCTTATCCCGACATTCCTCCAACCGCGGAATACCATCTCATGAGTATTCCACCAGTGCGTAGGCATTCCGTGCAGGGCTAGCTTAAGGGACCCTAGCTTGCATCCCTTGGGAATTTCTGCTTTGAAGGCACGTAAAAATTCCTCAATGTTAACGGAGTCCCCAAAGTAGGGCAAGTCTCTTACTTCGGTGGAGATCCAATGGAAATTAATTGTGACTCGAGGACATCGTAGTGTTGAAACCTCATGCAACTGTCCCTACCAATTTTGTAGTTCCCCATCGGAGTCGAATATGCATCCACTATCCTTTTCCCAACAGAATACTCCTTCCATAGTGGGGTTAATCCAATCTTCGTCATATGTGGTGAGCTTGTAGATGTGATCCACCTCCTCCGCATCCTGTGCTGGCTCTGTATACTGCATGCCTTCTGCAGCATTCAATGGTACTATTACTCATGTGCCATTGTTTTCAAATACCATGCTGCGCTTTTTGAGATTGATCACACCCCCCATATCTATAGCCCAATCCAGTCTTAGGAGTGCAGGGTATGGATCCGTATCTTCCATAATTTCTATTACCTCAAAGTTAGCTTGGAATTTTACTCTTGTGATATCTACCATGATTTTTGACAGCCTTCCTAGAGTGATGATCTTCTTTTGATTTTCCATGCACAGCTAGATGGTGGACCATTCCAATTTAGGTTCTCCCATTTGTTTCAATGTTTGCTATGGTAATATGTTCGCATCTGATCCCAGGTCCAAAATAACTTGATCCATCTTGTAGTCACCAATTTGCGCAGTCAACCACATTTCTCTTCCAATGCATTTTTTATACCTGTATAGCTTGTGTACATCCTTGGTTCTAGGAGTCGGATCAGGCTGAGATGCGTAGCTATTAATTAATTCTTGAAGGTTTTCTATAGCCTTTGGGTTATGTAGCAGCTTCAGACATGCCTGCCAAAAAGGGCTCAACCCCCTCATCTATCTTGAGGTGTGTTGGTACTGCGCAGTAGCTGCTATTGTCTCTTGTCCGTTGCTTATGTTTGATCCTTCTTGAGAAGTCATAGGATCCCTGGCAACCTCTTCCTTCACTCCCTGGGTGACCATCCCACTGCGTGTTATGAATTTCATGCTCAGGTCTATGTTCCTTAGCTCGACTTTAACTCTTTGCACATTCTGCATAGGGGTGGGCTATTTCTCTTGCATTTTGGCAATTAAAATAGGGTAGTCTTCAATCACATGGTCCAATTGTCTACAATATTTGCATGTTTGCCTTGTGGTGTTTGGGCAGTCCCTGGCAAAGTGTCCTACCTCCTCACAGTTATAATTGATTAGATTTCCACGTCCTCGTCTTGCGCTTCCTCCGCGACCTCCTCTGCCCCTCGCTGGAGAGCCACCAAATCTCGCAGGGGATATTGGTGATGCAGGGTCTGATTGTACATGATACAAGTTCCCACGATCTATCATTAAGTCGTAAGTGAAATAATTCTGCTCATCATGTCCTACCGACCAGCAAAACCTGCACCACTGTTGCTTCAGTTCTAGGATGTATGCACCTAGCCGAGGGCAATGGTTCGTATCATGTAGCCCCACTACACGGCAGTCATCGCACCACAACACAGTTCCGCTTGAGCTTGGTCATGATAGGATGGGTTCCCCACTCACTCCTGGGCAGAACGGACGAGGTCTTCCTACCTGCCTGTAATCTTACAATAGAGGGCACTGATCCTTCATATGGCCAGACACCCAACATCATATGCACCATAGATCTGCGTCGGCTCCTCTTCCTCATTCCTTTCGCAAGTTCTGAATTTCCATGTGCATAGCTCTAAGATACTCCTGAATTTGTTGTACTCCTATTGAAGTATCTTCTCTGGGCACAACTTCTAGTTTCATAGCAACTTCCACAACTTTTTATTGCGACTCAAAGGTTTGGTGACTCATTGGCGTACGCAGATGGGGCAACAACATAGCGATGAACCATTCTATATGTTGCCTATCATCATACCCAAATCCTCCTTCCCTGATTTCTTTCTTCAATCAATGATCAGCCTCCCACACCGACATAGACGCACCTTGCCTCAAGTCCTTCACTTTTGCTACCAACTGAGAGTAATATTTTGGATTTTAGAATTGCTTCTTCAGAGCATCCTTAATATCTTGAATAGATGCACCCCCATTTTGAGAAATGTATCGCATATACCAGTCCAATGCTCTGTCCTCGAATGCTAGGGATAGTTGCGCTCTCTTCGCTGTGTCGTTTGTCACATTTTTCGTAGTCCAGACAGAGTCTGCAACAAACCAAAATTGGTCCATATCCTCATCCCCTACCCCCTTGAAGGTAGGTAGTCCTAGGTGTGTATCCATATCACTATCTGACGGGGGTGGTGGTATGGGTGAGTTCTTACCTTTGTGTGGCCTTGGCGGCGGTGTAGCTGAGGGGTCTTGCATAGCCATTTCTCACAGAGGGTTATAGGCAGATCTTCACCTATCAATGTTGGTCTGATAGTATTTTCCACTGCGCATCATGCTCTCATCGGGATCCGAGGTCATTCAGTCCATATGACTACACAGAATACTCTTCTCGCACAGTAGTATCTTAATTAGCAACAAAAGCGTCTTCAGTAACTTTCCCTAGAATCCTGTAAAGAATCTCCGCTCGTCCTTGGAGTAAGAGACAAACTGATCAATAGAAAATTCTGTCACAAATCCTCCTAACACACTATCCACCCAATGATCCACCGAGTGAGTGATGGTATTATCAGTTCTTTCCAACTGCTGGATCAACTCTAGAGTCCATTGAGTGACTCGTTCATCCTTCCAGCACTTCTGGAATTATACCAGCCTAGCTAACCACTCCTGAAGATCGATTGCAAATTTCACAAAGAAAATTTCGTAGCCTTTTGTAAGAATGTACCTATTTTTCCACTTTTCTGTCGTTAACTTCGTGCTGCGATTTTATTTTACCTCAAACTTCTAAATCTATTTTTTGAACCCCTCCTCAATTTCCTTCCTTTCAGGCTTCCAGTATTATCTTGTAATTACCCGATCCCTTCCTCAAAATTCTCTAGGTCCCGACAACAGAACTGTTTTTTGGCTCGAGGGGTCCTGACCTAGGTTCAGAGTTCAAGGTTTGCCAACAAACCCATATACTACTGACCCTTTCGGCAGTGACCTGCTTGTGCAGGTCAAAGTCTCACCCAAAGTAGTATGGGTGGGTCCTGGAACTAGGTTTTTGCACCCTGAGAAAGGGTAGGTAAGGCAAGCAAAGCTGCTTCCAGCCTTGTGATGCCCAGATCACCTCTTTCTGTGCAGGGTTTACCGGTCTCTTTTCGCATCCACATGTGCAAGGTCTACAGTGTTTGATAATTATATACTTCTATGACAGTAGCACAATATTGCATAAAACAGAACAAAACAGATCTAGATACAGTAAACACACTTACACAGATATTTCGCAACTTGAATACAGAAGGCGAATAATACATCAATTACCAATGATTTTCACAAACAATACACATTGATTCAGTTCTCAAACAACCTTCCTTACTTATCAATTTATCAATTCCCTCTTACAATACCTGTCCCAGCCTGTGCACATAGAAGTAGGGTTTGCACACAGTAGGACTTTGGATCTCCGCACACATAGCCAGTATGAGTCCATTCTCCAAAACCCAAATCGATACAGTTCACATCAATAGCTCTTCATTTCTATGCCTTACATTCCAAAATGTTCCTTCATTTATAATAATATAGCCTAAGATTTCCTATGGTCCGCAAACCATGGTTTTCGGACCCTTGGTTTACCCTTTGACCCATTACAATGCGTTCAGGGCTTTGACCCACCCCAAAACCCTTATGCTAGCCTAATTATAATCAAAATTATACAAAATCGGACTAGTTTCATAGCTCGTAAGAGAATACAAATACTCACAACCATAATTGCTGAGAAGTCTAGGGGAAACAACATAGGATGATTGCTCAAACTTTGATAATTTTTTGTGACATAAATTTACTTTTCTTAATTTACTTCTTATTGTTCTTGATTATTATTATTATTGTCTTCATAAAAAAACTACCAAACCATAACGAACATAGATACAAAGGACAAAAGATATAGGCAATCAACTAGGGCCAAAACCTCTCAAAATCTAAGAGGAAGACCCACGAGAATTTTTCTTCTTATAGAATCTTCAATTGATGAATTCCAAGATCTAGAACCTTAACCAAAACCCTCCAAGACCAAGTCAAATAAATTTTCTAACTTATTTTTGCGCTTCAAATTTCCAGTTGCTTCTTCTTGTGATTTTTACCTACCTAACATATTCTTCTGCAATTTGCACCTACCCAGCAGATTATTTTGCAACTTTGATTTGCCCAGAAAAATATTCTGCAACTTCGACATGCCCAAAAAAATATTATGCAGAAACCCTAACCTTTTCATCTGAGAGAAATTATGGTGTGATATTTTTCCTTTCTTCTTTTCTTGGGTATATTATTTCTCCTAGAGAAGTAGACTTCCAAAATAGCTCTTCTTGATGCCATGCATTTACTCCTGCAACTCGACTTTACTATTTCAATGTGTGCCCTAATTCCTTTGCATGTGTGGAGATTATTAGCCCAGAAATGACCCCAAAATCTCAAATTTATCTTCCTCCTTCATCCTATTCTTCTTCGCACTGCTTTTCTTTCTTATGATCAAACTTGAGTGATTGAAGCGTGTTTCCAAGTGAGATCGAGGTCTCCTTTATATAGAGTTCTCATTGGTTCAAATTTCTCCTTTTAGGCTGACTTGATAATGAGTTTAGGCTGACTTGAATATTACATCATGAATTGGTCTTGAAGGGTTTTATGACTTGACTTTGACTCAAATATATTCTTTTTACAATATTTTACATGCCCAAATGGGTGTTTCATACATGAAAATGACTCATAAACCCTAGAAGCTCTCAATGGGAGCTTTAACTATAAAATAAATTCCTCTTGAGCATGAAATCTGTGCCTTAAGTAAACAATAACAAATTTATTTTTCTCATTACATTAAATACATAAAATCATGATTACATGTGTCATTATGAAGACTGAACCTAGTTACATATTTCAGCACTCCCTCTTAACTAGAGAGGTATTCATAATCCATACAAGGTACCTAGAAATTATCAATCTGAAGAATTCTCATAAGAAGAGTCATATTGGTAACTGATATTTTTAGCATCATGTCATCTAGCATTGTCACATAGCAAGGCCTTGAATAAAAACTCTATCTCTCCATAAGATAAGAGCATGATGACAATGATACCAATGATTTATAGGAACCTTCATCATTGTCTCTCAAGGAACATACCCCATGTCAATGTCAGTCTTTGCAGCCTTCCTCCAGTGATCGAACATGCTCTTACAAGGTGATTTTAAAGTGTCAAGGTCAAATTTTGTCATTTCAGTGAGTCTTCAAGTAAAATTAGGTCACTAAGTATTAGGTCTAGGGTTTGTTTTCACTCCTTTCAAAGTTGTCCAAATGTCAGTACATGTCACCATTTAGCTGAGTGTACCATCATTCAGAGGGTTTTCATCATCATGTCAAGTTCCACTGGGTCATTTTACACCTTGTTCATGCTTCAGTTGTGCCTAGGTAAGGTTCATTTCCCTCTCCTAGGGTTTTGGAGGTAATTTCTCTTGGATGGTCAAATCATCAGCAAAAATTGTATCCTGATGTTCATAAAACTTCCCCTATCCTTAATGTACCTTATTAAACACTTCCCATCACTGATATTCCCCAAATTTCTCATTTTCGCACAAACCCTAGTTTCTTGCTACAACTTGACAATTTTCTAGGCTAGGCCTATGTTTTTCCCTTTTGGACCCATTCCCCTCACTCAATATTTGAAATTCCACTTTCCCCTACTTCCTAACATCCCTCCCTACTTCCTAAAATTTTCTCAAGAATTCAGAAGCCCCTTATCCCCTTCATTTCACTTCATTTCGACAAATCCCTTGTTCCACACATCGGGATAGGTTTTACTCCAATGAATGTTTATGAGCAATAAAAGATGAATTTGGGGAAACCGAGAGAGGTTTTTGTCCAAAATATTCCAAGGAAGAAAAAAATCCTTCATGTTTTACACAGGTGTCATGGTTTTAGAGAAATGCCAAAACTACAATTTCCTCAGGAGAATTGATGCACCTCTGAAGTGACCTTGGGAAAATCAAGATTTCTCATATCTTGGTTGGAAAAATGACTTGCTTGATGCATCAAATGATAGCTAGACACAAATATATTTCCAATGAGCTATCATGAGTTCAATTTTGAGTTGAGGAACACCTTCCAAAGTTGACTGCAACAACACTCTGCCTTGAGGCAGCCTCATTTTGCACATTTTGACCAGTCTTGGGAGATTTGACTTTTGACAAGGAAAATGAACTCCAAATTGAAAAATTCTACTTGTGTTGGAAATTAGACTCAATAATATTTCCAACGAGATATCCTACACCCAATTTTGACACCGATAAGGTCTCCAAAAGTCTCCTGCAAAAGGGCGTGATGCATTGGGTTTGTGGCGCGACACATAGAGCTGCAAGCCCAATTTCACTATAAACTTCCCCAAAATTTCCAAATGTGCTCAAATCTGTGGTGTGAAAGTAAGCTAATCGTTATTCCATTTCTATTGAAGAGTTTTTCTTAGAATTTATGGTGGTTTCGTGTGTGAAAACTCAAAGCCTACTTCCTTCCAAATTTTCTCAAAAACAATTGTCTAGGGCTGCATTTATGTTTTTGCTACCAAGTCTATTCCATCACTCCCTTAATATTTGACTCCTCCATTTATTTTTCAGTTTCATCCACCCATTCTTTAATTTTCATATCCCTAAAATCATCTACCCCTATCCTAATTCCCATTATCCCAAATCCTAGCTACAAAATTCCCAAACCCCTATTCATATCCCAAAAACCTAAAGACTGTCCCTAAAACTCTTTAATTCCCCAAATTTCAATTGAAATTATCCCAAAAATTCCCCTTACCCTCTCCCTCCATAGCCCCTCACATATTTTCATACATTTGGCAACAAAAACGAAAGACACCAAAACCCCTCATTCCCATCTAAGACAACACAGACTTTGGCAAACATGGAGACAGATTCCTCTTATGATCGAGATGAAGAAAACAAAATGAATCTACAACTGAATTGCAAGCACCATGGAGACCAAAAGCTGTTGGAGAAATCCAACAAAGAAAAGAACATGTTGAGGCACATGGAAAATCATTATTGGGCAAGAAATCATGTTTGTAAAGAAAGAATCAAAATTTTGAAGGCCAAGTTGAAGAAGGCCTCAAAGTGTCAGAAAAGGCATGATAAACTTCAAATATTGGCCGAGGATTCCTTGGCCCAGAATAGTACATGATGGAGGACACTCAGCCCAAATTTCAAGAAATTTGGGACATATTTTGCAAATTTTGATTTTTTTGGCCTAAACACAAATTTTTCAGCTCTACGCGTCGTGCCACTTGGTGTGTGCTTTTGATGGGAAGCTCCTCTTGGGTAAAAATTTATATTTTTGGATTTTTCATGAAAATTTATGCATGCCTACCTATGGCCAAGATATTTTTACAGGTTTTAGGCTTCCAGAAGGGTCAAAAACACCCTAAAAATGACCTTTCTGCCCCTTTTTGGACACACAGAAAGCAGTGTTGGGAGAGCTCAGTTGTGGAGGAGAAAATGGAAGCCAAATTCAGAAATTCCACTTGTGTTGAAAGGTAGACAGGCATAGCTTTCCAAAAAGCCCACTTGGAGAAAATTTGGAGACCGGGAAGGCCTCCAAAATCGGCTCCAAATAAGCGTAACGCATAGAGAAATCAGACACGACGCATTGGGGATTTTTGCTCATTTTGGACTCAGTAACTCTGTTTTTCGCCTAGTTTTTGACATTTTGACTTTATTTCCTCCAAATGTTAAAATCATGATGTAATTGTATGTAATTTTATGGATCTTGGTGTAATTTTTTTAAATTTTACTCATGGAGGTAGATTCATCCATCAAAAGGTGAATTGCAACTGAATGAATCAGTCTCCTATCTTATAGAGGCAAGTTGTTCCACTGCCTATTTTCCAGTTCTTAGTTTAGATCTTGTTGAAAAAACTCCTAAACTTGTGAGCTCGACCACTAGAGGCTAGGGATGAGTTATTCTTGTCTATATATTATAGTTTTTCAGTCATTAGCATGGTTGGACACTTGGGAATGCTTTGAGCATCATTGTACATTTCATCTCTGCAGTTTGGCAAAGGAATAGACCAGGGTTTGCAGCACTCCTTGGGATTCATGTGGCTCTTTGTTTTTATGATTTATTTCTCTCTGTTATTGTAATTTTACTGGTGATTTATGTGTATCATATTCCCTCTTATTTCTTCTTAAGTTAAACAAACAAGGATAAAGGTGGAATTCATTAGATTTGAAGTGCTCTACCTAGGGTTTGTTTAATTTTCTATGTTTTCAAATATTTGGAGAGGATTCATAAAATTTTCTTTCCCGCTTCAACTCCTCACCAGTTCAAGCTATCCATTTCATTCAAAATTGAAGTGTCAAAACAATTTCCTACCTTGCCCCATTCAGATCTCTGCAAAAACTAGGCCTCATTCCCAAGACCCAAAATTTGCCTTTCCCTTTGATCCAAAAAACACCCTCAAAATCAAATTAAAACTCTTTTAAATATAGAAATAGCCTAAAATCAGCCTTTATTCAAGTCATCTCAAGCCTCACTGATTATTTTGCTGAGATTGACCAAGAGAGAGCCCTCTCTCGATTTGGTAGGGCTAGCTACCAGGTTAAGCGTGGTTTGATGTTACCCTAGACTCTGCCTTCCTCAACCTGAGGTGGATTTAGGCCCTAAAAAATTGGTGACCATACTGGGGAAGAAAAATTGTTTGCTTGTTAGTGTTATTTGTTTTATAAACTACAGACGGAGCCTGAAGTTAGCCAGGTAGCCTTCGAAGCACTCTTGATTTGCATTAGCGAAAGTAGATGAATGCTGCTTCAGTAAATCTCCGGTCTAGTTTATGAACTGAACATCTGGTTTCCTCAGTAAAATATAATCATGTTCAAATCTGATTGTTGATGGTGGACGACGATCAGACATCGGAAGGCCGAAATCATTCACCTGGCAAGTCTAGTGTCGAAGAATCCTAAGGCTCAAAATTTTTATGGCGACTCAACTCTTCAAGAATTAGTAGCGTGAGGAATTTCTTGGTGAATTCATTGTTATCAAAATGGCTTCGCTGAATCGAAGGTATGCTCCCATGAGTCGAGATCACATTCCAGGTTCTGCAAATAAAATTCCTAAGGTAGATTGGCAAAAGAATTTTCCTATGTTTAAAGATGATGATAGGAAGGATGTTGTTTTACATCTGGTTAGATTTTACATACATATTTGCAAGTTGAAGGTTGATTTTCCTGAAGATTGCTTGATGAAGATATTCATGGCCACTCTGGAAGGTGAAGCCCGTTCTTGGTATGAAAGTTTTTCGCCTGCTTGTATTTACTGTTTAAAGGATTTTCATACAATGTTCTTTGAAACGTATAAAGAATCTTATCCATCCTTAACTTTAGTTCAGAACTTTTGTAGCCATGTTCATAGTTTTATTGAAAATCTTGAAAAAGTTTATGAATATGATGACTTCATGGACGATGAGATCATGGAGGCTCTGTACGAAAATCCATTTCAGCAGCATAAAGAGAAGTTAGAAGATACTCATCAATATGCTCAGGAAACTTTGCAGCAGGATCAAGATCTTAGTACAATGGAAAATGATGAAAGAGAAGGTTTTATTTCAGATCTGTCCATAGAAGAAGACAATATGCAGGAAAGTCAAGTTTCAATTTTAGAATGTGATAAAGTCAAGTCAGCTATTTCAGATCTAGATTCAGATCGTGATGATCAAGAATACCTTGTGCTGAATCCATTGAAGGAGAGCTCTGCTATTGAGATCATCTGGAATGAAGAAGACAAAGTTATTGATCCAAATGTTCTCATTTCATTAGAACAAAGCCTTCATGAGGAGGTAATCCAATCAATTCATGAAAAACAAGATGAGATATTTGTTCAAGTAAGTGAAAAATCTTCTTTCAATAACTTAGTGATAAATGATAATTTGATTTCCATGTTATATGAAGATGATCAACAATGTTTTAAAATTTCAAAAGATCAGGGAATTAAGGACTGTCATTCAGGTTTTTCATGTTTTAAAATGTTATTTCATGAAGACAATCACTGTTTGGGAAAAAGAAAACAAAAATTATTATTTCCTTTGTCTAAAGATGAGATAGATCAACTCCTGAAAGGTCATGTTACAGCCCAAGCTAAAGTAGATTTACAGTGCCCACATGGTCAAGAATGTGTTGGTGAAACTTCTTCTTCTTTTAACAATGATGACAGTCTTGTAATTAGTTTTATAGATCAGCAAACATATAATATTTTCTTTCATGAAGATGATAAGGCTGTCATGTTTGATAATCTTGAAGATTTTTTCTGTTTAAGAATGACCTAGACCATGAAGTTGAGGAATATGAGCTTGAGAGAGAAAATATGCCAGAATTTCTCATGGTCAAGGAACTTACAGCTAACACTCAGATGGAAAAATCTTGTACCTCTCTGTGCCTTCCTGTCACTCGGCAATCAATTGTTGTTTCAGATTAGAATGAAGCAAGTAGTTGTAATTTTGCTGCTGGATCTGAAGACCAACTAGCGCTTCAGAATTTTCAAGATCCCTTCGACATTATTTTGCAAGAATCAGAAAAGATAAATGTTTCCTGGTTCATTATCATAAGCCTTGTTTTCAATGGTTATTGTGAGTTTCCTACATGTACATCATTCTACCCACTCGAGAAAAGTGAGAGCCGAATTTCGGTATGTAGCCATCTGCTAGATTGGTTACATTGGAAGGCTCACTACACATGATTGTACATATTTCATCAGTAGGCAGTTGGTTGTCATCATGATTTGAAGCCCTCAAATCTTGATGGAATGCTGCCATTAAAAAACTTTGTAAGTACAAATTTTAGTTAAGTAGGTCTTGAATCATTTTTGTTTTAGTCAGTTTCAACATAGTTTCAGAGCAAGTGTTTGCTGTAATCATTCTTTCAATCTGGGGCCCGAGGTGAAGGCTATAAAACTAAAGGTTGGTTTTAGTCTTGGTTTGGTTTGTTTGAGTCAGGTATTTCAGTCATTTTCACTCTCGAAATTGAGTCACTTTGTTTTGAAATTGAGTCAAGAGTCTGGTTTTGGTTTGTCAAAGTTATTGACTCCATTGCCCAATGGATGAAGGCACTGTAGGCATTCCAAAGATCTGTAGTTCTTGGCACCTCCAAGGACATACCATCCCCATTGGAGCCAATGTTAGTGTCAGTCTTTGCAGCCTTCCTCCAGTGATCAAACATGCTCTTACAAGGTGATTTTAAAGTGTCAAGGTCAAATTTTGTCATTTCAGTGAGTCTTCAAGTAAAATTTGGTCACTAAGTATTAGGTCAAGGGTTTGTTTTCACTCTTTTAAAATTTGTCCAAATGTTAGTCCATGTCACCATTCAGCTGAGTGTACCATCATTCAGAGGGTTTTCATTATCATGTCAAGTTCCACTGGGTCATTTTACACCTTGTTCATGCTTCAGTTGTGCCTAGGTAAGGTTCATTTCCCTCTCCTAGGGTTTTGGAGGTAATTTATTTTGGATGGTCAAATAATCAGCAAAAATTGTATCCTAATGTTCATACACCTTCCCCTATCCTTAATGTACCTTATTAAACACTTCCCATCACTGATATTCCCCAAATTCCTCATTTTCGCACAAACCCTAGTTTCTTGCTACAACTTGACAATTTTCTAGGCTAGGCCTGTGTTTTTCCCTTTTGGACCCCTTCCCCACACTAAATATTTTAAATTCCACTTTCCCCTACTTCCTAACATCCCTCCCTACTTCCAAAAATGTTCTCAAGAATTTAGAAGCCCCTTATCCCCTTCATTTCACTTCATTTCGACAAATCCCTTGTTCCACAGATCGGGATAGGTTTTAATCCAATGATGTTTCTGAGCAATAAAAGATGAATTTGGGAACAATGAGAGATTTTTTTGTCCATAATATGCCCAGGAAAAAAAACCTCCTTCACTTTTTACATAGGTGTCATGGTTTTAGAGAAATGCCAAAAATACAGTTGCCTTAGGAGAATTGATGTACCTCTGCGGTGACCTTGGGAAAATCAAGATTTCTCATAGCTTGGTTGGAAAAATGAATTTCTTGATGAGTAAAATGATAAATAGACACAAATATATCTCTAATGTGCTATCTTAAGCTCAATTTTGAGTTGAGTAAGACCTTCAGAATTTGACTACAACAGCACTTTGCCCTGAGGCAGCCTCATTTTGTACATTTTTTACCAGTCTTGGGAGATTTGATTTTTGGCAAGGTAAATGAACTCCAAATTTAAAAATTACACTTGGGATGGAGCTTAGACTCAATAATATTTCCAAAAAGCTATCCTACACAAAATTTGGACACCAGTAAGGTCTCCAAAATTCTGCTGCAAAAGGGCGCGATGCATTGGGTTTGTGGCGCGGTGCATAGAGCTGCAAGCCCAATTTCACTATAAACTTCCCAAAAATTTCCAAATGTGCTCAAATCCGTGGTATGCAAGTAATTTAAGAGTTATTCCATTGCTAGTGAAGATTTTTTCTTAGAATTTTATGGTGGTTTAGTGTGTGAAATCTCAAACCCTACTTCCTTCCAAATTTGCTCAAAAACAATTGTCTAGGGCTGCATTTATGTTTTTGCTACCAAGTCTATTCCATCACTCCCTTACTCTTTGACTCCTCCATTTATTTTTCAGTTTCATCCACCCATTATTTAATTTTCATATCCCTAAAATCATCTACCCCTATCCCAATTCCCATTATCCCAAATCCTAGCTACAAAATTCCCAAACCCCAATTCATATCCAAAAACCTAAAGACTATCCCTAAAGCTCTTTAATTCTCCAAATTTCAATTGAAAATATCCCCAACATTCCCCTTACCCTATCCCTCCATAGCCCCTCACATATTTTCATAAATTTTGCAACAAAAACCAAAGACACCAAAACTCCTCATTCTCATCTAAGACAACACAAATTTTGGCAAACATGGAGACAGATTCCTCTTATGACTGAGATGAAGGAAAAAAAGTGACTCTACAACCGAATTGCAAGCACCAAGGAGACCAAAATATTTTGGAGAAATCCAACAAATAAAAGAACATGTTGAGGCACATGGAAAATCATTATTGGGCGAGAAATCATGTTTGTAAAGCAAGAATCAAAATTTTGAAGGCCAAGTTGAAGAAGGCCTCAAAGTGTCGGAAAAGGCATGATGAACTTCAAATCTTGGTCGAGGCTTTCTTGGCCCATTATAGTACATGATGAAGGACACTTAGCCCAAATTTCAAGAAATTTGGGACACATTTTGCAAATTTTGATTTTTTGGCCTAAACACAGATTTTTCAGCTCTACACGTCGCGCCACTTGGCGCGTGCTTTTGATGGGAGGCTCCTCTTGGGTAGAAAATTATATTTTTTTATTTTTCATGAAAATTTATGCATTACTATCTATGGCCAAGAGATTTTGACAGGTTTTGGGCTTCCAGAAGGGTCAAAAACACCCTAAAAATGACCTTTCTACCCCTTTTTGGACACATAGGAAGAAGTGTTGGGAGAACTCGGTTTTGGAGGGGAAAGTGGAAGCCAAATTCACAAATTCCACTTGTGTTGAAAGGTAGAAAGGAATAAATTTCCAACAAGCCCACTTGGAGCAAATTTGGACACTAGGAAGGCCTCCAAAATCAACTCCAAATTGGCGTGACGCATAGAGAAATCAAGCGCGGCGCATTGGGGAATTTTGCTCATTTTAGACTCAGTAACTCTGTTTTTCGTCTAGTTTTTGACATTTTGACTTTCTTGCCTAAAAATGTTAAACTCATGATGTAATTTGATGTACTTTGATGGATCTTGATGTAATTTTGTTAAATTTTACTCATGGAGGTAGATTCATCCATCAAAAGGTGAATTGCAACTGAATGAATCAGTTTCCTATCTTATAGAGGCAAGTTGTTCCATTGCCTATTTTCTAGTTCTTAGTTTAGATCTTGTTGAAACAAATCCTAAAATTGTGAGCTTGACCCCTAGAGGCTGGGGATGAGTTGTGCTTGTCTATATATTGTAGTTTTTCAGTCATTAGCAGGGTTGGACACTTGGGAATGCTTTGAGCATCATTGTACATTTCATCTCCATAGTTTGGCAAAGGAATAGACCAGGGTTTGCGACACTCCTTGGGATTCATGTGGCTCTTTGTTTTGATGATGTCTTTCTCTCTATTATTGTAAGTTTACTCGTGCTTTATGTGTACCATATTCCCTCTTATTTCTTCTTAAGTTAAACAAACAAGGATAAAGGTGGAATTCATTAGATTTGCAGTGCTCTAACTAGGGTTTGTTTAATTTTCTATGTTTTCAACTTTTTGAAGAGGATTCCTAAAATTTTCTTGCCCTCTTCAACTCCTCACCGGTCTGAGCTATCCATTTCATTCAAAATTGAAGTGTCAAAATAATTGCCTACCTTGCCCCATTCAGATCTTTGCAAAAACTAGGCCTCATTCCCCAGACCCAAAATCTGCCTTTCCCTTTAATCCAACAAACACCCTAAAAATAAAATTAAAACTATTTTACATATATACCTAGCCTAAAATCAGCCTTTATTCAATTCATCTCAAGCCTCACTGATTATTTTGCTGAGATTGACCAGGAGAGAGCCCTCTCCTGATCTGGTAGGGCTAGCTACCAGGTTAAGCGTGGTTTGATGTTGCCTTAGACTCTGCCTTCCTCAGCTTGAGGTGGATTTAGGCCCTATAACACCCCACAAAGGTTCTCTTGGGGTATTTCCTTCCAAGATTATTTTTATCTTAGATTCCCAGTCCTCTACGACTACTCTTTTTTGGAAATATTGTCATTGATGGCAAAGGAGCACAAAGGAGCAGCACCAAAACTATCATTAAGGAAAGGAGTAGAGAAGGAGTAACAATCAGGAAAAGAAGTAGATGAGGAAATAATGAACTAAGAAAGCATAAAAGAGAGGCAAAGGAGCAACATAGAGGCAAGGAGCAGCATTAGACCATTAGCAAAGGCAAAGGAGTAGAGAGGAGCAACTTTAGAATCAAAGGAGAAAAGGTAGAAAAGGAAGTTAATCTAGAAAAGGAACAAAGGCAACAAAGGAGAAAAGGTAGAAAAAATAGGAAAGGCAGAAAAAGCAGCAAAGAAGAAAAGGTAGGAAAGGAAGTTAAGGCAGAAAAGGAGAAAAGATAGGAAAACAACAAAGACAGAGTCGTGAATGGTAAGCAGGTCAAGTCATAAACGATAAGTTTGGCAAGTCATGAACGTGGGCAAAGTTGTGAACGAGTCAAGTGTTATACGAACGAAAAGAAAGAAACAAACGGGCACAACCAAAGAATAAAAGTCAAAAACCAGAGTAAAGATACAACGAGGACTATTGGATCTGGGCATAGATCAACGGCGGAGATTAAATCGCAAACCCGGTGGCATTTCACACTTTTGCGATTTTATTGCTTATGTTTAAAGACACTGCATGGTAAGTTATTTTATTTGCGATGCGAAGCAGATCAACAAAGGAGCAGTGAGGATCGTTAGATTTGGGTGAGATCAACGGTGGAACTTAAATCGCACCCAACGGTATATCGCACATTGATGATTTTTGTGTTTAGTGCTAAGACTTCGCACGATAATTTATTTAAGTTGCGATGCGATGTGCGGGAGACGACAAGATGATGTAGCATTGACATGGATATGACGTGGCAGTGACGAGGTAGATGACATGGCCCCAATGCCACAGATTGCAGGTAATTTATGATGATGTGGCAAGGTGACATGGTGGTGACATGGCAGGGTGACGTGGCATGATGACGTGGAGATGACGTGGATCTGGCCCATATTCCACATGTTTCATATCGCGAAATGTAAGAGATACTTGTTATTGTGCTAAAACTTACGAATTTCGATAAAGAGGAGCGGAAACAATGGATCTTCAAAGATAAAGTCTAGAGAATTTAAAGTCTGATGCGGGACCTACTCACATACTGCACATCACAATTAGCGATTCTTACAGTTATATGTTAAGACTTCACAAGTTATATGTTTTAAGGTGTGACGTGCGATAAGGAGTTTGCTGCGATTTGCGAAATCGCAGAATCGCAAGATTGCGAAATATGTAAATTGGTAAAGTTTTGAAGTGCGATAAAGAGGCCCGGATGCGATGTAGTTTCAAAGGTGAAATCGAAAGGATTTCAAATCCATATGTAAACCTTTTTCTGTGTTAAATTACATCAGAGGAGGAAAAGGAGATTATAACGTAAAATCTATGGAACGCCGAAGTGTGAAGTGTGATTTGTGAAGCGGGCGCGATGCAGCTCAGAGGTGAATATTAATATATTTCAGGTCCAAGGTTTAATTTGTTTGCATTGGTTTTATGAAGAAAACCATGGAAGTATAGGTCAACTCGAGTTACAAAGGAAAGGCTTTAATGCATGAAAAAGGACTTGGAACTCATGCAGAATAGTATTATGGAGTTGTGGCTGTGAGTTAAATAGAAAGGTTGAATGCAAGAGAATGGACTTGGGTAGAGACATCAGATAGTGCATACCAAGAATTTTGAAAATTGCAGTTAAATATAATAGGCAGAGTCGAGAAAATGAAGGGTATATTAGCATTGTTTGAAACGTAATAACTGGGTCAAGTCAGGCTAAGCTAGTAATCTTGCAGTATAATTGGAAATATAACAACAGGAAGAGACGACAAAGGGACAACAGGCAGAGAAGACAAGATAAATAGAAAAGAAAGAAGTTGAAAGGGATGAATTGAAATATTATTGTAACTGTAAATGTAAATTCATTGATTATTTTATATTGTTTGTGATGCAAAGGCAAGTCTCCACAGGCATAGGCCAAACTCCATGAGTGTTGTAATGATTATTTCTAATGTATTAAACTAAACTGAAGTGTAAGGAATCAAATGGTGGAAGGCAAAGAGCCATGCCTATTCACTTCATATTCCCATAGAGAATGCAAACAACCATGAAGTTATTTGTATAAAATAGCTAATATCCATGTGCAGAAGGTTATGAAAATAGAGAGAGAGAGAGTGTGCAGCAGAATTGAAGAGAGTTGAAGATTGTTAGAAAGCTGCAGAATGGAAGAGAGCAGAAGAATATAAGAAATATGCAAAAGGTTGGAGAGTGAAAGAATAAGAGAGGATTGTTAGAGATTCGATGCATATCAGGAGTTGATATGAAGCAGATATGAAGGCTGAAAACGTAGCAGTGAAGAAGGAGTAAAACAAAGTGGATATCCAGGTAAATCAATATATGATTTTATTGTAGTGTGAAGGAGTTTGTGCTTCCATATCAATTTGTAGCTTGATAGATGTCCAGTTGTATCTAGTTGAGGTAGGAGCCTCCTGTGGGTTGTAGCCTACAGAAAAATACATGGGATTTGGTGCTTCCGTTTCAAGTTGTAGCTTGATAGATGTATAGTTGGAGCTAGTTGAGGTAGGAGCCTCCTGTGGGTTGTATCTTGCAGAAAAATACATGCGATTTGGTGCTTCCATTTCAAGTTGTATCTTGATATATTTCCAGCTAGATCTAGTTGAGGTAGGAGCCTCCCGTGGATTGTAGCCTACAGAAAAAATATGGGAGTTGGAGCTTCCTTGCAAGTTGTGTCTTGTAGAATTTGAGGTAGTAGCCTCTTGTAGGTTGGAGCCTACAAAAAATCAGTGGTGAGAGGGAGTTGGATCTTGTCTTTTCATCAAAAAAATAATAAGATGTGGTTTTCTCCCTATGGGTTTCCACATATATATGTTGTCTATGTGCTTGATGATTATGTGTTTATGTGATGTTTTAATCTTCTTAAGTACTTGCTCTACACACATTAAATTTGTTGATTCATTATGTATTAAGCTTCTTATGAAATGAAGGTGTAATTGAGTTGAATGAAAAGAGTTTTAAATGTCCATGAATGTACTAAACTGATTCAGCCCCTCCCCTCTTACTTTAGCTAAGAGTTAATCAATTGGTATCAGAGCCAGTTCCTTTGGTGTAAGCCTAATAGCTTGAAGGAGATCTGGTTGAGACGTGGATTATCAAAATGTACCCATGTTTAATTCAACAAACTTTCTTGATTGGATATATAAGGTTAAAACATATTTAATGGCTTACAAACCTGAGGTATGGAAGCTTATATGTGATGGTTACTACACAGACTCTCCCTCTTTGCAAGAACAATAGTGGAATGCCAAGACAAAATGTGTGATATATAACAATATTCATAAAAATGATATTAATTCAATATTGGATTTAACTTCTGCAAAAGGAATATGGAATAGATTGCATGTCATGCATGAAGGAGACACTAGTGGATGCATTATGAAGAAGGAGAATATAAACAAGAAGAAGAAGAAAAATTCCTTTCAAAAGTAAAAATGTCAATAACATGAGATACCTGATAGGGTGAATGGATGTGAGTACCATAAAGAAATTACAGTTGAGGAAAAATCCAAACTTGACACAGTCTTGACTAAAATAGAATGATTGAAGAATGAAAATAAAAACCTTAAGACACTGGTGCAAATATGGTTATGAGAGAGAATATGAAGATAAGGAAGAAATTTTTGGCCTGAAGGCACAACTTGAAGAAGCAAGGAAAGTAGAAGACACTCTGCTGCAACAAATAAGAGAGAAAATTATGGAATGTGGAAGATTGGAAGAAGAGGTCGTAAGACCGAGGATGAAATTAGAGAAGGCCCAAATTGAACTAGTTATCAATATTCCACAAATGAAAAGCTCTGGACAGTTGGACCAAATTCTAAATGCTCAAAGGTCTCCTCTCATAATGGCTGGGATAGGCTATGAAGGAGAAACCAGTAAGTCCAAGGTAGAAGATAACAAGAATATCATTTTTGTAAAAGCTGTAAAGGATAATGAATCAGCTCAAAATATTCCTATAGAAGTAGAAGCCATCAAGAACATGATTTGTAAAGAAAGAAATAGAAACAAGCAACAACATGAAAGGACAGAGAATGAGAGGAAGAAACAATCAACTGCTAAAGGATCATACGCTCCTAAGGATGAATTAAACAAATTCGGAAGATGTCAAAGGAGGTTCCTTCCTCCTATGAGAAGTATCACTTGTTTTGACTGCCACAAACTTGGACATACTGTGGCATACTGTAAGACAAAGAAAATCCAGTTGAACCAACTAAATATGCAACCAATGAAAATACTAATTCAAGCAAACAAATGGAGAAGACAATCTATCACCAGGTACACAAATCATTTCCATGGCTACTATTATGCATGCAATGATTTTAGACATAAATTTTTGAATGTAAATTATGTTCAAAAGGGAGCACAAAATATCATACATCAACTCAAATGTACATTGGTAAAATAAGATGTTATGTATGCCACAAGATTGGTGACAAAGTAAAATACTGTAAGCTGCCATATACATTAAAGAACTCTAGATAGATGATGGAATTGAATCAAATTAGAGAAAACTATGAATAAAAAATAAGTGCAGACATTATGAAGAAACTCAATAAAGTATGGAAGGAAAAGAGAAAGGGGGAGCCTATTACTTCAATAACATAATGAATCCATCATAGTCTCAGGGGGAGCTACTCTAGGAAGCAACACAAATATCCAGCCAGTAATAGATAAGAAGCAACATCGCAGGGGGAGATCAGTTCATAAAAATTCCCCATAAAAGTAGTCTAAGAAGAGCTCCTTGGAATAAGAAGAGCTAAATTTTCAGGAAGGGAAAGGTAAATTCCTCTGATAGATAACTATAGAGGAAGAAGGATACCTGAAGCATTCAATAGCCAACAGGTTGATGGAAGGAGAGAAGGCAGCAACCAACCATGGTGGTAGAGGGAGAAACAACCATGAACATGTAATCTAAGAAGACAACAACACACTAAGTAATGAATGGCTAAAATCACAAAAAAAATTGTTTCAAGCTATAGAAATGGAATGATCCATAGACGATGATCACATTATGCATCACATTGAAAGTGTTAACAATGAAACAAAATTAAGAAGGATGCTTAAGAGAAATGTTTATTTATCATCATTATATCATTACATCATTCATCAATATAAGGTCCCCTTGGAGGAAAGCAGTTAAATGAGTGATAAAAATATGAGTTTCCTACCCTTTTAGATTCCAAGTAAAGAAATTGAAGATTTCTTCCTGAAGATGTCTTCTTGGGTTAAAATTATTCCCCTAGGTTTATAATCCATTGAGTTTATAATATTAATCCCTTAGGTTTATTAATTCCATGGATTTATAGTATTAATCTCTTGGGCTTATAATAATAATCCTAAGGGTCATAATATTAATATTAGGTTTATATTCATTGGGTTTAATATTAATCCTAGGGTCTAATGTTATTCTGTTAGTTTTATATTCCCTCATATTTTTAATATTAATCCAATAGATTTAGTAATCCCTTGGGTTTATAATATTGTTCCTATGGTTTCTAACTTTAATCATAGGGTTTATATTCCTAGGTTTTAATATTAATCCCATCGTTTATAACATTTATCTTAGGGTTTAATATTAATCCCTTTACTTTATAATCCCATGAGTTTATAATATTGATCCTTTGGGATTATTAATCTTAGGGTTTATATTCCTAGGATTTAATATTAATCTTAAGACTTAATGTTATTCCCTTGAGTTTTTAATGTTAATCTTGTTAGTTTATTAATCAAATAGGTTTATAATGTTTATCCTAAGGTTTATAATATTAATTTTATGGTTTAATGTTTATTTTAGGGATTATAATATTTATCTTAGGGTTTATATCTTTTGAGTTTATAATATTAATTCCTTGTGTTTAATATTGTTCCCATAGGTTTATATTCCCTTGGGTTTAATAGTCCCTTTCTTTCATGATATCGACCCCTTGGATTTATTAATATAAGGGTTCATATTCCTTGGGTATAATATCATTCATAAGGTTTAGAATATTAATATCTTGGGTTTAATATTAATATTAATCTCTTGGATTTATTTTCAGTTTAATCTTAATATCTTGGATATATACTTTGTAATATTAGGGCTTATAATATTCATCCCGAGGGTTTACTGATCCCTTGGGTTTATAATATTAATCCCTTGCATTTTTAACTCGTAGATTTTATAATATTAATCCATTGGGTTTATTGATTGCTTGTGTTAATAATCTCAAAATTTTATAATATTAATCCCTTGGATTATAATATTCATAATTCCTCAGGTTTAATAATCCCTTGGGTTTGTAATGTTAATCACTTGAGTTTATTAATCCCTTAAGCTTTTAATATTAATCTCATTAGTTTTTAATTTGTTTGATTTTTAATATGAATAATCCCTTGGGTTTATCGTATCAATCTAGTTGGTTTATAATATTTATCCCCTTTTACAAATAATAATTGTAATAATTATTAACAATTATAATTATTGATAATTAATATTTAATAATTATTAATTATTAATAATTAATAATTATTATAATAATTTATTATTAATATTAATATTAATATTTATTTTAATTATTAATTATAAATATTTATATTTATATTTATATTTATGCTATTAATAGCAACATCACATAATTGCATTTATAAAATTATTCATTTGCCCTTATAATTTTAAGGTCTATATTTGTAAGGTTTATAATACTAATCTCAAGGTTTTTGATCCTTTGGGTTTATAATATTAATTCTAGGGTATACAATCCTTTTGGTTCATAATATAAATCCTAATGTTTAATATTTTATCCTTAGGTTTATTTTCCCTTCGGTCTATAATATTAATCTCTTGGGTATATTTCCAGTGAGGTTTATAATATTAATCCTTTGAGTTTATAATATTAAGTATTTTTAAAATTGGGTTTATAATATAGCTATAATATAAATCCTAAGGTTTAATATTTTACCCTCCTTTGGTTCATAATATAAATCCTAAGCTTTAATAGTTTACCCTTAGGTTGATTTTCCCTTGGGTCTATAATAGTAATCTCTTGGGTTTATTTCATCTAGGTTTATAATATTAATCCTTTGAGTTTATAATATTAAGGATTTTTAATATTGGGTTTATAATATAGCATTTTGTATAGGGGTTTATAATTTTAGGGTTTATGATATCAATATTAATCCCTTATGTTTCTTAATCGTAAGGGTTTATAATATAAATGGATTGAGTTTATTATTCTGAAGGGTTTATAAAATTAATCACTTTGTATTATATCATTAATATATTGGTTTTATTATTAGAGTTTATAATACTAATCTTAGGGTTTGGTTTATATCATTAATATCTATGGTTTATTATTCGAATTTATAATAGAAACCTTAGGGTTTATAACCTTAGGTTTATTTTGAGTTGTGTTAATAATATTAATTCATAGGGTTTATTTTCCTTTGGGTTTATTAACCCTTTCAGTTTATTATGATTAATCTTAGGGTTTAATATTCCCCTCTTGTGTTTATTTTCCCTCGGGCTTATTATATTAAACCCTTAAGTTTATTTCTTGCTCGGTCTATGTGGATTTGTGATATTGCACCTTTTAATTTTGGGTTTATAATATTAAATTAAATGTTAGATTTTTAATATTATAATATATAACATTAGTTTTCTTAATATAAGAGTTTATAATATTAATCATGCCATTTATAATATTAATCCTATGGAATAAAACAGTTATATGAACATCATATAGTAGATTATGAACATATCAATATACAAGGAGCCCAACCATCATAGTTTCATCCTAGAAGTTGAAAAAAAATGAAAAATGGAAATGGAAATGTGCAGCAGAGATAGCTCTTTTTAGTATTATGAATTAGCTAAATAAGATTACATTGAGGACATCAAAAATAAAAAATTGTAGTGAAACTAAATTAAATTTGGACGAACTGAAACTGAATTGAAATACCTGATGGGCAATTTTGAAACCTAACAAGTGGTTGGAATTAGATTCTCCATCAAAAATATGAAGGGGTGTTTTTAGATTTAATTCTCCTAGACTAGACAGGATTGACAAATTTCTCTAGAGGCACGTAGGAGATGAAGGAAGTCCTCAAATGGGGCATCTACAAGGTGGCAGGAGACGATAGATTTTTTTTTAACTTATATTTTAATTTAGGCCATCTTGTGGGGATTGATAAAATTATCTTTGGTTTTGATTTCTTTTCAGCTACAGTTAGTCGGCTGTAAGGTGGGGAAACCCTTCATCTCAACTTTTTGAAATTTTCTTCGGAAAAGTGTCGATTGGGAGCCATCATTTTTCAAGAGAAGAGCCTTGAGGAGTTATGCCATATTGATCATTTAATTTTGGTCAAATTTTTTAGATGGGGATAGAAGTTGGTTCCTCCATCCTATTGTGTTGATTTTGATATTCACTTTTCTAACAACTAGGATGTGTCCCATCGTTGTTGATTTTCTTTGTCCATTTTGGGCTATAGTTTTATTTTTTGGAACATAGAAGGGAGGCGATATTATATAGAGATTTTTTGGATTTTATTTGAATTTTATGGTATTGAATCATAAATTCTTAGTGGAGGCCTTGGAAATATTTTTAGCAAATAAGTGGAGTAGGAATTTCTTGGTTTTCGTCCTAGTTTTGTGTACTCAATTATCTGCTATAGTCATGATATATACTTTTATTTTCTTGGTGGCTTGTTCCTTTGTGGAAGGATCATGCCTTGCGTGGCTTCACCTGAGTGGGGACAACAATTACAATTGGAATCTACCTTCAATGCAGTCCTTCCTTCAAGTTGTGTGGTTTTTTCTAGGGTTCTGGCCCATTGGGCTATGGAAAAAAATGGAGGATAGATGGCAGGCATGCAGATTGCATGCCACCGTCACCAGAGGCTCTTATTGCATCCATTATTTGGGTGGAGAGGGAAGCTCATTTGGCAAGCTATTGAAACCAACTAATGCACCATAGACACACAAATACAAAGTACAAACCATTAAATTCTATTTTTGTTCATCCACCATAGACACACAAATACAAAGTACAAACAATTAAAGGCTATTTTTGTTCAACCACCATTGTTTTTGGGAGAGGGTGCGTATTGGGGTTGCATCGAAACACTAAGAAATAAAGCATCGGTGGAAGGTTGTACCACTTAAATATGTCAGGAGAGAAAGGAAAGTAATGGGTTGCGGATAGATGACTTTTAATTTTGAAATATAAACCAAAGGTAAGTGTATTGTTTAACAGGTTATTATGCTTCCACTTCCTGAATAAGGAGGATGCAGAAAGGATAATAAAGGATCCTTGGGTGAAGGCTAGAGGGTTTGTGTTATTACAGAGATAAAAGGTGGCCTTTGACCCTTTTGGCGAAAACCCTCGACTTAATCTAATATCAGAAAAATTGCTTGGTTTACCATTAGAGTTGTGGAATTCAGTGGCGATGGAAGAGATAACAAGCCGGATAGGGAAGTACTACTTCTAGGATGATAGCTATTTTGGCCAGCTTGAAAAGCGCTCTGCTTGGTTATTGGTTGAGGTTGATTTGGGTAAGGGTCTGATTCCATAACTCGAAGTACAATGGAGCAATTTCGTGATACGACTGAATATAGACTATTGGGCTTTTCCTTACCGATTTATGAAATGTCATCAGACGTGCCATTTTTTATATTCTTTTCTATCACATGGATTAATTTTATATTCTTGTCTATCACATAGATTAACATCTTTGGGTCGCAAGAATAATGGACAATGTGACTTGTCTTCTTGTAGTCCTAAGGCGGGGATAGATCATGGACACGATTATAATAAAGGAGTTCTTCCAGGTACTTTGGAAAAATCCCCTGATTTTTACTATTTTCATTCTTCTGACTCTCTAGAAGTTAATTTATCGTATGCCTTAGCATTGGAAAAAACTCGGCCAAAGGGTTTAATTCCATATTTTTTTGTCGGCATCATTTTCCATCCCTTGTCCCATAGGGAATCCATGTTAAAGGTCT
Source organism: Pinus albicaulis (assembly GCA_034641835.2). Classification (NCBI taxonomy): domain Eukaryota; kingdom Viridiplantae; phylum Streptophyta; class Pinopsida; order Pinales; family Pinaceae; genus Pinus; species Pinus albicaulis. The sequence goes on along the minus strand of CM076571.1, from coordinate 835,845,893 downwards.
TCCCTGATTGTTTTGTCTGTGATAATGATGTGATTATATTCTTTGGTGGTTGTGGAATGCCCATCACTTTTACCTGAAGGCTTATCGTACTTTTTTAGGTATAATCCTAACTGGATATATGTTAGGGTCAAGTAGTAGGATCATAATTATTAATACATATGCTCCTTATTATGGTCGTGGATGTTTCTGGAACCGAGTAGAAAATTATAGAATTTTAAGTCTCAGTGCATTGATGTTGGGGGGACATTAATTTGAAATTGGACTCATCGGAAATATGTGGATTCAAGGCCACGGAAGAAACCCTTTCTGCTTACATTAAAGGGATGATGGAATTCAATGCTTTAATAGATGTTGTTCTAGATACTATTTCTCCTACATGGAAGAATGGGAGGAAAGGAGGGGAGGGTATTCTAAAGGGAATAGATCGATTTCTGGTTGGCCAGACTCTATGCAAAAACATGGTGAAAATTAAGTCTCTCATTATACCAATGTTGATATCGGAACATATGCCGATAGTGATTGGTTGGAAAGGGATGGAGGAATAGAGAACTTATCCCTTCAAATTTAATCCACTATGGTTGCAGATGGATGCTTTTAAGTCGCTGGTTTACCAGGTGTGGATTGAACCTACTTACCCTCAATCACAGTCATCCATGGTTGATATAATTCAGAAATTAAGTAATCTAAATTTTGAGACTTGAACTTATGGATTAAAGGAAAAAATAGTGAAGAAATGAAACTTTTAGTGGAGATAGAAAATTATTGAGGACCTTGAATGACACCCAGAACCCTCTATGTTTCTTGGTGTCTAATCGAGAAAATATTATTGATTTAATATTATTGATTTCGAGGGACACGGGAATATTATATTACATGTGCGTGAAGAAGGTATAAAACTAAAAGGTAGGGCCACTTGGATTAGGGCGTGAAAAAAAACTACTAAATATTTTCACAGGCAATTTAATCTGAGGAAGCAACATAATTCCATTCAGATGGTCTAGGATTTTGAAGGGAATCTTTTCAATACACAAAATTCTATGGAACAAACAACCTTTACTCATTTCAAAGGTGACTTTATGGAAAATAATCATGGTTATGTGGATCAAGAATAATTTATTGAGTTGGTTCCTACCTTTATATCACAGGAGGATAATGAAAAATTGGGACAAGCCATCTCTAGTGATGAACTATTAGTGACCTTAAACAAATATGCCAAGGATAAGAGTCTTGGACCAGATGGATGGGGGGTTGAGCTTTTCATATCTTTCAAGGAACTGATGCTCCTAGAATTTTTGGATGTGGAAGAGGAAGCGATATTGAGGGATTATATCACAGGGGCCATAAATTTCACTTTTCTTGTGTCGATTTTGAAAAAGAATAATCCTCCGACATTTTCGGATTACAGGCCAATTTCCCAATGTAATTCGATTTAATAAATGATAACTAAGATAATTTCCCGGAGAGTTAAACTGATACTGTCAAGATTTATCACTCATGAATAATTTGGGATTTTGGAGGGTAAACAGATTCAAGATGCCATTGGTATTGCATAAGATATGCTCCACTAAATTAATTTCAGCTGTCACGAATCTTGTCTCCTCAAGGTGGACTTGATAAAGGATTATGACTGCACTAATTGGGAATTTTTTATGTTGTTCATGATCAAAATGGGTATGAATTCTCAAAATATTCGATGGATCATGGGATGTATTAGATCCACTAACTTTTTTGTGGTTATAAATGGTTTTCCTACGAGGTTCTTTTCTACATTGAGGGGATTGAGGCAGGGATGTGCTATGTCCCCATTACTCTTCCTTTTGGCGATAGATACTCTGAGCGGGAAAATTAAGGATACCATAGGTAAAGGTATAATTCAAGGGGTCAAACTATCAAGATAGCTACAGGTAAACCATTTAATGTTCATTGATGGTCTTCTTTTTGGTGGGCAGAATTTTATTTTGCAAATAGTCCACAATTCATAAAATGATTTGGGATTTTGGGGTAACTTTGTGTCTTTATATGAACGAATCCAAGTCCAAATTAATTCATAATGGAAGAGAGGATACGTTGGTGAAGGATATCTGTGAGTTATTTGGGGCATCTTCTGATCATATAATAAAAGGAATCATATATTCTAGTTTCATATTGAAACATCTAGATACAAAAATAAGGATTGGGAATGGATGGTTGAAAAATTTAAACTCAAACTGGATTGTTGGAAATGCAAATATATGCCAATGAGCGGTAGGTTGATTATGCTAAAATTGGTATTGCAGAACCTCTTTGTTTACTTGATTCTCCTTTTTCAGTTTCCCCGAGAAATTATCGTATGGATCCAATCCATAATGGGGCATTTCATATGGACAGGGGTCCATAATGGTGAGAAGAAAGGTAAGATGCATCTGGTGCAGTGGTATCTTATTGCTCGGCCTGTTGAAGATGGCGGTTGGGGGATCATAGGTTCTTTCAATATGGCACTTATCATCAAGAATATGTGGAGGTATGTTACTAGGACATGTTTATGGCCAGGTATCATCAAGGAAAAATACACGTATGGACAATCCTTTTCAACATGGATCACCAATGGGGCTAGAAAAAAAACTAGATATCTTTCATTTGGAAAATCTTGATGTAGGTACTGAATTTTCTCATGTGTCATGTGCATTGTAGTGTGGGTGATGGATCTATGATTAAGATTGGCCTTGATGCTATTATTGGAACATTAGGGGAATTTTGAGGTCTAAAATGAGCCTCCTAATGAAATTATAAAAAATAGTGGAAATAATAAAATAATATTAGATTACATCATCAAATCTTAGAGGGAAAAAAGAATAAAAGAATAAAACTATTTTTTCAACTTGTATTTTCAACTTATCTCCCTAAATGTTTACTCAAATTTCGAGTGGAAATGCTCGTTGGATGCATAATTTAATTTCTCATCCAAGGTGTACCCATGTCGCATACTTTTGATGGACCTCGCTACACGAAAAATGAGAAATACATGAAAAATGTTATTGCAATAACGTTTTTTCATGTATTTATCATTTTTCGTGTTGGAGGGTCCATCGAAAGTATGCAACATCGGTACTCCTTGGATAAGAAATTAAATTTTGCATCCAACGAGTACTCCTGCTTGAAATTTGAGTAAAAACTTAGGGAGATAAGTTGAAAAAGTAGTTTTATTATTTTATTGTTTTTTATTCTTTTTACTTTTTTACTCCAAAAACGGTGAATCATCCCCCATGGTTGACATCATCATCTTGAATCCTATTGGTTCTTATAAAGTTTATTTTGGTTGTACATTTTTCTAAGGAGGCTCATTTAGACCTCAAAATTCCCCTAATGTGAATGGGAGTCACACATTATCAGCCCAGATTCTCAATCATATTCATAATAAGGAGATTAATTATCTCAATCAGATTATGCATCGAAATATGCCTCTCCATATAGATCTTCAGGCATGGTATAAGGCAGAGGAGTTGGAGTTTCCGGTAGAACTTTCTAAAGAATGGGAGGAATATATCATAGTTCTCTGGAATATAGGGATCTCTTTAAGTGATAAAGATGACCACATGTCCAAGGGAGGCACCCTCAAAAAAGGAAAGACAATGGCTAAAGATATTTTTAAGTGTCTACTGAAGAAGGAAGGGGAGAACCAATTTCCACTATAGTTTTAGGTTATTTGAAAATGGCACCTTCCAAATAAAATCAAATATTTTAGTTGGTAGGCCATCCATGATCGTATACTGACATGGCATAACCTCTCAAGGTGTGGTTTTCACTGACTGGGCACTTTTTTTTGTGTATGAAGGGAGAGGAAGACACCCAACATATATTTCTACATTTTCCTTATGGTTTGGTACTATGCGAACAGATTTTGGACCACTACAATCTAGCTCCCATGGTCCATTTCCAGACTATGTACAGATGTATTAGATATTGGAGCAACGTGCCAGGTTATAGAGCACTTACATTGTATATCTTATGGAATATTTGGCAAAGAAGAAATGAAATAATTTTGTATCATAAAGGTTTGGATATCCATGAGGATATTAACAAGACGGTGGCATACTTCAATGAAAAAGGGTCAATGGTGGGAAATAAAGGCTACAGGATATCTAAATTGAGAGAGATATGAAAAACATATCGTGTGGGTTTTTTTGATGGAGCATGTACTAGGAGAAAATTTTAATGTGGAGCAGCCATCTTCATAGCATCAGATAATTTATACCATTTCTGGTGGGAAGGTGGAAAGGGTACAAATAGTAGAGCAGAAATTATTGCATTGTGGGGAGTACTAATTGCAGAAAAATGGCTCGGAATATAAATAGTACAGATTTATGGCGATGTCAAGGGCATCATAGAGTGTATCAAGGGAAAATTGATTTTAGTTGTTATGAAACCAAATCCAAAAATAGAAGAAAAGATAGATCAACGCCTTAGAATTCAGTCGCTTCGAGGGGGAAACCTCCTTTAAATTAAATAAATGAACAATTCTTGGGTGATACAAATGAAAAAACCTCCTTTCTATATATAGGATTCCATGGGTTCACAATATAATCCTATCCAACCTAAAAATAATAATGTAAGCGCACAATAATAACAATATGGGGGTTACAGGGGTACAACAATAACAATAAGGGGGCTACACTAACAAAAATAAGGGACTACACTTATAATATAGGTACCTAACATACCCATCTCCTTCAAAAACATGTTGTCCTCAATGATTGAGTAGATATAGATGCTTCTATATAAAATTCTCATCGTCCCACGTAGAATCTTCAGTGGGTAAGTTCTTCCGCTTGATGAGATACTCTGAAATTGATCGATTTCATAGCTGTTGAGTTCTTGTTTCCGTGACTGCTTCAGGTTCCAATATAATTTTTTCCTTCCTCATAAAGTTCTGGAAATAATGTTTGAACTGGAATTATATCACCTATAACCTTCTTTAAGCATGAAACATGGAAAACTGGATTCACTCGAGAAGAAGTAGGAAGCTCCAATTTGTATACCATAGTACCAATATTTTGCAACACCTTGTAAGGACCATAGTAATTTGGCGATAATTTATTATCCTTCTTATCTTGATTGAGGGACATTTTTTTGAATGGTTGTAGCCGTAAAAATACCTAGTCTCCTGCATAAAAACTTCTCTCACTGTGATGTTGATATGCGTATTGTTTCATTCGATTTTGTGCCAAATTTTGGTTATCCTTTAAGAGTTCGAGAACATGTTTTTGATGCTCGATGTGATCTTGCACTGCTTGAAACTTAGAATTTTCTCTTAAAGATGATGTGATGGATGGTGGATGATATCCATAAAGTGTCATAAATGGGGTCATTTTTTCTGCATTATGGAAGGAAGTGTTATACCACCATTCAGTCAGAGCTAACCACTTGACCCATTGTGTTTGTTTATTAGATACAAAACAACAAAGATATCCTTCCAAACATTTTTTCACTATCTCAGTTCGCCCATCGGATTGAGGATGATAATATCAGCTAGTTGAGTACCCAAACAAGAAAATATTTCCATCCAAAATTTTCCAGTAAAAATGGGATCTCTATCGCTTACAATAATCTTTGGGTTTCCATGTAGCTTTTGAATTGTTTCCATAAATGCAGTAGAAATTGTACTTGCTTTAAATGGATGATATAGTGCACAAAAGTATTCATACTTGGTAAGTCTATCAATTACCACCATGATAACACTCTTTCCTTCAGACTTAAGTAAACCTGTCATAAAATCCATTGAAATATCCTCCCAAGGTTGACATGGAATGGATAAAGGTTGTAGAAGACCCAGTGTCTTAATTATCTCAACTTTATTTTGATGGAAAACCAAACATTCTACCACAAAATTTTGAATATCAGATTCAAGGTCATCCAAAAAAAAATCTTTCTTCACGCTATGGTAAGTTTTTAAAAATCCCGAGTGTCCTCATAAGGGAGAAGTGTGAAAATCCAAAAGAATCTTTTGTTTTAGTTGACAATTCTTACAAATATATAAGTGATATTTGTACTGTTATCACTTTAGTAATTTCTTAAGTTGTGGGATTTTGAGTTTTTAGTCAAAGAACACTAGAGGTAACCAAAAACCTACTTCAAACTCTAGGACCTAGCCTTCCTAGGGTTCAGAGAGGGCTCTCTCTTTAAGATTTATCTTTGCTTTGATTTATAATATTAGGCTAGTTATGAAAGTACAATTTGGTTTTGGTTTAAGGGGTTTGGTGGGAAAAAATCACATGGAGGTAAGATAGAAAGAAATCTACTTTTCCATTGGGCTATGGAGTCTAAATCAAGCTAGCAGCACTAGAAATCAAGGCTCAAAGGTACAAATATATTTAGGGCAAGATAGATAACCCTCAAAGATTTGGGAAAGTGGTTTTTTGTGAGGTGGTATGATTTGGATAAAGGGCACTTAAGCATCCTCTGATCCGGAAAATGGAAGTAGAAGACAGAGGTCAAACGAGAGTGAGAGAAATTAAAAATTCTCAACACCAAATATCAGAAGAAAACATTAAAATGGAAACTAGTTAAAGACAGGGAGAACTTGACTAATCCTATAATAATACTCCTAGTTACACATTTAGATAGAATAAACATAGAATGAATTACATGAAACTTAGAAAATGAAACAATGAAAAGAAGGGAGTACTTCACTCATCAGCTTATCACATGGATCTTGAATTATGATGCCAGTCAGATTGTCCAGTCTGCTACTTCGAATTCAAACACATAATAGCTTCCAATGTTCAACAAAATTGTCTATAATAAGTCCAATAATTTTATTCCATACTGAATACTTCTAATGTAGAAGTATTTATACAAAATGTAGTTCCAAATATCCTAGGAGAAACCTAGGAATATCTTTAGGATAAAGAAAATATCTTTACATAATAAGAGGGACAACTGCTTAACAGATCAGCAAGTTGTCCTCTTATCCAAAATAAATAGGACTGTTTTATATAACAAGGAGATTTTGATTGATTAGTTGTCCTACTTGTTGGATGCTAGAAAATATTAGGCTTTGACTTGCCTTCGCTGACACTCTTTCATCTGATACTCTTTACCTAATAGTCTTTAACACTGCTATAGTTTCACTTTTTTACTGCTGTAAAAATATGTCTTTTTGCAGTAAAATCAACAAACTGTATTTTTATTTCACTGTTCATTTTGACTTATTTATTGACCGTTTGTTTTTTTTAAGGTAATCTTTCTTCATTGTTTTACCTCTCATTGTTACCTTAAATTAGTAAATGTTTGCCACTGTACTTCATTGGGAATTTTGATATTCTTTAGCTTCCTAAAATCCTCATCAGCCTCTGTGTATCTAGTGAAAGTGGGCTTGAACACAAAGAGATGTTTAATCTCATGTTGTAAGAAGAAAAAATCTTCAAAATGCTGAAGGAGGAATTTTTCTGTGGGAGTTCCTTGTGCTAATGGTTTTTTGACTTGCTCCTTGGCAAATTCCATTATCTTTTTATCATAATCCTTCTAGGACATCATTTTTTCATTAAAAACATGGATGTCTGGCAGGCCCATCTATCTTAAGTTTGTGTATTTGATCATAAACTTTGTTATGGTAGTGTTCATTGATTCACATTTCTCTTCCAGATTATTCATCAAATTTCTCTTAGTTACAACCTTTTTAATCTGTAAGATTGTTTTTGTCTTGTCCAATACTTTTAATTCCTTCAATTCTGCCCTGTTCTTGTTGTTCAAGAATGTGATGAGTTTTAAAGCTTGAGTTGGCTTATCAGTTAACCCATCCTTGGTCTTTTGAATATCTGTCTGGGATGCTAATAAAAAATCTCTCTCCTCATAAATAATCTGAATTGAAGGCATTTGAGTGTGAATGGCTTCAATTATGTTTGTCCATAGATGATTCTTTATATATGAAATTTTCTCAGTGAAAGTTAGCTATTTTTTTAAGCCCTTGATTTGTTCTCCAAGTTTGATTTCCTTCTGCTCATGAGTTTGAGCATTTATCAATGCTATCTTGTTTGTAGCTTCAAGACTTTCAATCATCTTTTTTAGGCTGCTGATTTCATTGGTTTTTAAGGACATTTACTCCATATCTTTTACAATCTGACATGCTACATCTGTTTGTTGAACCTGTGTTATAGAAGAATCTGTGGTTGAAGTAGTAGTTGAAATTACTGGCACTGCAATTGCCAGTGGTTCTTTTGGTGCTAGTTTCTCTCCTAATGTGGAAGCCACTACTGTGGTAATCACTGGTATAACTATAGGAATGATAGGAGTGTCAGGTTCTTTCACAGTTTCCTTCTCTTGGACAAGCTAGTCCATTTGGGATTCCATTTCTTTGATCTAAGAAGTTAATTTGAGGATGAGCTTCATCATCTCTTATTTTTTAGTTTGATCTTGAAGGATTTCTTTGGTTTGTGGATGCTCACTTTGAGGAAGCTTAAGTTGTTTGCTCAAAGCTGCAATATCATCATTATTTTTCTTTACCAACAATTTTTATACTTGAATATTTGAGGGATCATATCCCACCTATAAAACTAAATCCTATAAGGCTTTAATCCTTAGGTCCTTTTCATACAAATATTCCTTGTCTAACTTCTTTTGATCCTACATATTAAGAACAATATTCTATAACTTGGTAGCACTCATTGCTTTAGTCACCATTGTGAATACAACATTTCAGAGCTATGTTTATGAAATTCAATTTGGTCCAACTCATGAACATTTTTAGTGTCTATCTCAAACTCCACCTTCTTATAATCTGCCACTATTTTTGGTGCTAAGTTAGTTGGTTGCAAAAATTACATTATCATCTTGTTTGTAGAATAATCAAAGGTTGTCAGTAGCCTATTTTGATTCCTATGTTTTTTCTTGAGTAATTGAGAATAAATCTTTGATTTGATTTCCTCATTCTTCTGCTTTATCTACTTATATTTCTCCTTCATATCTAAATCTTTTTCCTCAGCTGTCTGTGAGGAAGAGGCCTCCATGTTATGCTACTTCTTAATCATCTGTGTATCTTCCTGATTAGTAGTTGATTCCTATTCCATTTCTATAAGGGTTTCATTGATTATAGTTGTGGTTGTATCATCATTGGTTACTAGAATTTCTGTCTCATCAACATCAATGGTTACTTTTTCCTTGTCAACTGACCCGAGTTTAAGCCTTTTATTATAACTCAGTTTGAATTTAGCTTCTGTAGTTGTTTTTCCTGTGTATGCTCCTTCTTCTCTGCCTCTTTTTGCTGGTATTTCTGGCTGCTTTAAAACTTCAACAGCTTGTGTTGTATCCATTTTACATGTTGTCTCTGTTGTACTAGCTGTATCTGTTACTGTATTTTCCACCCATTCTTATTGGTTGGAAAAATTCTCAATCTCAGGCTTAATCTCATGTATGAAGGGATTCAATTTTCTTTTTACCCTTAGTCTGCTCAAGATTCCTTGGGGATCGTAGTTCCATGGAAAAATTTCTTGAAATTTGAACTCTAATAATCTAATTGTGACTTCTTTTTCTGCATATTTGTTGTTTATGATAAAGGGACCAACCTGATTCTTTAATCTAAATTGAGTCTTTTTTCTAGTAGCCATGAAGTTAATAGAATTAGAATTAAGAATTTGTCTTAAGTACCCCAATACAAAAATTCTCATACTCATATAGCTAGGCAACTTATAAGGTAATAAGTTGGATCCAAAAATTCTTAACTCTGTATGCTTCTCATAGAGATACCAATCTCCCACTTTATTCTATTCTAACAGTTGTGAGATTCTTTTCAATTCCTCACTGACTCTGGGCTGCTCTGCTTTATACAAAATGTTCATTGCTGGATGTAGAAAAAGGTCTAAAAAGTCTGTGTAGGTGAAATTACTGCCCTTTTTCTTGAGCAATGAAGTCCAGAAGATAATGGATAGAGGCTCTCCCTCCAAGTCCATATTTTGCAATGCAATAGGAAATCTATCAGCTTGAAAGAATAAGAATAAGTGAAACAGATAGGATGAGTATCGAAAAACCCCTTCAGTGGGTAATTTGGTCAGCTGATAATGTATATTGTTGGCTATGAAACCCGCAAAATCAAATATGATTGAAGGAGATTGGCCTAGAGACAAGGTGAATAGAAATCCTAGAATGGACTCATCAATGAATCCATCTGTAAAGTATCCAAGTATAAAATATAGCATAGAGATAATATGTCTAGACCCTTCAGGGAATTTATAGTAGAATAAGGAGGATTTATCTTAGGAATGTCAACATGGGAAGGAAAAAAGTTTTTAAATATCATGAACCTTTTGGGAAAGTCCAGGCCTAAGTAAAACTCAGTCAAAGCTTCTATAGATAGGGGAACTGACTTAGGATTAAAATGTAATTGCAACATCTGATTTATTGTGATGGTGAAAAGGATTTCTCTGTTAGCATTGACAATAGCCCTTTGATCTGGTACATAATGTTTTTGACATAATCTAATGAGATCTTCACCAGGGTGGGTCAATGGAACTACATATTTGGGCAAATAAGTCTCCCAAATAGGTGTTTCATCTTTGTCCAAGTATTTTTCATAACACCAATTATGTATTTCCAAGAGGTTAAATTCTACAACCAGATCAAAAATTTTGTAGTCAATATCTACCAATGGGAGGCTTTCTACAATAGCTACAGGTGGCTGGAGGGGATTCACTGACACAGTCGAGTTAGCAGTAAGGACTGGAGTAGATTTAACAACTCTAGATCCTTCAGATTTAGGGGGTTTAGATCCCCCAGGCTTAGCTGTTTTAGATCCCCCAGGTTTCGCTGTGCTATGCTTTTTAGTCATTATGGGATACGTCTGCAAGATTAAATTGTTTGTAGAAGTTATTTTTCTTTTTTAGAGGATGAATTGGGAAATTTTTATGCACAAGATAGTCTCTGTTGGTATTTTTTGCTCAGTTAGGCTTCTTAGAGAATGTAAACTAGGATAAGACAAGAAATGAAGGTTTCCTGAATGCATTTTGATTGAAAAAGGATATTTTAAGGTATACTTAGGCTTCAAACCCTTATCTGTCCTTAAAATTGATCTTCTGAGGTTTTTAAAAACTGAGGAAATTGGCTTAAAGGAGTGGTTTTTCGGACGCAAAACTTTCTGGGAAAAATTTGCCAGGATTTGGCCTCTTTTGGGTGTTTTTGGGCAATTTCCTCTAGTAAATTATTCTAATTGAAAGCTTAGTTCTATTTTAGAAGGTTTGAAATGAAATTTTTAGGATATAATTTGGTTGAAAAAAATACCTTAAACGCAGGTATTTTGCGGTTGAAAGGATTATCTAATGCTTTTGGTTGTTCCTGTGGTATGGTCCATCTTACTGGTGCAATGAAATGGCTTTAATGGTCTTGGAATAATGAATCAGTGGTAAAATTTGGCTTTTTCTCGGTATAAGTCGAAAATTTGGGACAAAGGGTTCTTACACAGTTGAGCAGAGCTTTTTCACAGTTGAAATTGACAAATAAACAACAAAAATGGTGTATCAAAGGTTTTAACCTTTGATATTAATCACCATAAATGCATTAAATGTAGGTCTCATCAAATGGTGGGAGCGGTTTTGAGTTTAAAGTGAGAAAAATAGTTGTGGTTTTCACGTTCATTTCCAGCAGTAAATAGTTTTTGTTAAAAAGAACGCGATCCTATGAGAAGATGCCACGTTGCAGGAGGACGAATGGGTAAAACAACCCATTTCATGTCCATTTGCGCTTTGGGATGACGATCAATTTGTGGGCGTGACATTGATCTCGCACCGTCGGATCTAGCAATCGAGAGCAAAGGGTCATGATCTACTGGGAAGACGCGGCTAATTGGGATGGTGGGACCGTGGAAATGCTATGTGCTGAGAAATTTAAAAAGAGTTTAAACCTTTTTTTTTCAATGGATAAAGGTTTAAAGTATGTGTAGGCAGGGCTTATGTATATGGGATGGTATATATATAAAAAGGGTTAAATAATTCTATATATATATATATATATATATAGATATAGATATAGATATAGATATAGATATAGATATATATAAGTGTTTATATATATGGGTGGAGCCACATGAGGCGAGGTTATATGATTAATCCTGGGTTAACCTATGTAAAGCTTGGGGCTTTATATAGTGAGGATAGAATGAAAGGAAAAGACTTAAAAATGTGATGAATGGGGGAGTATGTTTAATTTTAAACATGCGTATGGCCACGTGATTGATTTTATTATATAGTTTTAAACCATCAAGGGTCTAATAATCATAGGGGGTGGGGTATTTCATTAAGGTTAGTTTTAGACCAAAGGGCACATTTTTGGGTTTTTTAATTTAACATGTGGATAATATCTTTTGTCCAAAATATTTATAATAGTGGGTTTTGGGGGGTATTTAAAATAAAGGGATTTATATGGATAGGATAAGGTATCTTTAGGGAATTAATAAAATAAGTTAGATGTTAATATGACAAGGGGAAATGTAATACACAAAAATACACTAAATGACTAAGTAAAGTGAATAAAATAAAGCAAATCTTGTCATTTCATGATTTCACTATTTTATTAGGATAGAGTGTTTTTTGAGGGTTTTTGTATGCTTTATGAATGAAGGAAATCAATTAAATGGGATTTTAGGTTTCATTAAGTAAGAAAGAGTGCTTACTTAGGAAAACGAGTTAAAAAGTGTGAATGAAGGATAAATAATGGTTAGAGGGGATTTTATCATAAGAACTCAACATTTTCCACTATCCAGTCATTGAGCCTTGGGTTCGGTCCCAACAAAAGTCAGAGAAATGCTCTGAGTCTTTTTGACTGGTAGTATAGAATACTGAATACTTACAGGGAAAGGGAAATTAGTGATTTTGGTCTGGTGATGAATATTACATTGCTTTTTCCACTTCTTTCTACCTACCCAACATTACTCTAACATTTTTTTTTTTCTTTTTAGTAGGTGCATTTAATCTTTCCACCTTGAATCATTTATTCTTTTAAAGCATAAAAAATATCTAATTCTACCTTATTTCATCTGAGGGCCCAGATTGAACTGTTGGGCTCCTCATTTATTCTCTACCTATCTACTGATTAGTCAGGATTAAACTGTCTGACCAATCTTTATTAACTATCTAAAACATGGAAATTGAAAACATGACAAGTCAAGTTTAAAAAATTTTAACTCATCATGGATTATGGCATTTATTGACACTCTTCCATAATCATTTGAAAAAAGTAAAAAGTAGTGGCATTTGGACTTGCACACTTTCATATTTTATTTTCATCATTTTTCTTTTGGGGTCTATATATTTTTTAATTCTTTTGATCTTTCTTTTAGGGCTTTTATCCTCTTTTTGATTTTTTGTTTTCAAAATATGGGAAAACAACTTGCAGAAAGCAAGGTATGTACATATTTTACAAGACTATCAAAATTTAATTCAAAATTATGAATCCTATATTTATAGGACCCTAACAACAACTTCACATGGGGATGGCATTTCTTGGTGAAATGTCAAGAACTCTAAGACTAGTAGCCTTTAATTTTTACCATGAAGATCCAGTAATTGTCTTTTGTTTTCTGCAAAAATTCATATTTATGACATTTTACTCTTCAAAGCATAGGGCCTTCTCTCCAGGCTTCAAATTTGGAAAGAAAATATCCAATCCAATCTAAAAAACTTCAATGGATATTTACAATGATGTAAAATTAACTAGGACTAACTATTGGTTAACTCAGAGGAATAGTAATGTTCGAGCATTCTACCATTAACTGGTCCTTCTTGAATATATGTTCCATCCAAATCTTTGATAAAGAAAGCATTGTTACCCCTATATCCATAAATTACATAAGGTCCTTTCCATAGAAAGTCAAAATTTCCATGCTTACCTTTGCCCTCTCTCCTAGAATCCCATTTTAACACTTGATCTCCAATGTAAAAGTCATCTTCTTTACTTCTCTTATCAAACATTTTCTTGATTTTATCTAGAATAACTTGAGATTTTTCATAGAATTCTTCCCTTGTTTGTTGTAGATGAATAGTTAGATTTATCCTCCTTTGTATATCATTGATTTCCACTTGTGATTCTTGAATGATCTTCATTACTGGAACACCTAAGGATGATGGGAAAACTGCATCCATCCCATAAACAATTTGATAAGGGGAAGTGCCAATTGACTTTTTGGTAGTAATTCTATTTGCCCATAAGGCATAGACTAACTTTTTATTCCAAGTGTTTTTGTTGTCTTCAAGTAATTTTTTGATGATATTTACAATGCTTTTATTTGAGGATTCTTCTAGGCCATTACCCTGACGGTAATATGCAGTAGAGTGGCCTAGGGTAATATGGTACTTATGACAGAAGGAAATCATTTTATTATATTTAAATGCTACTGCATTATCAGTAATAATTTTCTGAGGGCATCCAAATCTTGATAAAATATTGTTTTCTATGAAAGAGATAATGACTGTGTCAGTGTCTTGTCTGGTAGGAATGGCTTCAATCCACTTAGTGAATTAATCTGTGGCAGTCAAAATCCACTTATGTTGGGTAGAGGATGGGGGGTGAATTTCTCCAATGAAGTCTAAACCCCATTGTTGAAATTGAATTTCAGTTGAAATAGGCTTTAAGGGTAAAGGTAACAATTTCTTTTTTCCTTAAAAAATTTGACATTTATGACATGAAGTAACAAATTTCTTAACATCAGAAAATAAGGTAGGCCAATAAAAACCAGCTATAAGGATCTTATTTGCAATACTTTTCCATTATAAATTCCCTCCATAGTCACCTACATGAAATTCTTCAAGTATTTTGTCAGCTTCTAATTTTGGTAAACAATTTAATAATATCCCACTTTGTTCTTTCCAAAAAAACACATTATCTAGAACACAAAATCTCATTGCTTTACGTTTAAGAAATCTGGCTTTTGTCCTTGATAATTCAGGAGGAGCTTGTAAGTTGGTAAGTACAAAGATAATATCTGAGTACCAAGGTGAATCTAGAAAGGCTTCATTGATCATTAGAGTCACCATCTCTTCCTGGTCATCAATCTGAGCAATAAATTATGTCTAATGCATTGCAGTTAGATTCAACCATTAATCTGGCTAATCCTTGTCGTTTAATGATTTTTTTTGGTTTGATTTCTATGTTATATTATAGGATAGTGGCAATCCACTTACCTCTTCTTCCATCAAGGCCATCCCGAGTAAGAATGTCTTTAACTATAGAATTAGGGACATAGGAAATTATGTGGAAATAGAGAATGTAAACTCTGAAATCTTTTATGGCCTTAAACAAGGCTAAAGCTTGTTTCCCCATTATGTTATATTTCAGAGGTGAATCTCTAAGGGTCTCACTAAAATAATCTATAGGCTGTTCAAAACCTTGATCATTTTTCTGCAGTAAAACTGCAACAACGGTATGCTCTGATGCAAAAGAAAAAATTATAAAGTCTTTTTTGAAATCTGGACTGATTAAGACTGGTGTTTTAGTTAAAGCCTGTTTTATGAATTCAAATGATTGTTTGGCTTTAGCAGTCCATTTTAGAATTGAGTTTTTTTTAGCATGTTGTTCAGTTCTCTAATGATTTCAACTAGGTTTGAAATAAATCTTCTCAAAAAGTTAATTTTACCTAAGAAACCTTGTAATTCCTTCATATTTATAGGTGGATGAATGTTCAAAATTTCTTCTATCCTAGCAGGATCTATCCTAATACCTTCCTTGGAAATTATGTGTCCTAGTAACTTACCTTCTTCTAATCTGAAAAGACTTTTCTTAGGGTTTAGAGATATACCAAATTTTCTACATTTAATAAAGACTTATCTCAAATTATCCAAGTGTTCTTTATCTGACTTAGAAAATACAGTAATATCATCTAAATAAATAACCAAGAATTCATGTATTTCCTTTGCAAGGGCTATGTCCATAGCCCTTTGGAAGGTTCCTGCTGCATTCATCAAACCAAAAGGCATTTTCACATACATGAAAGTTCCCCAAGGAGTGGTAAAAGTTGTTTTAGCCTGATCTTCCTTTTGGACAAGAATCTGGTTGTATCCTGGAAAACCATCTAACAAAGAAATCCTTGAGGAACCAACTACCCTTTGTAATATGTGCTCCATCTAGGGTAAAGGGTACTTTTCCTTTAAATATATTTTATTGAGATTCCTAAAATCAACACATAATCTAATTTCACCTCTTTTATTTCTGGTTGGTACTAAGTTTGAAACCCAATCAGAATATCTGATTGGTGCAATGATCTGAGCATCATACATACATTTTACTCCCTTTTCTATCAAAGGTAATAGAACAGGATTAATTATCCTTAATTTTTGTTTGAATGGTTTCTGATCATCTTTTATAGGAATCTTGTGTTGGATTATGTTTGTGTCATAAGCTTTGAGATCTTAGTAACTCCAAGCAAACACATCCTGGTATTCCTTTAAAATATCAATGAATTTTTCCCTTTGTTGTGGAGGTAAAGATTTAGACAGTTTAATCATTTTTGGTTTTAATTCTGTCCCAATGTTACATTCCTCAATGTCAGACCTAACTGGTTCCATTTTTGGCTTTCTAGGCACATCATTGGAATAAAAAAGGTCTTCCAAAGGGGTTAAAATTTTAGGAGAAAAAATTATATTTAAGATCTAACATGTCAATTTCTTCTTCAATGATTTCCTCAATATCTATATTCTCTAAGTTATCTATATCAGATTGAGTAAATACAGTTGGTTTGTTAAATTTATGTACATATATGTTATCTATTTCACAATCAAAATCTGAATCTATATTACAGTCAGTGTCTATTTTACAATTTTTAAATTCTTCCTCATTATTTAAGAAATGGTAAATTTGTTCATCCTGAGAGAAAATCTGCTAGTACTTGAGGTTGTTTGGGATAATTGGTCTATGTTTAACCTCAATAGTGTACCTATGAGTTGGTTGGAATGGTAAGTTACAAGTGCTAGCAAAATTTTCCAGACAATGTTCTTGAATATTTTGTTTTACGGGTATAGCAGCAAACTTGCATTCCAATAAGTCATCAGCTAAATCTATCACTGTATCTCTGTATTTGGCTAGTCTAGGATTATAAATAGAATAATATCCATTTATTTTATTTATTATTAATTCCAAATCTCCCATGATTAGCATTCTTTTTCCTCCTAAGTTTCTGATGATCTGGAGGCCTAGAATGAGTGCCTCATACTCAGCCATATTATTGGTACATTTGAAGTTGAGTCTGAAGGCATGTCCTTCTGAATGATTAGTTTCCATATTTGTAATCCATACTCCTGCTCCTAATCCTAATTTTTTTATAGAGCCATCAAAGTCTAAGTGCGAAAGGGACTCATGAAATATGTTCTCAATGTTTGGTTTTGTCTTTTTATCAATCAGTACAATTTGGATTTCATTGTTATCAGAATTACATAAAATAAAAGAGTCAAGGTCATTTTTTGTAGAATAAATGGGGCACTTTATGGATCTCTCAGCACTACTGACCATGAATTTCATTAATGTTTCCCTATATAGCTTTTTAGGTTGACCAAACACTAATATAGTAGCGTAGCTCATGTCCAATTGTGGAGATCCCTGCAACTTTGCTCCCCATGAGCGATAAAGAAGAATACCATACTTTGGTGGGATGTTAGCTACTACAATGTCCATTACCATGCTCTTTCCAAGGTACTGAACTAAAGTAACACATAAGTCTTTAATTAATCCTAAGAACTTAACTTTACTAGAGTCAAATGAAAACAAATCTTTATAAGGCCTGGTTATTTCTAGATTAAGAGTTTCCATGATAGCATTGGGCATTAGGTTATGGGAAGCTCCTGAATCTAACATAGTGTTGTGTAAAATCTAATCATGAATGGTAAGACTGATATAAAAATGAGGGATTGATCCATCTGAATGCTTTCCATTCACATTAGGGCCAAAAATCAACTATGGTTAATCATCATTCAAATTAATGGCATCTTAACCATAATTCATATTCAAAATTTCAATTATGGTTGATTTGTATATGCCATTTTTAACCAATTCTGTTAAAGGAATAGGTATTTTTAACTTAGCAATTTCAGACTAAATATTGAATGAGGGTTGAGATTTAGTAATTTGAACTAATTCATCTTTAGTAACTATAATCTGAGTTGGTTTTTCTTGATTTTCAACAGTTGTATTTCTATCTTCAATTGTCTTGACATTCTCTGTCTAAGTTTCTTGAGTTTTGCCGATTTTAATTTTCCTTTTAGGGACTGTTTGTGTGGCAGTAGAAATTTTATGAGACTTAGAATCATCAGCAAATGTTATGTGATTATTTGTTCTAGGATTTTCTGATTTAGAATTAGCAGAAATATTTTTAGGATCAAAATTTGTTGTTTTTACTGAATTATAAGCTTTAGCAGTATTAGCTTTCTGTGCAACTTCGGAATATTGAGCTACTTTATCAGTAAGATCAACAATTTTGGGACTTGTTGATTTTTAGGACTGGAAGGATTGGAATTTTGCTTATTTTCCCTTGGGAGAATTTGCAAAACTTTTGTTTTTGGGGCTTCTACATTTTTCTTATTTTGATTTTGGGAATTGTTTTTAGTAGAAGACTCATTATTTTTCTTATTTCTAAGGTTATACTGACTATGAATTTCATTTATAGCAAATTCATAACCCTGTTTGTAGTCAATGGATTCACTGGAGTTTAATTTGATTTGTTGAAGCTCAAATAGTTCTTGGTCTTCCTCAGTGAGGAAAATGGTATTGATTTAATCTATTCCCATTAGATTATTGATGTCATCCTCATCTTCATCATTGTTCTGAGAAATTTCAGCATAGTTCTCCTAGAATGGGGGCCTAATGTTTTGGTTTGGCGCTGCTTCTTTAGCTTTTCCAGAATTAGTGTTTTTTCTGAAATTGGGATTTCTAATCTGAGGTTGATTTTCCCGTTGAGGTTTTATATCTATATTATCTAATATTTCTACCATCCTTTCTAAAATTTTAGCAAATAAATCCATTTTAACATCTTGGTTTGAACTTTCTTCTTTAATTGTAACTCTTCTTTCATTTCTAAGTCTGGCTTTCCTAGCTAAAATATTGATTTCTACAATGACAACATCTAATTGCATCTGTTCTAAGGTTTGGGAATCTCTTTATCTTAATTGATAGGCCATATCTATATCAAATCCATCAGGGAATTTGAGCATAACAGAGTAAGGTGTAGGTTTAAGATTTGCAGGTATTGTATTATAGACATTATTGTACCTAGTGTAGTAGTCTTGGACAGACTCAGTAGGAGATCTTTTCATGGCATCAAACTAAAACAAAAAGTGAAGGAGGTTCTCTTTCTTTTCCCATTTATTTAAAGATATTCTATGAAATACAGCTAAATCAGCTACACTACCAGCAACTAAATTTTTGAACCATTTTTTGATTTCTCCTCTCAAAATCTTGGTAAATAACCTCATCTGGACATCTGACTCATCAATTTCACAAATTTCACATAAATCTGTTATTTTAGTTACATGTTGCTGAGCAGTATATTGTGACAAGCCATCAAACAGTGGTATATTATTTTGATAATCTTGAGGCATATCATGGAGGTTTTGGGGTAAGACAAGGGGATCATACCTAGTAGCCATGGCTTGAAGCTTTGCTGAGCTAGGAGGTATAAAAAAAATGATAGGTACAGTGCTAGATATGGAATTTGATGAACTGAAAATTGTAGTTGAAGAGCTGAGAAATGAAGCTAATATGTAAATGGAATTGCTGGGAAACAAAGATGTGGTGCCTATAAAATCTGGATGTAAAGTATTTGATGTAGTGGATGTAATGGATGAAGGAAATAATATCCTAAGCTGCAAAGGAAATCTAGCAATGAAATTATATGTAGATGAACTTGCAGTGGTATCTATAAACGAAGTAACAACATATAAAGATGAATCTGCTATTGGTATTATTGTTGTATGTAATTGAGAAACTGGAGGTTTTATGTAAGACAACAAATGAGCTAATTCAATAACTTTATTAATATCTTTAATCAATGAAACATTAATCTTTTCAACTGTATTTTGATATTCAGATTTATTTGATTCTGTTCCTACTGAAATATTTTTCTGTTTTGCATTCAAAAATGAAATAAAAACAGGATCTATAACAGTATTTTTCAAATCAGTTTCAGATTTAGTTTTAAACAATGAATATTCAAACTTCAGATCAAAATCAATATCATTTAAACTCACTAACTCTTTGGGTAAAGAATTAGCTTTTCTTAATGGTACTTCAGTTTCTAAATTGACAGTTTGTTTTTTCCTTTTACCAATTTGATCTGGGTTATCTACTATAGCTGCAGGTTTATGATCTAGGTTAAACCTGGTATAGTAGGTTTTCTTAGAAGCCAAAATGACTGTTTTTGAATACCCACAACCTATAAAATTAATCTTAAAGTAAAAGGATAATTTAAAGATTTTCCTTTAAGACTAAATTTAAGACTGGAGATTGGTTAGTTCCCCAGTATAGTTGCCAGTATGTTATCACTCTAGTAATTTCTTAAGTTGTGGGATTTTGAGATTTTAGTCAAATAACACTAGAGGTAGCCACAAACATACTTCAAACTCTAGGATCTATCCTTGATAGGGTTCAGAGAGGGATCTCTCTTTAAGATTTATCTTTTCTTTGATTTATAATATTAGGCTAGTTATAAAAGTACAATTTGGTTTTGGTGGGAAACAAATAACTTGGAGGTAAGATAGAGAGAAATCTACTTGTCCAATGGGCTATGGTGTTTAAATCAAGCTAGCATCACTAGAAATCAAGGCTAAAATGTACAAATATATTCAGGGCAAGATAGATAACCCTCAGAGATTTGGGAAAGTGGTTTTTTGTGAGGTGGTATAATCCGGATAAAGGGCACTTAAGGATCCTTTGATCCAGAAAATGGAAGTAGAAGGCAGAGGTCAAATAGGGGTGAGAGAAATTAAGAATTCTCAACACGAAAAATTAGAAGAAAACATTAAAATGGCAACTAGTTAAAGACAGGGAGCACTTGACTAATCCTGTAGTAATACTCCTAGGTACACATTTAGATAGAATAAACATATAATGAATTGCATGAAACTTAGAAAATGAAACAATGACAAGAAGGGTGTACTTCACTCATTAGCTTATCACAGGGATCCTGAATTATGATGCCAGTCAGCATGTCTAGTCTGCTACTTCTAATTCAAACACACAATAGCCTCCAATGTTCAACAAAAATTTCTATAATAAGTTGAACGATTTTATTCCACAATGACTACTCCTAATGTAGAAGTGTTTATAAAAAATGTAGTTACAAATATCCTAGGATAAATCTAGGAATATATTTAGGAAAAAGAAAATATCGTTACATAATAAGAGGGACAGCTTCTTAACAGATCAACAAGTTGTCCTCTTATGCAAAATAAATAGGACTTTTTTATCTAACAAGGAGCTTTTGATTGATTAGCTGTCCTGCATGCTAGATACTAGAAAATATCAGGCTTTTGACTTGCCTTCACTGACACTCTTTCATTTGATACTCTTTACCTAATACTCTTTTAACTGATACTCTTTAATGCTGCTACAGTTTCACTATTTTACTGTTGTAAAAATATGTCTTTTTGGAGTAAAATCAGCAAACTTTCTTTTTATTTCACTGTTCTTTTTAACTTCTTTCTTGACTGCTTTTTTTTTAAGGTAATCTTTCTTCACTGTTTTACCTCTCATTGTTACATTAAATCAGTAAATGTTTGCCAATGTTCTTCATTGGGAATTTTGACATTCTTTAGCTTCCTAAAATTCTCATCAGCCTCTGTGTATCTAGCGAAAGTGGGCTTGAACACAAAGAGATGTTTAATCTCATGTCGTAAAAAGAAAAAATATTCAAAATGTTGAAGGAGGACTTTTCCTATGGGAGTGCCTTGTGCTAATGGTTTGTTGACTTTCTCCTTGGCAAATTCCCTTATATTTTTATTATAATCCTTTCGGGACATCATTTTTTCATTAAAAACATGGATGTCTGGCAGGCCCCTCTGTCTTAACTTTGTGTATTTTACCATAAACTTTGTTATGGAAATGTTCATTGATTCACATTTATCTTCCAGATTATTCATCAAAATCCTCTTAGTTACAACCTTTTTAATCTGTAAGATTGTTTCTGTTCTATCCAATACCTGTAATTCCTCCAATTCTGCACTGTTCTTGCTGTTCAAGAATGTGATGAGTTTTAAAGCTTGAGTTGGCTTATCAGTTAACTCATCCTTGGTCTTTTGAATCTTTGTCTGGGCTACTAATAATAAATCTCTCTCCTCATAAATAATCTGAATTGGAGGCCTTCTGCTCATGAGTTTTAGAACTGATCAGTGCTGTCTTGTTTGTAGCTTCAAGACTTTCAATCATCTTTTTTAGGGTATTGATCTCATTTGTTTTAAAGGACATTTCCTCCATAGCTTTTACAATCTAACCTGATCCATCTGTTTCTTGAACCTGTGTTGTAGAAGAATCTGTTGTTGAAGTAGTAGTTGAAATTACTGGCACTGCAATTGCCAGTGGTTCTTTTGGTGCTAGTTTCTCTCCTAATGTGGAAGCCACTGCTATGGTAATCATTGGTATAAATGTAGGAATGATAGGAGTGTTAGGTTCTTTCACAGTTTCCTTATCTTGGACAAGTTGGTCCATTTGGGATTCCATTTCTTTGATCTGAGTAGTCAATTTGAGGATGAGCTTCATCATATCTTCTTTTTTAGTTTAATCTTGAAGGATTTCTTTGGTTTGTGGATGCTCAATTTGAGGAAGCTTAAGATGTTTCCTCAAAGCTGCAATATCATCATTCTTTTTCTTTACCAATAATTCTATTTCTTGAATATTTGAGGGATAATATCCCACCTGTAAAACTAAATCCTATAAGGCATTAATCCTTAGGTACTTTGCATACAAAGATGCCTTGTATAACTTCATTAGATCTTGAATATTAAGAACAATATTTTGTAACTTGGTAGCACTCATTGCTTTAGTCACCACTGTTGAATACAACATTTCAGAGCTATGTCTATGAAATTCAATTTGGTCTAGCTCATGAACATTTTCAGTGTTTATATAAAACTTCACCTTTTTATAATCTGTCACTTTTTTTGGTGCTGAGGTAGTTGGTTGAAAAAATGACATAATCATATTGTTTGTAGAATAACCAAAGGTTGTCAGTAGCCTATTTTGATTCCCAGGTTTTTTCTTGAGGAATTGAGAATGTATTTTTGATTTGATTTCCTCATTCTTTTGATTTATCTTCTTATATTTCTTGTTGATATCTAAATATTTTTCCTCAATTTTCTATGAGGAAGAGGCCTCTATGTTATGTTGCTTCTTAATAATCTGTGTATCTTCCTGATTAGAAGTTGATTCCTTTTCTATTTCTATAAGGGTTTCATTTATTATAGTTGTGGCTATATCATCATTGGTTACTGGAATTTCTGTGTCATCAACATCAATGGTTACTGGAATTTCTGTGTCATCAACATCAATGGTTACTTTTTCCTTGTCAACTGACCTGAGTTTAAGCCTTTTATTATAAATCATTTTGAATTTAGTTTCTGTAGTTGATTCTGCTCTCTATGCTCCTTCTTCTCTACCTCTTTTTACTGATATTTTTGGCTACTTTACAACTTCAAGAGCTTGTGCTGTATCCATTTTACCTGTTATCTCTGTTGTACTAGCTGTATCTATTCTTGTATTTTCCACCCATTCTGCTAATTTGGCAAACTTCTCAATCTCAGGCTTAAGCTCATATATGAAGGGAGTTAATTTTTTTTGTACCCTTAGACTGCTCAGGATTCCTTGGGGATCGTAGTTCCATGGAAAACTTTCTTGAAATTTGAACTCTGCTACTCTAATTGTTACTTCTTTTTCTACATCTCTGTTGTTTATGATAAAGGGACCAACCTGATTCTTTAATCTAAATTGAGTCTTTTTTCTAGCAGCCATGAAGTTAATAAAATTAGAATTAAGAGTTTGTCTTATGTACTCCAATGCAAAAATTCTCATGCTCATATATCTAGGAAAATTATAAGGTAATAAGTTGGATCCAAAAATTCTGAGCTCTGTATGCTTCTCATAGAGATACCAAGTATAAAAGATAGCATAGAGATAATATGTGAATCCATCTGTAGAGTATCCAACTATAAAAGATAGCATATAGATAATATGTCTAGACCCTTCAGGGAATTTAGTAGTAGAATAAGGAGGATTTATCTTAGGAATGTCAACATGGGAAGCCAAAAAGTTTTGAAATATCATGAACCTTTTGGGAAAGTCCAGGCCTAAGTACAACTGAGTCAAAGCTTCTATAGATAGGGGAACTAACTTAGGATCAAACTGTAATTGCAACATCTGATTTATTGACTCTGCTGTGATGGTGAAAAGGATTTCTTTGTCAGCATTGACAATAGCCCTTTGATATGGTACATAATGTTTTTGACATAATATGATGAGATCTTGGCTAGGGTGGGTCAATGGAACTACATATTTGGGTAAATGAGTCTCCCAAATAGGTATTTCATCTTTGTCCAAGTATTTTTCATAACACCAATTATGTATTTCCAAGAGGTTATATTCTACAACCGGGTCAACAATTTTGTAGTCAATATCAGTCAATGGGAGGCTTTTTACAGCAACTATAGGTGGTTGGAGGGGATTAACTGACATAGTGGATTTAGCATTAAGGAATGGAGTAGATTTAACAGCTTTAGATCCTTCAGATTTAGGGAGTTTGGATCCCTCCGGCTTAGTTGGTTTAGATCCTCCATGTTTAGTTGTGCTTTGCTTTTTAGTCATTCTGGGATACTTCTGCAAGATTAAATTGTTTGCAGAGGTTATTTTTCTTTTCAGAGGATGGATTGGGCAATTTTTAAGCCAAAGATAGTCTCTGTTGGTATTTTCTTTTCAGTTAGGCTTCTTAGAGAATGTAAACTGGGATAAGATAGGAAATGAGGGTTTCCTGAATGGATTTTGATACAGAAAGGAGATTTTAAGGTATACCTAGGCTTCAAACCCTTATCTGTATTTAAAATTGATCTTCTGAGGTTTTTAAAAACTGAGGAAATTGGCTTCAAGGAGTAGTTTTTCGAACACTGAAATTTCTGGGAAAAATTGGCCAGGGTTCAGCTTATTTTGGGCATTTTTAGGCGATTTCCTCTAGTGAATTATTCTGATTGAAAGCTTAGTTCTATTATAGAAGGTTTCCATTGAAATTTTCAATCTTTAATTTGTTTGAAAAAATACCTTAAATTCACGTATTTGGTAGTTGAAAGGGTTATCTGATGCTTTTGGTTGTTCCTGTAGTATGGTCCAGCTTACCGGTGTAGCAAAATGGCTTTACTGGTCTTGAAATAAGGAATTGCTGGTCAAATTTGGTTTTTTTTGGGTATAAGTCGACAATTTACAACAAAGGGTTCTTACATAGTTGAGCGAAGCTTTTTCACAGTTAAAATGCGCAAATAAACAACAAAAATGGTGTATCAAAGGTTTTAGCCTTTGATATTAATCACCATAAATGTATTAAATGCAGGTCTCATCAAATGGCGGGAGAGGTTTTGAGTTTAAAATGAGAAAACCAGCCATGGTTTTCGTGTTCATTTCCAATAGTAAATAGTTTTTGTTAAAACGAACGTGATCCTATGAGAATATGCCACATCGCAAGAGGCGGAATGGGTAAAACAACCCATTTCGTGTCCATTTGGGCTTTGGGCAAATGATCACTTTGTGGGCATGACATTGATCTTTCACCGTCATATCTGACAATCGAGAGCGAAGGGTCATGATCTCCTGGGAATATTTTGCTAATTGGGATGGTGGGACCAGGGAAATGGTATGTGCTGGGCAATTTAAAAAGTGTTTAAACCTTTGTTTTTCAATGGATAAAGGTTTAAAGTATGTGTAGGTGGGGCTTATGTATACGGGATGGTATATATATAAAAAGGGAGTTAAATAATTCTATATATATATATATAAGGGTTTATATATATGGGTGGAGGTGCATGAGGCGGGGTTATATGATTAATCCTGGGTTAGCCTATGTAAAGCTTGGGGCTTTACATAGTGAGGATAGAATGAAAGGAAAAGACTTAAAAATGTGATGAATGGGGGAATATGTTTAGTTTTAAACATATGTATGGGTGCATAATTGATTTTTTTATATAGTTTTAAACCATGAAGGGTTTAATAAGCATAGGGGGTGGGGTATTTAATTAAGGTTAGTTTTATACCAAGGGGTGCATTTTTTGGGTTTTTTAATTTAACATGTGGATAATATCTTTGGTCCAAAATATTTATAATAGTGGGTTTTGGGGGGTACTTAAAATAAAGGGATTTATATAGATAGGATAAGGTATCTTTAGCGAATTAATAAAGTAAGTTAGAAGTTAATATGACAATGGGAAATGGAATACACAAAAATATACTAAATGACTAATTAAAGTGAATAAAATAAAGCAAAGCTTGTCATTTCATGATTTCACTATTTTACTTAGAATAGAGTGTTTTTTGAGGGTTTTTGTATGCTTTATGAATGAATTCAATTAAATGGGATTTTAGGTTCATTAAGTAAGAAAGAGTTTTTACTTAGGAAAATGAGTTAAAAAGTTTGAATGAAGGATAAATAATGGTAAAAGGGGATTTTATCATAAAAACTCAACATTTTCCACTATCCAGTCATCGAGCCTTGGGTCCGGTCCCGATAAAAGTCAAAGAAATTCTCTGAGCCTTTTTGACTCGTAGTATGGAATACTGAATACTTACAGGGAAAGGGAAATTAGTGATTTTAGCCTGGTGATGAATATTAAATGATTTTTTCCACTTCTTTCTACCTACCCAACATTACTCTAACATTTTTTTTTCTTTTTAGCAGGTGCATTTAATCTTTCCACCTTGAATCATTTATTCTTTTAAAGCATAAAAACTACCTAATTCTACTTTATTTCATCCGAGGGCCCAGATTGAACTATTGGGCTCCTCATTTATTCTCTACCTATATACTGATTATTCAGGGTTAAACTGTCTGACCAATCTTTATTCACTATCTAAAACATTGAAATTGAAAACATGACAAGTAAAGTTTAAACAATTTTAACTCATCATGGATTATGGCATTTATTGACACTTTGCCATAATCATTTGAAAAAAGTAAAAGTAGTGGCATTTGGACTTGCACACTTTCATGTTTTATTTTCATCTTTTTTATTTTGGGGTCCATATATTTTTTAAGTCCTTCTATCTTTATTTTAGGACTTTTACCCTCTTTTTGATTTTTTTATTTATTTATTTTTATTTTTATTTTTTCAAAATATGGGAAAACAACTTGTAGAAAGCAAGGTATGTACATATTTTACAAGACTATCAAAATTGAATTCAAAATTATGAATCCTATATTTATAGGACCCTAACATGTACCATAAGGAATCATTTTTCCAACTAAATGTATCATATGTACTAGGATGTTGCTGCAACCTTTGAATGAGTTTCCACACTTCTTCATCCTTCTTCCATTCATCCCTTGCTTTGGTTATCCAATATGGTTGGATAATAGAAATGGAACAAAGTAATGCTTCCACCTCTTCATCCTTTATTGAGAGTGCATCTGCAACAACATTTACTTCCCTTTTTTGTAGATGATTTCAAAGTCATAACCCAACATCTTTGTGACCCATTTTTGTTGCTCTTCTTAAGATAGTCTTTGTTCCAAAAAGTATTTAATACGATCATGATAATTTTTACCTTGAAGCTTATTCTCATTAAGTAAGGTCACCATTTATTTAGTGCATGTACTATTTCCAACATTTCTTCTCATAAATAAATTTCTGTAAATATTTTCCTTTGACTGGATGACTTTAAAAATAAATGGGTCTTCCTTCTTTCATTAAAACAACAAAAAATCCATTTCCTGAGGCATCACATTCCACAATAAAGGTTTTTCTGAACCCTGGTGTAGCTAAGACCGGTGCTAGGCACATTGCCTATTTAATATCTTCAAAGGTCTTAGTTTCTTTAGGAGTCTATGAAAATGCATCTTTCTTCAATAATGTTGTTAGAGGTGTTGTTATTCTCCCATAATTGTTAACAAACTTGTGATAATACCCTGTTAACCCAATAAATCCTTGCAAATGCTGTGGAAAATAAATACTTCATTCCTGATGAAGTCAATTGGCTTAGAAATCCCATCCCTACACCAGATGCTTTTGAAGAAGGAAATATGGCCAATATCTCTCCTACCATTAAAATTTACATCTCTGACAAACCAAGGGTAGAAGAAAATATCACATTGGGCACCCAATGCACCCCAGAAGAATTTGAGGCCTAGACCAAGCTATTCAAAGAGTTCCACGATGTTTTTGCCTAGTCCTATGCAGAAATTCCCAGACTTGATCTCGCCATTGTCGAACACCATATAGATACATGGCCTGATGCGAATCCTATCCATCAAAATTTGAGACCCATTAATCCTTCAAGATGAGAGGTTGTCAAATTTGAAATTTATAAGCTCAAGCAGGCTGGTTTTATCTATCCTATTGAATACGCCACTTGGGTGTACAATCTGGTTCTCGTTCTTAAAAAACAAGGCATCATACATGTTTGCACTGACTTTTGCGACTTGAACAAAGCTTGTCCCAAAGACAAATTTCCCACAAAATTCATTGAACAAATCATTGATGAGTGTGTGGGGCATGAGGTTCTATCCTTCATGGATGGCTTCTCCGGGTACAACCAAATTGTTATCTTTCATGCTGATCAGCTTAAAACTGCGCTTATTAGTTTGTTGGGAACCTTCGCCTATCGGGTCATGTCGTTCGGCCTTAAAAATGTCGGAGCCACTTTTCAGTGGGCCATGTATTACTATTTCCATGACCTAGATCATATTATCCTTTCATATTTAGATGACCTCACTGCACATTCTAAACATCAGGTGCAACACCTCACGATCTGTGTACCATCTTTCTCCGATGTCGCAAGTATAATATCCGCCTCAACCCGCTGAAGTGTGTATTTTGTGTGCCTGTTGACCGTCTTGTAGGCCTCATTGTGTCGAAAGATGGTATAAAACTTGACCCATTGAAATTTCAAGCCATCCTTGAGCTTCTTATTCCTCATACCTTACACCAGTTACAAAGCCTCCAAGGCAAAGCTAATTTCCTTTGCCGGTTCGTACCTAACTATGCCACCACCGTGCATGGGTTCCTTAGACTCCTCCGATATAACATTCCATTTGTGTGGGATGCATATGCTCAAGAGTATTTTGATGCCTTGAAACATGCTCTCACATCCACTCCCTTGATCTGTCCCACTGACTTTGATAGGGATTTCATTCTGTACATCTTCGCTTCCACCTATTTGGTCCCTGGAGTCCTTATTCAGGAAGATGAAAACAGAATTGAGCATGTTATCTATAATGTCAATAAGAATCTTGTAGGTCCTCCTGTATCCTACTCACATGAAGAGAAATTAGAACTGGTTGTTGTGTTCTTGGTCCAAAAACTTTGTCATTACATCCTCATGCGTTCGACCAAGGTCATAGCTACTTCCAACCCTATGGCCTTCCTATTGATTCACTGAATCATCAATGGGAAGTACGCCCATTGGATCATTATTCTATAGGAATTCGATCTTGAATTTTTCACACCAAAAAGTAAGAAAGGTTTAGCCCTTGCTGAACTCATTTTTGAATTACCTTCTGGTATGCAGGATCCTCAAGTTAATGACGATTTCCCTGATAAACACTTGTTTTCCATTACCGCAGATGATCCTTGATATGGTGACATACTTACCTAGTTGCGAACCCAAAATTTCGCCCTCCATCTTGACCGTGATACTCGATGACATATCCAAAACCAGGCTCCCCGCTACCTTCTTATCAGTGATGACCTTTATCATCGCAGTGTAGATTTTTTCCTTCATTTTTGTCTCACACATGCTAAAGCAGAAAAAGTCCTTAATGACTATGATAGCGGCGCTTGTGGTGGCCACCTCTCTAGTCTTGCCACTGCCCATAAAATCATGTGTGTTGGGTATTTTTTGCCTTCTCTCTTCAGTGATTGCATTGAAGCGGTCAACCACTGATCCAATTTCCAACATTTTTCCCCTAAGGCACGAGCCCCTCCATCTCCCCTCCATCCTGTCATATCAACTAGTCCCTTGTGTAAGTGGGCCATAGAATTTATGGAGTTTCGACCCTCATCTACTGGTAACCACAAGTATATCATCGTGGCAGTTGACTATTTCACAAAATCGGCTGAGGCCATGCCAACGTTTAACAACACGACAGCTATTGTAGCCCTCTTTTTCTTTAACCATGTTATCACTCGATTCGGACTTCCGAAAAAATTGGTCTCTGACCATAGCCGACATTTTAAAGATGAGATATGATGCGAGCTATCCTCACTGTTGGGTTTTGAGCACCAATATGCCTCCTCCTATTACCCCGAAGGTGATGACCAAGTTGAAGTAGTCAATAAAATCCTTAAAACCATGCTTCAACGGATGGTGGATAAGCACAAAACCAACTGGCACCTTATGCTCTTCCCTACCTTATTGGCCTATAGATCTTTTGTTAAGACTTCCACCAGGTTTACTCCTTTCCACCTTGTTTTTGGAGAGGAGGTAGTTTTACCAATCGAGTGTGAAATCCCCTCCCTTCATCTAGCCGTCGAAATTCTCCCTGACACCCAACCTTTAGAACAACGACTTATCATGCTTTAGCACGCTTCCGAAGACCGCCGTGTTGCATTGCAAACCATGAAAGCGGCTAAGAAACACACCAAAGCTCAGTATGACCGAAAATTCCACCCTCGTACTTTTCATAAAGGTGATCTTGTTCTAGTGTATGACCAGGCCCATGATGTCCTCGATCATGGGAAGTTTGACTCATTATGGATAGGTCCTTACATCATCAGTAAGGATTTAGGTAAGGGGGCATACCCCTTAGAGGATTTCAAAGGACGCCCCCTTCCTAATCCTCGCAATGCACTCTATCTTAAGAAATATTACCCTTAGCATTTCCCTCTTGAAATGTGTGTTCTATTTCTTTTAGGTAGCCAGCTCATGATTTTTCTTGATTTGATACTTCACCGGGACAGATTTTTTCCAAGAAGCATCATTTCACCACTCTTCAAAAGTGAATTCCTTCACTTGCAACACTTGTACTTGGGGCACCACTTTGCCTCTATACTTTTCCATGCTCGTGTAGATTTTTTTCGTGAGTTACCATCTTGTACTCATGTTTTTATGGTCCCCATTGGACCATTACTATGTGGCAGCATCATTGAGTCACCCTTTTTTAGAGCATCTGAGTTGAGTCATCATCGCATTCATGGAGTCTATCCCGAGTCCCTTCGTATCCTGCTATATTCCTCCATCCTTCATTGCTTGGTTCCTTTCTCATGCCACACATTATGGCCTTCAGTCCCATTGTCCCCTATCCCTCATGATATTGTGTTAGTCACTGGAAGGTCATCCATGCCCTTTACGCTCTAACAAGGGAAGTCTTCCATCCACTACTCAATACCCCCCATTTCATCATCATCCCTGGTGTCTGTCTGTCAGTCCCTCAAATATTTTCTCTCATGCCTTAGTTGAGGACCCCTTATTGCCTCACGTATCGTGGACATCCTTCTATCGACATCAGATCATTCATTCCAGAAGACAAGTCTAGAGGGTGGTGTACCTTGGTTCCAGCTTCCACTCTTGATTGGTGCCTTAGATCAGGCAAAGGGACTCCTTACAACCCTTTGACTTGATTTATTCTCAGCTCCATCTCCTTTTAGCATGATCGAGATCCGTATACTTGATGGTTCAGTGATGCAGCAGCTGATACCGATGATTCCCAGGTGTGTGTGAGATTTCTCAGTCCTCATGAGGGGGTGGCCTTCAAGATAACCCCCCACATGGACGAATGACCTCTTCATTACATCCCTTGATGTAGCTCCATATATTTGATGATGTCAGCCTCAGCCACCTACAATGCCTTTTTGTTTACATGTATCAGTCAGATTTTCAGAGCCCTTTCCTATTTACAGGGGCATTTGGGTTGTATTTTTATCTCATGTACTCAGATATTATTGTAGAAATCCTAGCTGTTATCCCAGGTAAAATATATATGTGGGATTCATTATCATATTTTTATTTGGCTCATGTTTATGCCAGCATGTACTATATAGTTTAGTCCCTTGTTTACTGGACGCATTATTCTTTGTACTTTTTCTCGGCAGGCATAGGTATGCCTCCCCCACCACCTATAGCACAGGTAATCACTCACAAAAGAGACTTGTCACACCTGTAAGTCTCGTCTCCTCAAGGTCTAGTTCTTTAGCGCTTTGGTCTACCTTATATTTCTCTCTCTCTCTGACTTCCCCTTTGGTGTCTAGCTTTATGGTTGTGGGGACTTTCATTCCTGAATGGCTTTAATTTTTTTAGAGTCTACCTTAACACCCTTGTGAGATACAATATGACCCAGATATTCCACCTCTTTTACTCCAAAGAAACATTTGGAGGTTTTTTCATATAATTATTTCTCCTTCAATAGTTTGAGCACCTTGTCAACATGGTGAACATGATCCGTCCAAGACCTATTGTATAGTATATCATCAAAAAATACTAAAAAAAAATTCTAAGGAAGGGTTTGAAAATGGAATTCATCAACCCTTGAAAATGTATAAGGTGTATTGGTAAGTCCAAAAGACATGGCCAAAATTTTTTAATGACCGTCATGAGTTCGAAATGATGTTTTCAGAATATCTTCGGTCTTCATTCTAATCTGATGATATCCTAAATGAAGATCCAACTTGGTAAAATAAATGTCTCCATGTAACTCATCCAATAATTCATCAATCACAAGAATGGGAAATTTATCTTTAATAGTGAGCTTATTGAGCTCCCTATAATCCAGACACATGCGCCATGATCCATCCTTATTGTGCACCAATACTATTGGAGCAGAGAAATAACTTTGACTTAGTTGAATTATACCAACATTTAACATTTCTGCAATCATACGTTCAATTTCACTCTTTTGGAAATAAGGATATCTGTCAGGCCTGATGTTTGGATGAAAAATTCTTGGAATCAAAAGAATAGAATGATCATGATCAAAATAGGTGGGAATCCTTGGGAGTTTCAAACACCTTGGAATTATTGTCCAAGAATTTTTGGATATCTGGAGAAATAAATAATTTTAATGTTGGAACTTCTAGTGAGCATAATTGTGCAATTATGCCTCGTTGTTCTTTCTTTAGAGTTATTATTTTCATCACATTAGAGCTTATCATCTTTCCCACCTTCCCTGTTATACCCCGTGATTCAACTTCCTTTCCTTCTGAAAAAATTTCAAGAAAATTTCTTGAAAATTAAAAGCTATTGTCTCCAAATATTATAACCATTGTACTCCTGGTACAACATCAGCACCTCCCATTGGAATGGAAATCATTGCACTATTAAATACATATTCCCCCATGGTTAGCTAGATATAATGGCCTTTTCCAGAGCAATTTATAGTTCCTACATTTGTAACCATCACTTGAAATTCTAGTGTTGGGTATAGGAAGCAATTCAAATATGGGTACTACCTCAGTCAATCAAAACTATTACCCTATTCTTCTTCATATGTCCTTCTATCTTGAGAGTTTTAGGAGTGGTAATTCCTACCAATGCATTACATGATATGTTCAAACTCATCTCTTCTTTCTCTAGGGTTGGTTCATGGTGTATATCCTCTTCTTTTGAAGTTTCTTGTTCATTTTCTTCATCCTCTTCACAATCTATGTAAAATAATTTCTTCTCAACACACTTATGACCTTTAGTGTATTTTCTATCATAACTATAGCAAAGTCCTTTTTCTCTTTTTTCTTCCAAATTTTTTGGCGTCAACCTTGTAGTTTGTGGAAATCTAGGAGTAGCCACACTTCCATATTTATAGATGTGAGTGGTAGGCTTCCTTGTCACCATAATTTTACTTTCAATTTTTCTTGCCAACTTGCATGCCTTCTCCATTGAATCAGGTTCCCAAAGGAGAACCTCATATTGGATGTTATCCTTTAAATTCCCTGTGAAGACATGAATAATGTGTTCCTCTGGAATATTCCCTTATATTCAATATTTGGAAGTCCTTAATGTGCTCCACCATTGTACCCTTTTGTTTGAGATTTATCAAATGGCTAAAGATGGTATTGTGCTTTGTATCCTCATAATGTACCATCATTTCCTCCATAAAAATTTACCAAGTGACAATTTTTTTATGAGAAAAAAGTCATCGATACCATAGAAATGTATTTTGTTCTAAATTTAAAGATGCAATGCGTACCTTTTGTGTGTTTTGCACATTCTCCATCTGTAGTATCAATGTTACGGGATCCTTGCCATCAAAATTCCTCATATACATACTTGGAATATCATGGGTCTTACATCCAACATTTAGTTTATAAAATCATGATTAAAATATTTTTTTTTTTCTGATCATGATTTTCCTGTACTACCTTTTCAGCATTAGGAATCATTTCTTGTATCAACTGTGGGAAACCTTCCTTCAATTATTCCATGTCTGCTTTTAGATCATTCTTCAACTCTTCCATGTTAGCTTCCGTGTCATTCTTCAAAACATCCATCTTAGCTTCCATGTCTTTCTTCAAACCATCCATCCTAGTTTCCATCCCTTTCTTCAAAACTTCCATTTCATTTTTTGTTGCTCTTTGCGAGAGCGAAATTTGATGCACTTGCTCTTATAAGTTTGATGTATCATGTTGCCCTTCTTTCTCTTCATGAGTAATAGTAGAGCCTTTTTAGGGATTAATGGGTGTTGAATTATTTTTAGGGGGCATTTTAGAATAAAATACTGATATCTATGCTTGAATATGCCCTTGGAAACACTTCAAACTGATTTTTCAAATAAGACTTATGTAATTTAAAAAAAGACACACACCTTTTTCTTGCTTTTGAGGAGTTCGATATTGAAACTAATGTATCTATATAATTTCAGATCTCCAAGAATTGTCTTGTAGTATTCCTCTTAGTCTTCTTTCCAATGCGATAGGTCTAACCTGATTTGGATTCTTCAAGGCAAAGTTATGCCCAATCTCTCACAATGACCTAATTATGGACTAGTTCAGTAGAGAGAACTTG
Organism: Pinus albicaulis; assembly: GCA_034641835.2. Taxonomy (NCBI): domain Eukaryota; kingdom Viridiplantae; phylum Streptophyta; class Pinopsida; order Pinales; family Pinaceae; genus Pinus; species Pinus albicaulis. Next base: position 835,810,781 of record CM076571.1, on the reverse strand, counting down.
TATAGCATGCCATGTGTCATTGTTTCATCCTTAAGCTCTGAAATTGATACATAGGAAACTACAATTTATGCAATTTTGGACAATTTTTACAAAATTCCAATCCAATTATAAGAGATAGAGTTATAACAATGTCTGAAGGTCACTTGTTTGAGATGAAATTCAGGAGCCTGCAAAAAACCTAACTTCCACAGATCATATCTCTAAAAATATTATGAACCAAGTCCTGAAATTTTTACACGAAGTTCCTCAAGATTGCTTCGAAATAGATTTTTGTTTTTAGTATCTGAACCCTCATTGAAAAACATTATAGTGAAAGTGCCACAATGACATCTTTGAAGCAACAAAACCCTAGAATCCAAAGATCTGATACCAAATGTTATGAAACCAACTCCAAAAATAGAAGAAAAGAGAGATCTGTGCCTTATAATTCAGCCACTTTGAGGGGGAAACATCCTTTAAATTACATAAATGAACAATCCTTGGATGGTACAAATTACAAAACCACCTTTCTATATACAGGAGTCCATGGGGCCATAATATAATCCTAGCTGACCTAACAATAATAATATAGGGGCACAATAATAACAATATGAAGGTTACAGGGGTACAATAATAATAATAAGGGGCTACACTAACAACAATAAGGGACTACACTAGTAATATCGGGACCTAACATCGGCCCTCCTATCTTAATCAGCTGGATGAATCACATTAAAATTCTGGTAAGGAATTTCCAGCATGTAAATTTGGGTCATATTTATAGAGAGAAAAATAGGACAACTAGTCTTCTATCAAAAAGAGGCATTCAGAATTCGGAATATGTATTCCAAAGAAATAAATATAGAGAAATGATTCAGGATTTAGACACTACTTTTCTATATAATATAAAAGTAGCTTTTTTTCCTTAAATAAAAATTAAATCGATCTTCTCCATAATAATGTAGTTTTCTTTGGTCAAAAGGGTAATTTTCTCCTCTGAAATGAAAAGTAATTGTAAGAAAATTTTGAAAAAATCCTTTAGATTGTGGAATAAAGCAGAGGTCTAGATCGCCTAAATCGCCAACATAAGCTGAAATATTAACTAATTTACCTAATTCATCTCTCAACAGATAATACGTAAGTGGATTGAGAAGTGTTAAAGCTGTTTGACAACCGATGATCATGGTTCCATTTATATTAGGTTGAGCGTCGAACGTGAAGTATTTCCCATGCTTATGCCTTCTAAGGAAAGATAGTAGAAGGTTTGGATTGATTCCGCTTTTGATAAGGGTTATTGAACTGACATTGATGCTCAATTTCGAATCATTTCCAAACATTAGAGGGCTCGATTTTGACTGCGAATATTACATGGCAACAAACAGTAAGAAAACCTCTTCAATGTTGAAGGGAGTTGTGAAATTAAAGACATGGAACCTTGTCCGAAGCCCACAATCCAAACTGTTTGGGTGAAATATTCTTCAATTTTCATAGCATATCCAAGGGAAATATGTAGTATTGATTGTTTCTTTCCAAAGAGAATTTCTAGGAAAGTTTAATTTTCTATAATATCCTCGTATTAATGATAAATAAAAAATAGACACTGATGTGAATTAGGAATAATCAGGATGTCTATGCCATTAACTGAGTGCTATTACAAGTCCAGCATGAGTTCCCTGTCAGTGTCCAAGTTTTGGTGGTAGAATATGATCCAATTTACCTTAATATTCCATTATCACCGGCTATGTTCTCCTTGTGTGCCATAGTGGGGAGAGCTGCACAATGAAATTTTATGAACTTTCGAAACAAATCGATTGGTGGTTATGAACTGTTATGAACTTTTGCACAACATTCCAACACACCAAACACCCATAAAACATTAATTTAAAACCATAGTTATCACATTAGAATTCGAATACGGAGTTGAATTCAATTATATATTGAAAAAAATGAGTGTAAAATTCAATAGATAAAAATTCGAGAGTATACATCTTATAAAATGTAATATATTGCTATTATTTAAAAATAAATAAAAAATTGAAATAAATTTCTTCTCAAAAATAACATGATTATTTATTTCCAATATTAATCTTCCACGTGAATTTAAAATATCCAAAACAAGTGAGATAAAATGTATAAAATTTATTAATATTAAGAATTTGGAATATATATAAATAAATTATTTTAAAATAAATAATAAAAATTCGAAACTAAAATGTAATATAAAAAATGAGATATTAGATATTAAAAATAATTATTAAGTGGTCTCCACATATCAATAAATTTATATTTCAGTCACTATTTTATTGATCCAAATTTATTCAATAATAAGCATGTAGAGAATTTATGATAATTATTTTATTTTTTTTTTGGGTATGAAGGGAAATTCCAATAACAATTATTTCCAACTTGGAATGACTATATATATATATACCTTCATTCTATTTTTTTAATAAAAAATTATTTAATGAGAAACTTGTTAATGTTTTGTAACTATAATCTTTTAAATATAAAAATTTTAAAGTTTCCAATTTTTCTGTGGATCTATTCCACTAGATTGGATATTTGCTCATTGATTAGAGTATATTCGTAAGAAATTTTCTGTGGATCTATTCCACTAGATTGGTTGTTTGCTCGTTGATTAGAGGATATTCATAAGTTGTTTTCAAGCGTCGTTCCACCACTCAGAATTTCTTGCAACAAGTGGTTCTATGTTCGACTGAGAATTAGATAACCATTAACACTAACGAATTGAATTAATTTCTACACTGTCGACTTGAATTAATTTCATAATCCAAAATTTCGGTATCTTACTAAAAGTAACTTACTATAATGCTAACTGAATAGTATTAACGAATTTTTGAACTTTTCTTGCTAATACAACTGAACTTGGTAACTATGTCTAAAACTGAACTTCACCACAAGACTGATCCTCCACACAACACTGATCCTCCTCATTCCAAATTTCCTCTTCACATTCTTTGATGATGCAATATAGCCTTTAGCTCTGGTATTAGGGTGGCTTGACCTCATGGCTCACTTTTCATATGCCAGTTGAGTAAAAATACTTCAGTTCCAACAATCCTCGAGTGTTTTATCGACTGTGTTCCCATCTATTGCACGTTCAAATTTGACTTGCAAGGAGCCTCTAAAGGACAATAATACAATACATTTCATGTATTAAGCTAGATATTTGGAGGTTTCATAAACATAGGTTTCATGGATTTACCAATTTCTTTTTAAAATCATTATATACAAAATGTGTAAGCGGGAACTATGTTGAGTGCAGAGTGTAGGACTCTATAGAGTGCAGAGTGCGGGATTGTAAGAGTGTAGAGGCAGATTAAAAAAAATACAATAAAATACAACACACCCAATTCTACATAATTCACCTATGGGTTATTGTGATTTCAGGAAATTCAACGAAGGGTCCTCACAAAATTATTTTTAAGAGTTTTCACAATGGTTTGGTGAGATTCAAAGGCCCAAGTTTCAAAATCACAGGTTCACAATTTAAAATACCATAAACCCTAATGCTATAGGTTACTCTGCACTGAGCAGATAAGTTTTTACTTTGCACTGTGCCGAGAAATTTTCCTCGACATATTTCATTCGCACAAGGAAGCTTTTCACAATTGTTCAACTTTTTTTTGGCTTACTTAAAGGACCCGCAACTGCGTTATGGCATTATTGGGTAGAACAATCCCATAACAGTGGCAGTGCTAGTCATTGTCAAGAACTCACCCATGATATATGCACTCACAAAATTAGATTTTTTTAGACTTTAAAATTATTTTTCACACTTACAAATACCAAAAATAAAACTTTGAAAAATATTAGAAAGTCAATGTTTTAAGTCTCTTAGGCTTAATATATATTTTAGGTCTTTTGGATGTAATTTACATTCTTTGTAATAGTTATGTAAGTGGAATAAACATAAAGAGAATGAAGTGGGCTCAATAGAATTTTGCAATGACTAAGGTTTTTCCTTAGTCAGTCATCCCTCCCCCTCTTGCGCGAACCTCCCCGTAGTCTCCCACAATGTGGTTTCTACAACTCTCTCAATAATGATGCATTCTCATGATTTAGTGAGAATCAGTCTCTCTTGAAGGAATGCGAGTTAGATCTGAAAATTATTCCTCTCATAGAACTCAAGCCAAGGTTTCTTGCAGTGCCATGTTGAAATTAGAATCTATTCTCTTGATAGTTCAAGAAGCTACCACCCTTACCATTCGTTTGGAGGGGGAATCCTTTACCTACGCAAAAAAAACTTGTAATCAAGATTTGCTCTTTAGATTCTATGGGTTTTGGCCATGGTTGACTGATCTCCATAATTTGATTTCTAATTCATGGAAATATGTATTGTCTAATGATATTAATATTCACCCTCTCACTGGACTTTTTACTGTTGCTGCCTTTTATAATATTGAAGATAAGAATATTATTTTGGATTTTGGGTTGGAGTAGTATTGGTATCTTCGTGTAGCCTTGGTCTCTTTGTTTTGATCCATTTTTGACGACAATATCCTTGGCTCGAGTTTGGATAAGGTTTTTGAACATTCTCTTGTATCTCTAGAATCTTTCTTTGTTAACCTCTATTGGAAATGTAATAGGGAATTTTTTTTACTGCTGTCCATAAATAGAGAAATTCCTTAAGATCACTTATGCTTGAATATGCATGGAGATGGATATTAATAAATAATTTCCAGTAGAGGTAAACCTAATGGCTCTAGATTATGTATGGCTTTAGAAGCTTGACTATGAATATGTTTCATTTCGATGTTGAGCATGTTATGAAATAGGGCATGTAATCAATAATTTCCTGAAGTGATTATGGAATAATAGAGTATGTAAAAATAGCTAAAGGCCCAAATGGTGGGAAGGTGCTCAGATAGGACATTATATTATATACAAGGAAGAAGAGACCCAGGACAAGGATGAAGAAAAAGAAATTTAGGAAGAAGTGCATGTCAAAGAGGCTCCACCAAGGAAAATAAAAGACAGACAAGAAGAAATGCATGTCAAAGAGGCTCCACCAAGGAAAATAAAAGACAGACAAGAAGAAATGCATGTCAAAGAGGATCCATCAAAAGCATAGAGAGGAGGTCCATCCCATCAAACCCTTTGAACTCTAGATCCTCCATTGTAATCTTATGGAACAAGACTAGAAAGAAAATTCTTGGGTTGATCATGCAAATTGAAAAATGTGACAATGCTAGCAAATATCACTCATAGAAGGGTAAGGGTAATGTGACACCCTCAAGGAATATTAGCAACTCTTAAAAATGTAACGGTTTTGGGCCAGATACCAAATTTATTTTCATAATATAAACCCTCATATATCTATCTATCTATCTATCTATCTATCTATCTATCTATCTATATATATATATATATATATATATATATATATATATATATATATGAGAGAGAGATTTATTATAATTCACAATAATATTAATATTTATAACAAAATATAAAGAGATTGTAAATAATAAAGTGATTCAAATTAATCACATCATTAGGATTTGATTGATATTTCGAACCAACTAATGTGGTTCATCCTCATGACAGAGGTGAAAAAATCAATTGATCCTAAAGAATAAATAGGAAGGATGCATCACGACCTAGAGCTAGTTGTTGGGAACTAGCCATTAGTAAATTAGTTAGATAGATGTCTTTCAGATTAATCAAACTGTTCTAATTTGGTCGATGTTTCGAACAAGCTAATGTGGTTCATCCTCAAGACAAGATGGCAATTAAGTTAGTTTAGATAAATGTCTTTTTGGATTAATCACATCATTAGGATTTGGTCGACATTTCAAACCAACTAATGTTGTTCATCCTCAGAACAAGGTGAAAAGCCAATCGATCTAATTTAATAAATAGTGTGGATGCATCATTTCCCGGTACTAGTTGAAGAAAACTAGCCGTTAAAAACTAGTCGTTTAAGACTAACCATTTAAAAACTGGTCGTTAATGAATTAGTTAATTAGTTAATTAAAATTATTAAAATATTGACCCAATAAATATAATAATATATTTTTTTGACCCAATAAATACTATAATAATAATAATAATTTTTCTTATTATGTAATATTTAATTAAAATTTTAATTTGATTAATTAAAATTTTTGATAGATATTATAATAAAATGTATTATGTAATATTTAATTAAAATTATTTAATTGAATAATAAATACAAAAATAATAGATTTTTTTTTAATTAAAAATTGTTTAGAAGAATTTGCTATTAGGGGGTAATATATAAACCTAAATAATAATAAAGATAAAATCAAGGAAAAAATAAGACAAGGAGGAATAAGCAAGGGGGGCCAAAACTATTATGTAATAATTAATTAAAATATTAATTGAGAAAATTAAAACAATTTTTTCTGATCTACCAAGAATTATGAATATTTATTAATAAGATAGATAGGGGATTATACAGAAAAAACGTAAGGGGACTATATAAAAAAATATAAACATGAAGAGAATAAAAGTCAAAATATAGGGACAAAGAAGACAAGACCAGGAAAATAATCTAAAGAGCTAGAAAGGGGGAGACCGGGAAAAATAAGCAAAGGGGGGAAGCATAAAAATTACCTAGAGAGAGCTGGAGTCCAGGATTTACTCAGCTTCCAACCATCATCCCTATTGAGGTTCTTAGCATGCCACTCAAACAAGATCTCTCCATGTTTTATGCAAGAGAATAGGTATGGGATCGATTGTGCCTAATGTCTGCATCATGCTCCCAGATTCTCTGTCTGATGGATCTGTCTGTTTCACCAATGTAGGGTGTGCCACAGGAAAAAGGAATCATGTAGAAACCCTTCATGTCTTTAGGGTCAATAGGGTCCTTGAAAAATCCGAGAGAATTCCTAATAGTACAAAGGGGTTTGAAAGTAGAGGAGACATTATTCTTTTTGAGGACATGGGAAATCTTGTCCATGGTTCCTTGGATAAAAGGGAGGTGAACCTTGGAAACACAATCCACTCGGGAAGATTTTCCTTTTCATCCAATAAGGGCTTTTTGAAAGGCCCTATGGCCCTCATATATATTATACCCATTATTCTCAAAGACTTCAAGAAGATGGAATTTCTCCAACTCGAGGTGGTCGTCATCAGAAATCCTAACAGCATGAGTAGCAAGGGTGCAAAGAACACCAAATTTTTGAGTAAGAAAATGATGAGACCCAGCATGAAGATATTGTTCTGTGTGAGTTTTCTTCTGAAAAAATTGGTGGGAAATGGATCCATCTGGCCTCCTAGAGAGAAGGATATCCAAGAAAGGAAGGGAACCATCAATTTCAACCTCCATGGTGAATTTGATGGAATCCGACAGGGAATTCAGGTGTCTAAGGAAGAAATTAGTTATGATATCAATATAACTGTTTAGCATCAACTTCAACCGCCATGGTGAATTTGATGGAATCTGACAAGGAATTCAGGTGTCCAAGGAAGAAAAACAGTTATGCTATCAATTCACTATCCCTAGGGAATTCTTCCAAACAGTTATTGTAAAATTTATGAATAGGCCTTAAATTCAAACATTTCACCTCTATTTTCCTTCGAAGTTAAGATAGAAGTTATTATTCAGAGAAATATTTGTAGATATTCCTGCCCTGAGCCTTGCATGGTCTTCAAGATAAGGAATTCATTAACTCTGTAATAAATGAAATTCAAACCCTAACTTAGCTTGACCTCCTTATTTGCAGCATAAATACTTCATCTAAACCCATTATCTTGTTGGCATTTGATGACTCTTTGAAGTAATACATAGCCTCTTGGAAGTTGAAAAGAAATTGATGTCTTGGAACTTGTGGATGCCCTGATTTGTTTGTTGATGGAGGAGTCTAGATCACTGGATCCCTGAGCTTGGTTTTTGGTGAAGTGCTTATAATTTATTGTTGTTATTTCCTATTTCTTTATGTTTCCACCTTTCTGTGTTGTAGTAGAATAAAATTTTTAGGCTAAGAAATGTCTTTTGAAAGCACCTTAGTTCTGTTTATTCTTCATTGCCTTAATGTTTTCTTCTACTAGGACATTTTAGAGAATTCTTAATTGCTCTTTAGACCCCATAAGCCTATTTATTTCATAAATAGTTGAATACAGCTAGTATCAAGCATGATTTATGGTTATCCCTGCTTACTTGCTACCACTAAAACACTATTTTTGAAGTCTCTCTCTAAAGTACCATTCTTTAAAGTATGCCAAAGAGGTTTTGTTTCGATCATACCCTTTGTACTTGCTTAAATAATTGTTTTAGAGATCTCCATAACTATAATCAAGGATGTTTAGGAGTTCCCTATTCTCTGATTACAGTTATATGTGTGTCTTAAGTGTTTTCTGTCCTTGAAAGTGAAATCACTAGAAGTTAAATGAGTTTCTCGCCTTCTATATTTCATTGAAAAAGTTTGTCTTGAATTATAATCTATCGTAGTGTGGATTGTAGACTTTATGGTTTTTCCTATCTATTGATTTCTTCTTCATGCTTATGATATTTAAGTCCCTTTGTTGAGAATTAAATATGATAAAGGATTCTCGATTTCCCTTTACCCTACTTTTCATTCTTACAATTAATGTCCATCTCATTACCCCTAAAAATTGAAGATCCACTGGCCAAGTTAGATTTTCCCTATGATGCTCCCCGATCCTTTAATGAAGAAATCATGATTTCCATTAGACTCCATTGCCCAATTAATTAGATATTTCCTCATTATACCTATGCTTCTTGATCATTATATCCAACCAAAACAAACAACAAGTCTCACGCTTAATAACTAGTCTAAAATCAACCCTATAAAGCAAACAAGTTCATATCCTTTGCAAAAACAAATAGAGAGATCCCTCTATAAGTCTAGGAAGGATAGGTCCTAGGACTTTAAAGACTGTTTCCATGTTACCCTATCATTTGGTATAACAATCTGCTAAATCATGAGAACCCGACACGGGGGTTCGGTGCACCCTCTAAACAAGTGCACCTTCGGGATTTGTTTTCTGATGTTCTTCCTTGCATGGTTCTCTTACAAGAAACTCTTTGCTCTCGGGAAAATGAAATTGCTATTATTTTGTGCATTCACCCTTGTTGGTTGGCTGCCGGTATTGAATATGTTGGAAAGGAAGGTGGTTTGTTGGCCATTTGGAATCCTTCTCTGTTTAATCTCCAAGTTTATAATTTTTTTGGTGGAATTTTGATCTCGGGGTATTTTAAAGGACTATCTATGAAGATAAATTGTCAATCTATATGCTCCATGTAGTAATTGGGCATTATTCTAGGAGTGTATGAGATCCTCTAGCATTCTAATGGTTGATAATTCATTGGTTATTGGTGATTATAACTCTAACCTGGAATCTTGTGAACTGTGGGCATGGAAGGCTCAACAGGATCCGCTGGCAGACCGTATAGGTGACATATTCAGTGAGCATAGTATGTTGTATATTCGACCTGCTCAAATTCTTTCGACATGGTCAAATAGACGACAGGGAGAAGATTACATTGGTAATCATATTGATAGAGCTATTATAAAGTAGAATATGTTCCACCTTTTGGGGAACATGAGATCACAGTTAATCAATTCCTCAATATCAGACCATACATCTGTGGTTCTATCCTGGCACTATTAATCTAAGTGATCGAGTATTTATTTCAAGTTCAATAGATTTTGGTTAAAGGATCCTTTTTTCATCGATATGGTAGAGGAATTTTGGAGGAAGGATGAGGATTTTGAGGGTTTAAGTGGCTGGAAAAAATTTGCTCAAAAGCTAAGAAGATTGAAAGTTATGGTAAAGACATGGGAAAGGAAAAAAAAGATGGATATGAGGCACGAACTGTATGGGCTCAAGGCTATGGTTGTGAAAATATATGAGGACATGATGGGGGTATCACCAGCTATTGAAGTTTATAACAGATTGGAGAGACTTGAATGTTGTATTCTGGAAATTCTAAAAGTCCATGAAGCAACGTGGAAACAAAAAACTATAATACAGTGGCTTAAGGAAGGGGATCTTAATACAATATTATTTCACAAATCTGCAAATGGATGAAAGAATGATAACTCCATATGGCATATTGAGGCTCTAAATGGATCTATGAATTTTTCTACTATTGCGATATTATAGGAGGATTTTCAGTAGTTCTCAGATTTCTATAAAGTAGATGGGGAGATTGATCATCATTGCTAGAATTGGTTTCTACAACACATGCCTATAATGTTTGATTAGGCGGAAAATGACTCTCTGGGGAAAGAGGTCACAAAATATGAGATTGAAGATGTTTTAAAATCTTTTGCCCATGACAAGAGCCCATGATCGGATGGTTGGCTCGCCGATTTTTTTATATTTTTCTACGAGTTATTGGCGGATGAATTGGTATTAATCATTGAGCAGGCTCAGAGGTTTGGATATATTCCTGGTGATATGAATTATACCTTCTTGGCCCTGATCCCAAAAGCATCAGCACCTAAATTTTTCTCTGAATACCGAGCGATTTCCTTATGCAACGTTATTTATAAGATATCCTAAAAAATTATTGCAAAGAGGATCAGAGGGATTTTGGATTCCCACATCTTGGAGGAAAAATTTGGTTTCTTAAAGGGCCAATCAATACATGATGTTTTTTCTATAGCGCTAGAAGCGATGCACTCCATTCACAAAAAAAAAATGGAGGTGCTCATTATGAGGATTGGCATTTTTCAAGGCTTATGATTCTGTTGATTGGTCCTTCATCAGACTCATACTCCTAAAGGTGGGTTTATCATTGGAAAATATCAAATGTATCATGGCATGCATAATTTCAGTCAGATATGTTGTAATTATTAATGAGCTGCCCACAAATTTTTTTGTTGTGCTATTCTTGGAAAGCTTTTTTTTCTTTTATGGAAAAAAAACAAATTGCAACCAAAGTATAACTATTTTCCTAGACCTCTGGAAAAAGAGTTGTATTTACATATACAAAAGATTAGTTGATCGTGGTAAATATCTTTATGCACAAACGACTATAGCTTCTGTGAAAAAGAATAAGAATATTTATGTACAAATACATTAGTTGTTGTGTTAATTATCTTTTGAAAAATAAGTATGTATTTTTTTACATAAAGAAATAATTAATGATGGTAAAATTCTAGAGAAATAAATATGTGTTGCATGAACAAAAATAATATTTGATTGAGATACATTTCTTGAAAATAAATGCACTTTACATGCATGGAAAAGAAAACTATTGAGATAGATTTATTGGGAATAAATGTAGCTTGCAAGCATGGAAAAATGACTATCATGTTAGATTGTTTTAGTAAAAAATTATGTTATGTTAGTTCTTTGGGGAAAGATCATGCAATTGCATGTATAAGAATAACACCTATTCTATTAATTATTTTGGAAGGGATTATATAATTGCTTATAAAAAGAAATAGCATAGGGGATAGTTTCTATTGAATTAAGTTTATACAATTGCATGCATTAACTATGGCACTAGTTTTTCCTTTTTGAAAGGAGTACTTGTTTACACACCCTAAGATGATGGTTGTTCGGCTAGTTCCCTTCAGATATTGTTATGTATTTTCATGTATAAGGAAAAAATCTATATGATTGGGAAGATTATGCATTTACACTATGTGAACTTTCTTTTTTAAAAATTATCCATTTACATACAAGATTATGTTAGCCTTCTTCTAAAAATATTATGCATTTGCATGCAAGATTATGTTAGATTATTTTTTAGAAATAGTATGTATTTGCATGAAGGATAAAACTATCATGAAAATTTTATGCATTCGCATGAAAAACCATAACTCATGTGCTAGTTTTTGTTAGCCTCTCTCATAAAACAATAATAAATCCAAAAATAAAATAAATAAATTAAATATTAAAAGTTAGGAATTTATGCGTAACTCTTTAGTTTGGGTTGTTCCTCTAAGATAGGAGTTAGTTTAGGTAGCTCCTATATTGGTGTGTGTTTGGTTGAGAAATTATCTCAACCAAGGTGTCCAAGATAGCGCGCACTATCCTGAGACACTGTCTCCTCATCTATTTAATTGTAACACTACATTCTTTTAGTAATGAGAAAATATGTGAGGAAGCCATGAGGCTGAAGCCTTTTCCGCCAATATTTAGTCTCTGGTTTATTATGTGTGTTTATATATTTTCTGACTGATTTTATTTTCATTATGTGGTATCCGAGCAAATTGAGCGGTAATGGGATATTGTAGCTAGAGCTAGAAACCTATGTTGAGATGAGTTGAACATTGAGTTATGTGGAGGAGAAGCTGTAGAATTACATTTTTATGGTTGGAAAACTGATTCATGTGGACACTGCATGGGAATTTGCATTGATATTTGTGTGGGAGAGATATGTAGTTAGAAAGCTCTTATTCGTATCGTAATTTGATTTCCGATTGTTGATGCTGCGAGGCCGAGAATTGACTTAGGATCACTTAGAATTTGTGGTTGGTGCCTCCACATAGGAGGCCAAAGAAGTCTTGTAATTAGAGAAATAATTCTGTCTGCATCACTTATAAATGGGACATTATTTCTAGTCAACAAAGTTCGATTGTTTCTCCTATAAATAAAGCACACAGTCGAAAATTTCATAATAAAGTGACAAAGATTCACCTATGACGGCTCAGTACTTGTACATTTTCTTATTGAATGCCAGATTTTCCTATTTACTACATTGGATTACCAGATATGCATCATATACTATATTTGATTTTGTATGGTGATATTAAATCTCAATGATATCAGATATGATCTGGATGCTGTAATGAAATTGAAGTGATTGTAGTAAAAAATGCAGTTAACCACATGTGTGGGGAAATTTGGCATGTCAAAGAGAGCTTGCTGCCAGGAGTTCAATCATTATCAGCGTGGAGATCTGTGACACTATGGAAAATTATGAAACATACATCAAGGAATAGAACTAATAATTTGAGCGTGGAGCTCTCTATGAAATCTTGCAATCGGTAAAACAGCTGAATTGACACCAATCAGACTTCATAGATGAAAGGATCGAACCGTAGAAAAATCCAATTTGTGTCAGATCGACCCATGCTCAGGTATTGTAGAGATGCATATTACTGATGTTGTAGATTAATTTTCCTAGTTGATCTTTATTATACACTAAACTTCTATTCGAGCTTGTGGAGACAGACTTGGTGTCCAACTGTTGAGCAGTGGGAACTAGTTTAAATTAAACGGACGAATCTTTAAAATATTTGCAATTCAAAAGTCTACAAAGGTAGCAATTTAGTGCTTACTCCAAAAACTTAGGATAGAAATATCCTTGCCTTTTCTCTGTTCAGAGATTCTTGGGTGGTTTTGTTTCTGTCTTCGTTGACACCAGATACAGAGGCTTCGATATTACTAAATGATGATGGTCGAGTCTCGTGCTTTAGAGTGAAGATTAATGTAGTGACCATACTGTATAAAAGTGCATTGAGAGGAGTCAATCTAGCCATAGTCAGAGTTGGCAATCATTTTTATTATTATTTTTCTTATATCATTGCGTCCATCCACAGGGTGGAAAGTATGTTGAAGAGTGAAAAATTATGAAACATCATAACTGTACAACGCAACACCTGTGGAGTATCCAGTGTAAAAAGACATGGAAGAGAGTGGAGTTTTGTGTTTGTTTCATTTATGTGCGTGTTGTATTTTTTATCAGTTTTGATTCCACCGAGAACATACAGGATTGGTGCCCATTCAAATCTTCCTAATTTTCAAAACATACAAAAGAAACAAATGATCCCGCAGCTAAATGTCGCTTGTAACTAGTAGAAATAAATACACAACATATTTTTTGTGTTATGCTTGGAGGTGTCTCAGTTGAGTCAGACTATGATCACAACATCGGGCATTCTCACCATTGAAAATGTCATTTTTTTTCACTTGCACATAGTGATGCATTTATGTGTCAATAAATATTTCAATGCACACGGTTGAAGTGGATGTCCTGCTCCAACTATTCGAGTTCTCTCCTATATCACGTAGATGAAATATTCAAAGTCAAACTTTTTAGAAGCACTCTTAAAACAAAGTATTAAGTATTAAGTTTTGATTCACTTTTTAAAAGTGAATTCATAAATTTTTTATGTAAAATAAAAGGGAGACTTAATAAGGATTTTTTATTTTTGTAATTATTGGAGTGACAAGTTGAATGTTCAAAGTAATTTTGTGGAGAAGTAAGGTGCATATTTTGTAAGTTTGGAGTGATAATTTTTTAAAGGAAAACTTATTGTTGTAGGAGGTTGAGTCAGTTTTTGAAGACATTTTTCTTCCAAGAAGCTCTAAAACTTTGATTCCATGAATATTTTGTGAAGTTGATTGATTATGTACTCAAAATTTTAATAAAGAATATATTTTTTATGGTGGTTATGTCCTAGATCCGCCCGAAATTTAATAAGCAGATCTTAGGTACACGAAAAGTGTGTTGAGGATGGTGCATGCTTCATGTTATTGCTTATGAGTTATGTCTAGTTTTGACACATAAATGATCACATTTACCACACAAATAATGTTCAATGCCAGCAAGCACAACACCTGTAACGAAGTAGCTGCAAAGAAGGATAATTAAACTCAGCACATGCATTTGCGTAACTACAACACATAATTAAAGATTGTCAACATCAAAATTCTACCTCAACAAGAAAATTCACTCAATACAATCAAGTTCATGAATCTAGAAACTCCAGCATTTCAAAGAAAAGTCTACATCAACATTCTTGCAATAAATTTAAGAACATGTAATCAAATTCAAATTGCATTGAATTGTAAGGGTGTACTTTTGGTTGAAATTGACACCCTAGTTTTGAATTGATAAAAAGTCAAGAACATAAATTCTCTTCCAGTAAGTCAAATTAAGACAAGTGAATTCATTTATTTATGTGAGCCGTTAAAATCATTGTATGCTTTCTTGGGTGCATTTTCTACAGTGTTCAATACCCTTCCTTTAAGAAAAATCAAGTCAGTGTACAAGTTTTAACTCTAAAACAAACAACAAGTTCACATCTTCTACAAGCAAGCGTGAGTATTCATTCAAGTGAGAGTGAAGTAATAAATCAAGTCAAGTGAGCATTTAAGCAAAGAGATTGTCATCAAGCGAGCATGAATTCAAGATTTCAAGCAAGAAATTTCTATAACTCTAGCAAGTGTTCCAAGAAAGCACAATAAGCAACAAATCAAGCGAGTGTGCCATTCAAGCCACATAGCAAGCGAGCCTGTCATTCAAGTAACAAAATCAAGTGAAACAGTTCACAGCACGACATATACAACAAGAGAGTGTGAATTCAAGAGAGTGAGTTCAAATGGCACAACACATCCAGTTGTTAAAAATTCTTCACAATTTGATCCTCTCAAGTGATGAAGACATAGTGCAAATCAACAAAGAAACTCTTGTTGATCTTTCACGGAATCTACAACATACAAACGAAATGATTGAGTTTCTTCAACTGGACTCATAGCTACAAAGAAATGATTTGCAAGAGAAGAGTGTTTCTTCTAAGTATTTGAACCATCCATATGATAAGTCATTCATCCAAACAACTTCAAGTGTCGAAGTTGTTCCAGTTAAACTTTCTTCCAAGCCAATCATCAAGCCATGGGAAGAAATCCAAAGTAACAGAAATTGACGAGGCTTAAGATATGTCAGAGATGATGCCAACTGCATACCCCCAATTATTCAGAGCCCGTTAAGTTCATCAGTGCAGGATTTCTTGAACAAATCACCTCAGCACATTCAGAGAAAGTTGCAAACAAACATAAATGCACACAACTTGAAGTTGAATTCAAACTGAAATGTTCTCATTTTCAAAGAACCAGTCATCTGGAAGATCAGTGTTTTGATCTCCATCTTTGTTGCCATTATGGAAAGAAAAATCATTCATCAAAGAAATGTTGCAACCAACAACAATCAGCCAGATTAAAGATCCACTATGAATGGATTGATACTTGGGAATGGTCATCCACAGTCAAAAGATTGTCTCAGTTATACAACTGAATACAATCACACATAGTGCAGCCAACAGTGAAATAATATGGTACTTTAATGTAGCTGAACATGGGAGCACACAAGTGCAACACTCCTATACCTGAAGGGGGGGAGTTCAGGAATAATTCATAAAGAATTGTCTCTCCTTTCAGCTGACAAAAGGGGGAAAATGTCAGTGAAATTGATGGTGGTTGTAAGATTGAAAGTCTCGACAAAACCAGCAAAAACAACCAGAGGGCATCAATAAATTTTCCAATGGTAAGTCAACAACAAAGCAGCAATGAGCAATTTTAACACAACAAAAGGAACATTGAGTTTTTTTTTACATCATCAGCCAGTGGGCATTCAACCAATTTTTTCAGTGGACAAAGGATGTTGATTTCACGCAAAGGATAGATTGATCCTTTTGCAACTTGGCACATTATGGATTTGTGCAACGAAATTAAGAGATGAATCAGACATGCAGTTAAATCATGGTCTCTTCAGATTGCAGTTTTTCAGCATCCATCTTTGGCGATTTTCAGGAAATGTTTTTTAGGATCAACATGAGAACTTGGAAGATGGTTCCTAGTTCTTATTTTGGATATATCATTGAAGGGGGGAATTTTAGCCTCTCTCATAGAACAATAATAAATCCAAAAATAAAATTAATTAATTAAATATTAAAAGTTAGGAATTTATGCCTAACTCTTTAGTTTGGGATGTTCCTCTAAGATAGGAGTTAGTTTAGGTAGCTTCTATATTGGTGTGTGTTAAGGTGTCCAAGATAGCACGCACTATCTTGAGACACTGTCTCCTCATCTATTTAATTGTAACACTACATTCTTTTAGTAATGAGAAAATATGTGAGGAAGCGATGAGGCTGAAGCCTTTTCCACCAATATTTAGTCTCTAGTTTATTATGTGTGTTTTATGTATTTTCTTAGTGATTTAATTTTCAATATGTGGTATCAGAGCAAATGGAGAGGTAATGGAGATCTTGTAGCTAGAGCTGGAAACCTATGTTGAGATGAGTTGAACATTGAGTTATGTGGAGGAGATGTATAATTACGTTTTTATGGTTGGAAAACTACTTCATGTGGACACTGCGTGGGAAGTTGCACTGAGATTTGTGTGGGAGAGATCTGTAGTTAGAAAGCTCTTATTTGTATTGTAATGTGATTTCTGATTGTTGATGCAGTGAGACCGAGAATTAACTCAGGATCGCTCGGAATTTGTGGTTGGTGCCTCCACGTAAGAGGCCAAAGCAGTCCTATAATTTGAGAAATAAGTCTGTCTGCATCACTTATAAATGGGACATTAAGTTGAGTCAACAAAGTTCAATTCTTTCTCCTATAAATAAAGCACATAGTCGAAAATTTCATAATAAAGTGATAAAGTTTCACCTATGATGGCTCAATACTTGTCCATTTTCTTACTGAATGCTAGATTTTCCTATTTACTACATTGGAATACCAGATATGCATCACATACTGGATTTGATTTCGTATGGTGATATTGAATCTTAATGATATCAGATCTGATCTGGTGGCTGTAATGGAATTGAAGCGATTGTAGTAAAAAATGCAGTTAACCACATGTGTGGCAAAATTTGGCGTGTTAAAGAGAGCTTGATGCCAGGATTTTAATCATCATCAATGTGGAGATCTGTGACACTATGGAAAATTATGAAACATAAGTCAAGGAACAGAACCAATCATTTGAGCGTGGAGCTCTCTATGCAATCTTGCAGTCGGTAAAACAGCTGAATTGACACCAACCAAACTTCATAGATGGAAGGATCGAACCGTAGAAAGATCCAATTTTCTTCAGTTCGGCCCATGCTCAGGTATTGCAGTGATGCATATTACTGATGTTGTAGATTCATTTTCCTAGTTGATATTTATCATAAACTGAACTTCTATTCGGTGTTGTGAGTGGAGCTTGGTCATCCCAACTATTGTTTCATTTGAGAACTAGTTAAATTAGCATACCCGAATCTTTAAATATTTGCAATTCAAGAGTCTATGGAATTCACAGAGTTAATTGACGACAAAACTCAAGATAGAAATATCCTTGCCTTTTCTCTGTTCAGAGACTCTTGGGTGGTTTTTTTTCTATCTTTTTTGACACCAGATACAGAGGCTTCGATATTACTTAATGATGATGGTCAAGTCTCGTGCTTTAGAGCGTAGATTAATGCAGTAACCATACTGTATAAAAGTGCATTGAGAGGAGTCAATCTAGCCATAGTCAGAGTTGGAAATCATTTTTATTATTATTTTTTTATAACATTGCTTCCATATGGGGTGGCAAGTATGCTGAAGAGTGAAAAATTATGAAACATCATAACTGTACAATGCAACACCTGTGGAGTATCCAACGTAAAAACACATGGAAGAGAGTAGAGGTTTTTGTTTGTTTCATTTATGTACGTGTTGTATTTTTTATCAGTTTTGATTCCGTCGAGAACATAAAGGATTGGTGCCCATTCAAATCTTCCTAATTTTCAAACACGCGTGCAAACAAGTAAGTCCATGAATCAGCCAACTAGCTTGTAACCAGTGAGCGGCCACAATGGATTTGTTGTGTTATGCTTGGAGGTGTCTCAGTTGAGTCACACTATGCTCACAACGCTGGGCGTTCTCACCATTGAAAAGGTCATTTTTTTTTTCTTGCACATAGTGATGCATTGATGTGTCGATAAATATTTCAATGCACACGGTTGAAGTGGATGTCCTCCTCCAACTATTCGAGTTCTCTCCTATATCACGTAGATGAAATTTTCAAAGTCAAACTTTTTAAAAGCACTCTTAAAACAAAGTATTAAGTTTTGATTCACTTTTTAAAAGTGAATTCATAAATTTTTTATGTAAAATAAACGAGAGACTTAATAAGGAGATTTTACTTTTGTAATTATTGGAGTGATAAGTTGAATGTTCAAAGTAATTTTGTGGAGAAGTAAGGTGCATATTTTGTAATTTTGGAGTGATAAGTTTTTAAAGGAAAACTTATATTTGTAGGAGGTTGAGTCAGTTTTTGAAGTCATTTTTCTTCCAAGAAGCTCTAGAACATTGATTCCATGAAGATTTTGTGAAGTTGATTGATTATGTACTCAAAATTTTAATAAAGCATATATTTTTTGTGGTGGTTATGTCCTAGATCCGCCCGAAATTGAATAAGGGGATCTTAGGTACACGAAAAGTGTGTTGAGGATGGTGCATGCTTCATGTTATTGTTTATGATTTGTGTCTAGTTTTGACACATAAATGATCGCATTTACCACACACATAATGTTCAATGCCAGAAATCACAACACCTGTAACGAAGTAGCTGCAACGAAGGATAATTAAGCTCAACACATGCATTTGCGTAACTACAACACATAATCAAAGATTGTCCACATCAGAATTCTACCTCAACAAGCAAATTCACTCAATACAATCAAGTTCATGACTCTGGAAACTCCAGCGTTTCAAAGCAAAGTCTACATGAACATTCTTGCAATAAATTTAAGAACATGTAATCAAATTCAAATTGCATTGAATTGTAAGGGTGCACTTTTGGTTGAAACTCACACCCCAGTTTTGAATTGATAAAAAGTCAAGAGCATAAATTCTCTTCCAGTAAGTCAAATTAAGACAAGTGAATTCATTTTTTTATGTGAGTCATTAAAATAATTGTAAGCTTTCTTGGGTGCATTTTCTACAGTGTTCAAAACCCTTCCTTTAAGCAAAATCAAGTCAGTGCACAAGTTTTAACTCTAAAACAAACAACAAGTTCACATCTTCTGCAAGCGAGCATGAGTATTCATTCAAGTGAGCGTGAAGTAATCAAGCAAGTCAAGTGAGCGTTCAAGCAAAGCGATCGTCATCAAGCGAGCATGAATTCAAGAGTTCAAGCAAGAAAGTTCTACAACTCTAGCAAGTGTTCCAAGCAAGCGCAATAAGCAACAAATCAAGCAAGCGTGCCATTCAAGCCACATAGCAAGTGAACCTGTCATTCAAGTAACAAAATCAAGTGAAACAGTTCACAGCACGAGATCTACAACAAGAGAGCCTGAATTCAAGAGAGTGAGTTTAGATGGTGCAACACATCCAGTTGTTAAAAATTCTTCACAATTTGATCCTCTCAAGTGATGAAAACATAGTGCAAATCAGCAAAGAAACTCTTGTTGATCTTTCACGGCATCTACAACATACAAATGAAACGATTTAGTTTCTTCAACTGGAGTCACAACTAAAAAGAAATGAGTTGCAAGAGAAGAGTGATGCTTCTAAGTATTTGAACCATCCAGATGATAAGTCATTCATCCAAATAGCTTCAAGTGTCGAAGTTTTTCCAGTTCAACTTTCTTCAAGCCAATCATCAAGCCATGGGAAGAAATCCAAAGTAACAGAAATCAACGAGGCTTAGGATATGTCAAAGATGACGCCAACTTGCATATCCCCAATTATTCAAAGCCCATTAAGTTCATCAGTGCAGGATTTCTTGAACAAATCACCTCAGCACATTCAGAGAAAGTTGCAAAAAATAGAAATTCACGCAACCTGAAGTTGCAGTCAAACCGAAATGTTCTCATTGTCAAAGAACCGGTCATATGGAAGATCAATTTTTTTATCTCAATCTTTGTCGCCATTTTGGAAAGCAAAATCATTTATCAGAGAAATGTTGCAACCAACAACAATCAGCCAGATTAAAAATCCACTATGAATGGATTGATCCTTGGGAATGGTCATCCACAGTCAAAATATTTTCTCAATTATACAACCAAATACAATCACACATAGTGCAGCCAACAGTAAAAAGAATATGGTAATCTCATGTAGTTGAACGGGGGAGTACACCAGTGCAACACTCCTACACCTGAAGGGGGGGAGTTCAGGATAATTCATAGAGAATTGTCTCTCCTTTCAGCTGACAAAGGGGGGAAAATGTCAGTGAAATTGACGGTGGTTTTCAGACTGAAAGTCTCGACAAAACCAGCAAAATCAGCTAGTGGGCATCAACAAATTCGCCAGTGGGCAGTCGACAACAAAGAAGCAATGAGAAATTTTAACACAACAAAAGCAACAGTGAGTTGTTTTTGACATCATCAACCAGTGGGCGTTCAACCAATTTTGTTAGTGGACAAAGGATGCTGATTTCACGCAAAGGACAGATGGATCCTTTTGTAACTTGGCACATGATGGAGTTGTCAAGCAAAATTCAGATATGAATCAGACATGCACCTGACTCATGGTCTCTTCAGATTGCAGTTTTTCAGCATCCAACTTTGGCGGTTTTTCAGGCAATGTTTTTGAGGATCAACATGAGAACTTGGAAGATGGTTCCTAGTTCTTATTTTGGATTTATCATTGAAGGGGGGAATGTTAGCCTCTCTCATAAAACAATAATAAATCCAAAAATAAAATAAAATAAATAAGTATTAAAAGTTAGGAATTTATGCCTAACTCTTTAGTTTGGATTGTTCCTCTAAGATAGGAGTTAGTTTAGGTAGCTCCTATATTGGAGTTAGTTTAGGTAGCTCCTATATTGGTGTGTGTTTGGTTGAGAAATTATCTCAACCAAGGTGTCCAAAATAGCACGCACTATCTTGAGACACTGTCTCCTCATCTATTTAATTGTAATGCTACATTCTTTTAATAATGAGAAAATATGTGAGGAAGCCATGAGGCTGAAGCCTTTTCCGCCAATATTTAGTCTCTGGTTTATTATGTGTGTTTTATGTATTTTATGAGTTGATTTGATTTTCAATAATTTTCCTTCAAATGAATAAGGATAGTTCTAATGATTTTCTTTTAAAAGGAAAATGGATTTATGTGGGAGGGAAATAATAGTTAATATGACTTTCTTGATAGTTTATTTTTCTATTACCATGTGTGTAGTGTTGTTAAATAAGACATGTCATGATATTTTGTTTATGATTTATGTATGCACACAAATAAATGTTAAAGCATCAGTGATAAAGATTAAGTATTGGTTGATTAATAATATAATTAATCATGATAGCAAAGTTTTTTTATGACAGTAATGGCATGGAAGGATGGTGAGACATGAAAAGGATAAATTATGTTTAAAATTGTGACTGATAAAATATTCATGCTGATTGAGGAATTTCAGTTGCAAGATGATCCATTGATGGGTACAACTAGGCCACATAGACATAGAGATTGAGGATTTGTGGGTAAATGATAGCATGATGATTGTAATGGCTTGTAGCTAGCTATGTTGAATTTAATATTATATTTATTTGTAATATTTTTATGATAATGTTCAAGGGATGGACTCCCTTATAACCATTAAGTGAGGGGTGAACACCCTCAGGAGCGTTTAATAATAAATTTAAAATTTTGTTGATTTTCACCCTACTGGGTTTCCAAAGTATATTGATGTGTGATGACGTGATTTTATGTTGTGTCATTTTTATGATGTTTATTCCTTGCATGATGTGATGTTTATATTGTCAAGAATGTGATTAACTAACTGAATTAAAAGAGTCATGGAATTGATGCAAGGTTACATCAGAAATTTGAAGCTAATAAGTTATAACAATGGTTGTTAATGTTATAATAGCTAATAGGTTATAATTTTGTTTTTTTTTTTAAATTACCAACAATTTTTTTAGATAAAAGAAAATCATAATATATATATAACATATAAATAGGAGTTATAAATTATAATAATGATTTAGCAAAGATATTTAAATTTAAAAAATAAGTATATGAAAAATTAGTGTTTACAATATAAAAAGATTCTTAAAGATGAATATTCACCCTTTTTACTATGGATATTATTAACTTCTAAATAGAATTTCTTACAATAACATGGGCCAATACCATGACTTATCAATACCACTAAAACCATAACTCATTTTAAAAAAATATTATAAATATAATATTTGAATTTATTTTTATAATATTTTTTATATTAAAACATAACCATAACTCATTTTAAAAAACTATTATAAATATTATATTTGAATTTATTTTTATAACATTTTTTATATTAAAACATAGTACTTGAAATAAACATACTATATAACAAGATTTTTAATAATACATATTCAATTTTTTTTAGTATGGATATTCTTAACTTGTAAATAGGTTTTGTTACATTAACATAAGTCATTTTACCATGGATATTGTAGTGGTGTAAATGTTTGTAAACATTTACATGTAGGGTCAATTAAAAATAATAAATCAATGAAAATTCCTTTCCAACCAACTGACTATTCTTCATTAAAACACAGTTGTGGGTAGAGTGCGAATTTTTCTCCAACCAAAATCCCAAATAATTTTATCTGCTTGTTTCATGGAGTGGCGTCACTAATTAATATTAAATTTCGATGGTTTTGTTTATAGTTTTACTGATTGAAAAAAGGGTTTTTGGATTACTTATTTGTTTTTTTTTGTCCCCTCGTTTTCCTGGAAGAAAAATCTCAGTATTCAAAAGTCTACATAACAAATATCCATAATTTTCAATGGAGGAAAGTCGCAACAAACGGAAATTTGCAATGATAATATTAAGCTTTGCAATAAGGTAACTCACTGGAATTTATCTTGACTTTGGAATTCTCAAAAAGTAAAAAAAATGGAAAAGTTAGAAATTTCTCGATGGATTAAAACTCTCAAAGTATGGCAATTATTAGGTTTATTCAACCATAAATTTAGGGGAAGAATATTATCTCATTGACAAAGACTCGACTCATGGGACTTAAAATCAACCCATCATCCAAACTTAACAAGTATATGAATATCATGATCAAAGGATTTTTTCAGTTGTGTTGGCTTTAGATGTCAATATTTGATTTTTCTAACATTAATTTCGTAATAGAAATGTTAAGTAGGTTGTGTTGGATAAATTTATGAATCAATTGGAGGGAATATCCCTACATCTTCTGGTAAGATATCTATTTTGGAGGAGTTCGACATATCTAAAAATAATTCAATTAGAGAGAATCCAATAGAGCTTTCTCAATTAAAGAAAATCAAAAGCAAACTACAAGTGTTAATGTGAATAAAAGATGTTGATGGATAAGAGGTGTGGATGAACATGTCTCACGGATTGGATTTGGTGGCACTACTAGTGTGATGACACTGTGGAATAAAGTTATACTATGGACATGGTTTCCAAAAGTGGTTTTATGGAGCAAACTAATTTTTAAAGTAATTTATGAATTCATTTTCCCAAATTATATAATCGAAAAATACCGTACTATAATAATGTATGGTAAAGATAAAAATGTATTAATTATATTTTTTTGGTTTATAAATAATTTCCATAAAAAAATATAATATTTACAATAATATTGTAAATATATAGTCTTATAATTTCATTGTGATTTTCAATTTATTTTGAGAATGATGATATTTTATATTAATAAAGGAAGAAATTTTGTTAGAATATATTTTGACAATAATTCTATGTTATATTAATAAAAAAGAAATTATGTTAGAATACAGCTTGAGTGGGCTTAGTGGTGAAGAGCATGTGTTTCCTCCTAAGAAGTCATAGGTTCAAACTAGAGGGGGGTGGAGTATGTATGCCTTTGTAAAGTTAGCAGTAAAATTGTTCCGCGGAGGTGGGTCCCTTGTCCCATAAACAAGGGGGTCTTATACACCAATTTGGTGTCTGGCTTGGCCGTGACCTTAAAATTGGATTATATATATATATATATATATATATATATATATATATATATATATATATATATATATATGTATGTATGTATGTATGTATATGTCCACATTTAAAATATGGATATGTCTCTTTTCTACTTAAATATTGGCAATAAAAACATTTCAAAGAAGCATTGGTTATAGGGTGATGCAAGAGCATTACACCGAGTTTTTGATAAAGAAATAGAGAGGGCTTGAAAATGTGGTGAACTCACCACATTTGGGTAAAAAAAATCGATTTTTTTCACCTTTGTTGAAATTTTAAATAGTTAATATAAATACAAAATTCAAATAATTTGAAAAGTCTAGGAATATAAGAGTCATTTCTGTTGTAATGAATAGGCCACATGGTTTTCTTCTCGACTTCCCTCAATTAGAGAGAAAGGGAAACAAACCATTTTCAAATATTATGCATAAATAAAGAGGCATCGAATGGGGAGTAAGACAACTCTTCTCCTACTTTTGAGTCCGTAAGTTTGGAATGAATGAAGTGGAAGTCATGTAACAACATATTTATTTATAAATATGCATTCTCTTATCTCTAGCTCGAGCCGTGTGTGAATTTGATTACATTTCATAAGTTGTGTGATCGGGATCTTTTCACTTCAAAGATGCATACAAAATTGCATATAAAAGAGCATGTAAGAAATCAAATTAATCTTCAACCTTCTCAATGTGGCGAGACCTGCTCACTGTGGAGAGGCCTCTTTGATTAATCTTCAATGAAATGAAATTACATGCATGTACAAAGGGCACCTTATACCTCCACTTGCGGGGATGGCCTGGAAATGTACACATCTACTCAAGAAATGGACTGCACTGTTGAGTTCCTAGGGAAAAGTCATAAAAAAAGACTATAAAATTGACCTCTTTATGCTTCGTTCAAAATTTGGACCCCTAGGAATCTCAAATATTCCCCAAAAATTCCCCAAAAATTCCTTCTTGCAGGTTGACTGAAATTTGGCTACTCAGATGAATAATTTGGTTACACCTTCAGGTTCCCTGCGAAAAATAGAGAAGAATGAGTATAAAGTCAGTTTAGTTCTAAAAATTTCAAAATTTGGCCCTTACAGAATCTTTTAGATTCCTCATGATTCCACAAATATTCTTCTATGCAAGTAAACTGAATATATGTTGCTCAAATGACAAATATGACTTCATCATTGTGATCCTTGCAAAAAATTGATTAAAATGAGTATAAAGTCGACCTGGTTGTGAAACTGTCAAAACTTGGCTCTTTGGGAATCTCTTAGATTCATCATTATTCCAAAAAGATTCATCTCTGCAAGTTGACTGAAGATCTACTGCTGAGTTGAAAAATGACTTCACCACTATTCTCCTTGTGAAAAACTAAGTAAAATGAGTATAAAGGCGACTTCATTTTGAAACTGTCAAAATTTGGGCCTTAGATAACCTTTTATATTCCTTGCATATTCCCTTGCATCAGGGTTCTGCTCCTCAGTTTCCATCCCCACTTATGGTTCCACCTTTGCGTTCGGTTGCGTGCCTTTGTTACCCCTGTGGTTGAATGGAAAGTATGAATTTAAGTATAAAAAACTTGGTGTTAATTTTTAAGCCTACCTTCATGGCAGAATGTTTGATAGTATTAATTTATTGGGTCAATGGCCAATTTTTTTTTTTTTTAATTTCTTTTTATTTTAAAAATATGGACAAAATTTGTTGGCCAAAATTCTGGGGTCACCGAAAAAGTAAAGTAGGCGACATTTTGGCCAGTTCTGGCCACTAGAAATTGTCGCCACAAAGTGCCAAATTGTTGCCTAGTTAATTTTTGTCGAATTTAGTGGCTCCACCAGATTTAGGAAAGCTTCCAAATTTAGTTGGCGCTTTGCTAACTTTAGCCAAGGGGCCTAGTTGACCAAAACTTTGACTGGCCATAACTTTCGTATACGATGTCAAATTGAGGTTTTTTGCGTCATTGGAAATCTTGTGATGAGCTCTTCGATCTGGCCCTAGTTTCATGGTAATCCAAGTTTTTTTATTTTAGCCTTTCAAAGCCCTCTTTGACTTCGAAGCCTCTCTAGATCATCGTGTGACCATTTTTGTAGTGTTATTTGTTGCTAAACATTTGTTTTTTAGTAGGGTTGTTCATGTGTGCCCCTTCACCATGACCTTTGAATAGATTTTGTAGCGCCTATGTTTTTGTATGCAAAATTTGTTCTTTCACCTTAAATCTGGACCATCAAATTGAGTGAGGTGAATGTTGGACAAGGAGAGGCGAGAGGAGAACATTTTTTTTTTTTAGTTAAAATCGAGCTAGATTGTGGAGGATTCGATTGTGCATAGGATCAAGTCATTTCTCCTCTCAAAATCCATAAACTAGAGTTTCTGGAATCACTGCAAAAATATTTCGCAGTGCCTATAGGTTTTTGAAAAAACGCAACCAAAATATTTTGCACTGCCTATAACCAATTATATTTTTTGCACTAAGGTAAAGCCCAATTTCGCCTTTCAATATGCCCTGTGCCATCATAGGTGTTGTCTTTATTGTCTCTAAAGAAATAGAATTCTTGATTTGACTAGAGATTATAATCAATTTTTAAACCATCAA
The DNA here is from genome assembly GCA_034641835.2 of Pinus albicaulis. Classification (NCBI taxonomy): domain Eukaryota; kingdom Viridiplantae; phylum Streptophyta; class Pinopsida; order Pinales; family Pinaceae; genus Pinus; species Pinus albicaulis. The sequence goes on along the minus strand of CM076571.1, from coordinate 835,783,591 downwards.
TGTGGGTAAAACTATCACATCACCCATAAAAATGTTGGTCTGATAAATTCATGAGTATAAGATATAGTATTTGGAAGATCTTATACATAGATAGTTCATAAAAAATAATGTGCATAGATCTATAGCATGAATTTTAATCGAATTTAATTTAAAATATGGTAGACCAATTATATAGAGATTAGTGCATAGAGATCAAAAACTCATTAATAAATAGTAAACTATATTGGGAGGCCTCTTAGGCCCCTTAAAATTTGTCGCATATTAATACATTATGCATTAGCATAAGCAAATATTTGAATAAATATGTAATCAATCATAAATACATAAAATAAACTTAACAAATGATTAGTTGGAATGGGTACAACCTCTCCAAGTATCTCCCTAGTGTATAAATACACTTGGAGAATGGAAAAAGACTTAGTTTGATATCCCCCCATTAATTATTTCTTCTTTATTCATGGTATGTGTGTGTGGTGTTCTTCCCTTAAAATGATTTTTTTCTTTAATGCATGATGAATTCCTTGTATCAACACTATAGTATATCCTTGATTTAGTATAGGTGACAATAACAAAAGATGGAGGTGGTTTGAACTTGAACTTGGGGACCAAATAAAAAAACATGTGTGTTAGAATATTTGATCTAGGATGAAAGATTTGTTTACGATGCTCATGGAAAAAAGAAAACCTACAAACAAAACAAAAGATGATGGAGAAAGCATGATAAATAAATCCTACATAGTGCAACACTACTGCAAACAAATCGACGTAATTTTCAATGAACGAAAGCCACAATAATCGAGAATTTTCCATGATAATTTTAAGCTTTGCAATATGGTAACTCGTCAGAATTTAGCTTGACTTTAGAATTTTCAATTAAAAAATGGAAAAATGTAAATAAAATTTTTTCATAATTTTCAATAAATAATTGAGAAATTTCTCCATGGATTACAACGCTCACCACATTGCAATTATTGGATTTATTCATCAATAAATTTAGTGGAAGAATATCATCTCATTTACAAAGACATCAGGGATTCAAAATCAGCCCATCATCCAAAATTAACAAGTATAAGAATATCATAGTGAAGGGAGTATAGCATAATTTCATTTATGCGTTGGCTTCAAATACACTATTTAATTTTTCTAATGATTCATTTTTCTAACCATAATCTCATAAGAGAAGAATTTAATTAGGTTGTGTTTGCTAAATTTATCTGGAGAGAATATCTCTATTTCTCTTGGTAAGATACCTACTTTGGAGGAGTTAGACTTGTCAAGAAAAAATTTGGGTGGAGAGATTCCTGTAAAGATTTCTCAAATAACCATGTTAGTCTCTTCTGATGCTTTTTTTAATAAAATTTGTCGACCAATCCCCAAAGGAACACAATTTGACACCTTTATTACAAACTCATTTGAAAGGAACACGTGCCTATGTGATAATCCTTTACATGTGTGTAATGAGAAGAAAAAGCAAACTACAAGCATAAATTTGTGGACCAATCCCCAAAGAACACAATTTTACACCTTTATTGAAAACTCCTTTGAAAAGAACAAGTGCTTTTGTGATAATCCTTTACAGGGAAATGGGTGGTCTCAGCTTTGAAGCTGGTCTCAGCAACTATAAAAAATTATGAATCGAGGTATGTTGAGTTCATGAATTTCATGAACACATGGGTATACCTCTAAAATGAGGTTTTGAATAGGGGTAGATGACAATTCCTCCTTTTAGTTGATGGAATGATGTTGCATATGGTCCGACATGAGAGAAAGTTTTTTACCTGTCTGTGCTTTTGAACAAGAAGTTCTTATAGTATAGTTTTTTCTTTTTAAGAATTGGTCACCTTTCTTCGGATTGTTGGACTAAGTATTAAGAACTATATGTTACAATTTTTTGGAAGGAAAAGAGGATATGGTATGGGAAAGGGTTACTTCTAGGGTTTTGCAATTTGACGCTCAATATGATAGAGGATACATCCGAGATTAGGCTAATTGTATTCTTGAGTGCTGTTGCGGTTCTCATTTTACATGCAATTCTTAACACACATTTTAAATATATACCTATTGGGACCAATGTAAAACAGGGGAAATAGGATCCCCTCTCATGAGTCATAAATGGTTGTTGAAACACATTTTTCTTCGTATCAATCTAGATGGTATGCACTCTTTCATCGGTGGCTGGAATCTTTTATCATTTCGAGGCCATGTAAATATTTTTCTTTTCAGTTATGTTGTATATGGTGGCATTGTTCCGGCTGTGTATGATGTTGATGCTACCATGTTTGAAATTTTTTCCTGAATTTTTGGGGCGAATGTATCCTCTGGTTTTTCTGATGTCTTTCCATTTTTGCCACTTTTTTCAGGTGGGTTGTATTTTTCCGATGGGCGGAACGATTTAAAAATTTTGGTCACATCTTTGTCTCTCTGATCCCGATATTTCAAGTGTGGGTGTTAGGGAGAGAGATATATATGGACATACTGGGACCATGGTACTTTTCAAGGCTCTTTTGGACACTGTTTTTATCTATCCATATTGTTCTTGGCCTGGATTTATGGTTTCTCTTTATTGAACATTTTACGTTTATGAAAAATTCCTTGAATGGTTCAAATTCCGCGTATAATGCTTTAAATAGGGTTGGTGGATTTTTTATGTGGACAGTATTTGAGTGTGAGTGGTTGAGATTTTTTTGGATCCTCCTGTCAGAAGCTTAATTGTTGGACTTTCCACTTGCAGTTGGCAGTTATACCTTTTGGGTGAATTTATTGCTTCTGCATTGAAAATGTTGAGGTGGCTTTCGGTCATCACTCTCTTCTTAGAATTATACCTCGGGGTCGGTACATGGTGAAGATGGTGGACCCTTATGTAATCTTGTCATCTGACACATCGACCCATGAGGCCCTCATCGCTGCAACAATGGATGCTGAAAGGGCGCACTCAGACCTATGTGCCACGAATGAAAGACCTAAGGAAAAGTCTTTTGATCGACATCATAATGCACCTTTCGGCGGGGTTGGTAACCTGCTTAGTAATTCTGGACTTGCTATGTTCCCAACTTCCTTCCATGGACAAAATAGGGTTTTTGGTCAAGGTTTGAAGGCATGATATAAGCCAACCGAGGATGTTAAGGAAGTTTTTTTGGAATACGAGGATTTATGGGGTCGAGTGGCAAGCCTACAAAAACAGGTTGTCATAGGTAGATGGCTCTTCTCTGATATGGTAGAAGTAGACATGGTGGAGTGGGTCAAGATTTTATGGAGCCCTATTTTGGGCTATGATTCTAAAGTCAGTAGGATGGTGAGCAACTGGTTCATTGTGCACTTTATGCATGAAGATGACTGCAAAAAAATACTGGGCCACACATATGTTCGGGGTCGGACTTTTATGTAGCACATACGATGGTGCCTTGATTTCAGTCCCATTATTGATGCCCCAAAAAGAAAACTGGTGTGGGTTAAGTTTCTTAGGTTACCTCTTGAATTCTGGACACTAAAATCATTGAATGTTATCGAGAATTCAATTGGTCGAACAAAACATATCTACCCCAAAATCCTCGACACAATTGATAAGTGCATCGCATGGATTTTAGTGGAAGTTTCCTATGCGGGTGGCTTGCCGGGTGATGTGGATCTTGTTTGGGGACAACGAAGACCTAGGCAGTGGGTGGATTATTGGGGAGTCTCGTTTCGTTGTTTAATTTTCCATCACACTGGGCATTTATTGAGCAGGTGTCCTATGAAACACAGGAATATGGGGCATCATGGAAAACGTTATTTGGGAGAGCGAAGGATGAAGGCCGATGACCCTCTATCTGCGAGATTTTACAGTAGGTCTAATCCTCCTTATTTTGATAGTGATAGATCTGAAGGTACTCGAAATGCCTCAGATGGGATTCCCTCGCCCCTTGTTCATAATGTTGATATTCAGGTTGAGAAACTTCAGCCTCTCGACGACAAACCTGGTTATGGGAATATGTCTCCTTCTTCTTTAAATGTCGGTCAATATAGATTTAAATTGGATGAATCTTGTCCTATTATTAACCCAAGCCCTGCTAGTCTATCGAATGTCTCGCCATCTATGCCTCCTTTGGAATGGGCCTCACCATCTCCACAGGGTCCTGTGACCAGGGAAATATCAGAGTCGCCAAAATATTCTGTGGGTAGTGACATAGAATCTTTGATAGGTAATCCTAATTTGGACTTTGCGGCTTTAAATGTCTACAATAAAGCTCCTCTTGACATTCTACCTTCAATTTTCCCGGCTTTGACCTCCAACATAAATGTGAGAAAAAATTCAAAATATGGGTCAAGACATTTTAGGGGTCGTCTAAAAACTAAGTCATTATTCCATGATGATCTTTCTGATTTTCGAGAAGTTCTAGTTACTGTTGTTGATGATATTCGGGCACTTAGAGCTAGCCGCCCTGACCAAGGTTTTGAATGAATTCTATCCTATCTCTAAATATATGGGGGCTCGACGCACCCTCTAAACAAGTACGCCTTCGAGATCTATTTTCTAATGTTCTTCCTTGCATGGTTCTCTTACAAGAAACTCTTTGCTCTCGGGAAAAATCATTTGTATTATTTTGCGCATTCGCCCGGGTTGGTTGGCTGCCAGTATTGACTCTATTGGAAAGGCAGGTGGCTTGTTGGCCATTTGGAATCCTTCTCTGTTTAATCTCCAAGCTTATAAATTTTTTGGTGGAATTTTTCTCTCAGGGTCTTTGAAAGGACTATCTGTGAAGATAAATATTGTCAATCTATATGCTCCATGTAGTAATCAGGCATTATTCTGGGAGTGTATGAGATCCTCCGACATTCTAATGGTTGATAATTTGTTGTTTATTGGTGATTATAACTCTACCCAGGAATCTTGTGAACTGTGGGGATGAAAGGCTCGACAAAATCCACTGGCATACCGTATATGCAACATATTTAGTGAGCATAGTATGTTGTATGTTCAACCCACTCAAATTGTTCTGACATGGTCAAATAGATGATAGCGGGGAGATTAAATTGGTAATCGTCTTGAGAGAGCTATGATAAAGGAAAATATGTTCCACGTTTTGGGGAACATGAGATCATAGGTAATCAATTCCTCAATATCAGACCATATGTATGTGGTTCTATCCTGGCGCTATGAATCTAAGCAATCGGTATTTATTTCAAGTTAAATAGAGTTTGGTTAAATCATCCTTTGTTCATTGATATGGTAGAATAATTCTGGAGGAAGAATGAGGATTTTGAGGGTTTAGGTGGCTCGAAAAAATTTGCTGAAAAGCTTAGAAGATTAAAATTTATGGTAAATACATGGGAAAGGAGAAAAAAGATGGATATGAGGAGCGAACTATATGAGTTCAAGGCTATCGTTGCGAAAATATATGAGGACATGACAGGGGTATCACTGGATTTTGAAGTTTATAACAGATTGGAGAGACTTGAATTTTGTATTCTGGAAATTCTAAAAGTCCATGAAACAACATGGAAACTAAAAACTAGAATGGAATGGCTTAAGGAAGGGGATCTTAATACAATATTCTTTCACAAATCTGCAAATGGATGAAATAAAGAGAACTCCATATGGCATATTGAGGCTCCAAATGGATCTAGGAAGTTTTCTACTATTGAGATACAACTGGAGGCCTTTCAGTACTTCTCGGATTTCTATAAGGTAGAAGGGGAGATTGATCATCATTTCCATAACTGGTTTCTGCAAAACATGCCTATATTGTTTGATCAGGTGGAAAATGACTTTCTAGGGCAAGAGGTCACAAAACCTAAGAATGAAGATGTTTTAAAATATTTTTCCCATGACAAGAACCCAGGATCAGATGGCTGGCCTGCCGAATTTTTTATATTTTTCTATGAGTTATTGTGGATGAATTGGTATTAATGATTAAGCAGGCTCGGACGTCTGGATGTATTCCTAGTGATATGAATTCTACCTTATTGGCCTTGATCCCAAAAGCATCAACACCTAATTTTTCTCTGACTACCGACCGATTTCCTTATGTAATGTTATTTATAAGATATCCTAAAAAATTATTGTAAACAGGATCAGAGGGATTTTTGATTCTTACATCTCGGAGGAGCAATTTGGTTTCTTAAAGGGCCAATCGATACATGAATTTGTTGCTATAGCGCAAGAAGCGATGCACTCCATTAAAAAAAAAAATGGAGCTACCCATAATGAGGATTGACATTTTCAAGGCTTATAATTCTGCTGATTGGTCCTTCATCAGAATCATACTCCTAAAGGTGGGTTTATCATTGGAAAATATCAGATAGATCATGGCATGCATCACTTTAGTCAGATATGCTATAATTATTAATCGCCTGCCCAAAAAAAAATTTGTTGTGCTATTCTTGGAAAGTTTTTTTTTGCTTTTATGGAAAAAAAAAAATTGCAATCAAAGTATTACTATTTTCCTAGACCTCTCGAAAAAGAGTTGTGTTTACATACACAAAAGATTAGTTGATTGTGGTAAATATCTTTATGCACAAAAGACTATAGCTACTGTGAAAAAGAATAAGAATATTTATGTACAAAGATATTAGTTGTTGTGTTAATTATCTTTTAAAAAATAAGTATGTATTTTTTTACATAAAGGAATAATTAATGATGGTAAAATTATAGAGAAAGAAATATGTGTTGCATGAACAAAAATAATATTTGATTGAGATACATTTCCTGAAAAGAAATGCACTTTATATGCATGGAAAAGAAAACTATTGAGATAGATTTATTGGGAATAAATGTAGTTTGCATGCATGGAAAAATGACTATCATGTTAAATTTTTTTGGTAAAAAACTATGTTATGTTAGTTAATTGGGGAAAGATCATGCAATTGCGTGTATAAGAATAACACCTATTGTATTAATTCTTTTGGAAGGGATTATATAATTTCATATAAAAATAAATAGCCCAAGGGATAATTTCTCTTGAATTCAAAGTTTATATAATTGCATGGTTCACTATGGCACTAGTTTTCCCTTTTTGAAATGAGTATTTTTTTACACACCCTAAGATGATGGTTGGTCGACTAGTTCTCTTGAAATATTGTTATGCATTTGCATGTATAAGGAAAAAATATATATGATTGGGAAGACTATGCATTTACATATAAGACTATGTGAACTTTCTTTTTGAAAAATTATGCATTTACATACAAGATTATGTTAGCCTTCTTCTGAAAATATTATGCATTTGCATGCATGATTATGCTAACTTCTTTTTTAGAAATATTATGTGTCTGAATGAAGGAATAACAACTATCATGAAAATTTTATGCATTTGCATGAAAAACAATAACTCATGTGCTAGTTTTCCTTCAAATGAATAAGGATAGGTCTGGTGATTTTATTTGGAAAGGAAAATGGATTTATGTGGGAGGGAAATAACATCAATATGACTTTCTTGATAGTTTATGCTTCTATTACTATGTGTGTAGTCTTGTTAAAGAAGACATGTCATGATATTTTGTTTATGATTTATGTATGCACATAAATAAATGTTGAAGTATCAGTGATAAAGATTAAGTATTGGTCGATTAATAATATAATTAATCATGATATCAAATTCTTTTTACGACAGTAATGGCATGGAAGGATGGTGAGACATGCAAAGGATAAATTATGTTTAACATTGTGACTGATAAAATATTCATGTTGATTGAGGAATGTCAGTTGCAAGATGATCCATTGATGGGTACAACTAGGCCACAGAGACATAGAGATTGAGGATTTGTGAGTAAATGATATCATGATGATTGTAATAGCTTGTATCTAGCTATGTTGAATTTAATATTATATTTATTTTTAATATTTTTATGATAATTTTCAAGGGATGGACTCCCTTATAACCATTAAGTGAGGGGTGAACACCCTCACGAATGTTTAATAATCAATTTAATTTTTTTTTTTATTTTCACATTACTAGGTTTCCAAAGTATATTGATGTGTGATGACGTGATTTTATATTGTGTCATTTTTACAATGTTTATTCCTTGCATGATGTGATGTTTATATTATCAAGAATGTGATTAACTAACCAAATTAAAAGAGTCATGGAATTGATGCAAGGTTACATCAGAAAGTTGAAGCTAATAGGTTATAACAATGGTTGTTAATGTTAATTTAACTTATTATTCCTTTACTAAAGTTTCTCTAAGTGATGATAAAGATTTGATTTGGTAGTAAATAAAGATTATAGAATAGTAATTTGGGAAGTTATATGTTGGTAATTCTGTAAAAAAATTATAATCTTATGTGTTTTTATGTGAGTTTTACCGAAGATGTTACAATTAGTATCTACTGAAAAAAAATGTGTTTTCTTCTCTCTCCCTCTCTATTTAAGTAAAATGAAATATTAATTAATAGGAACTTAAAATATTTAAAATCAAATATTAGTTAATAGGGACTTAAAATATTTTATTGAAAGTACAAATTTATGGAGAAATTGTACACAATTAGATCACACTGCAAAAATACAAGTATAAGAAGAAATTTTAGATTCAATTTCTTTATCTCTAGCTATAGAGTTGTTCTAAAATTATGTTAATATGAAAAATTAAATATTAATTCAAAAGTATATATATATATATATATAAAGTTGTATAAAATTATGTTGCTTGACATGGAAAATGAGTTTTTTTAATGGACACTAAAAAAATTGTTATTAATATATATTTGTTAAAATACCACATGTAATGTAATTCCTAACACATTCTTGATAGTGGGCTATAATTGCTCATCGAGTCGCAATGTAATTCCTAACATATTCTTGACAGTGGGTTGTAATCGCTCATCCAGTCGTTCTACAATCAAGTATAGAGTATATGTGTAGGCATTAGATGTGAAATGTTAGACGTTAAATGCAAATAATTTTTAAATTTGAAATTTTAATTGTAATTTTGTTTTTTTTTTAATTACCAACAATTTTTTTTAGATAAAAGAAAATCATAATATATATAACATATAAATAGGAGTTATAAATTATAATAATGATTTAGCAAAGATATTTAAATTTAACTAATAAGTATATGAAAAATTAGTATTTACAATATAAAATGTTTTTAAAGATGAATATTCACCCCTTTTATTATGGATATTATTAACTTCTAAATAGAATTTATTACAATAACATGAGCCAATACCATGACTTATCAATACCACTAAAACCATAACTCATTTTAAAAAAATATTATAAATATTATATTTGAATTTATTTTTATAACATTTTTTATATTAAAACATAACCATAACTCATTTTAAAAAAAATATTATAAATATTATATTTGAATTTATTTTTATAACATTTTTTATATTAAAACATAGTACTTGAAATAAACATACTATATAACAAGATTTTTAACAATACACATTCAATTTCTTTTTACTATGGATATTCTTAACTTGTAAATAGGTTTTGTTACACTACCATATGTCATTTTACCATGTATGTTGTAGCGGTGTAAATATTTGTAAACATTTACATAGAGGGTCAATTAAAAAATAATGAAAAGTTAAAAGTAATTTCCTAAAAATACTCTCTCAAATCTCATATGTAGAAATGTGATGTAACTTGATAGACTAGTTGGTTGCATGTATGGACGGTGAAATTTCAAGAAACTGACACTAAAATGAAATGCACAAAATACTAAATACTGAATAAAATTATCTAAAATGTTATGGTGAACTTATCTACGTTTCAAATCCCAAAGAGAGATTCATCTTCAAGAATAGATTCTTGAATAAACAAAAATGGATATCTCATAGATTAAAAATTCACTATCACAAAATAAATGAAACCATTTCGGATACATCATTGCAAATAAACCCATTCCATTCCCGAATCCTGACACATCATTGCACATAAAACTGTGCTTTTCGGAGAATCTTTGGTCAAACATTTCGTGGGTTGGAGTCTGGAGCCAAGATGATGGAAATCAACGAAAACTCCTATCAAATCTAGAAACCAGATGACTATTCAAATACGGTCGTGGGTGGAGTGTGAATTTGGCTCAAACCAAAATCCCACATAATTCTATCTGCGTATTTCACTGAGTAGCGTCACTAATTAATATTAAATTTCGATGGTTTTGTTTATAGTTTTACTGATTTACAAAAGGGTTTTGGGATTACTAATTTGTTTTTCTTTTGTCCCCTCTGTTTTTCTGGAAGACAATCTGGCTATTCCAAAGTCTAAATAACGAATCGTTGTAATTTTCGATGGAGGAAAGCCGCAATAAGCTGCAAGTCTATTACAAAAACTCTCTCCAACCCCATATGTAGAGATGTGATGTAACTTGATAGACTATGGCCTAAATGACGGTTGGTTGCATGTATGGACGGTCAAATTTCAAGAAACTGACACTGAAATGAAATGTACAAAGTACTAAATACTGAATAAGATTTATCCGGATTATCTGCAATGTTATGGTGAACTTGTCTACGTTTCGAATCCCAAACAGAAATCCTTTTTCAAGACAGATTCTTGAATAAACGAAGATGAATATCTCATAGATTAAAAATTCACCATCACAAAATAAATGAAACCATTCGAGATACATCATTGCAAATAAACCCATTCCATTCCTGAATCCCGATACATCATTGCAAATAAAACTGTGCTTCTTCAGTCAAACATTTCGTGGGTTGGAGTTTGGAGCCAAGATGATGGAAATCAACGAAAATTCCTTTCAAACCAAATGACTATTCTTCATTAAAACATGGTCATGGATAGAGTGCGAATTTGGCTCAAAAAAAAATCCCAAATAATTCTATCTGCTTGTTTCACGGAGTGGCATCACTAATTAATATTAAATTTCGATGGTTTTGTTCATAGTTTTCCTGATTGACAAAAGGGTTTTGGGATTACTAATTTGTTTTTCTTTTGTCCCCTCATTTTTCTGGAAGACAAATCTCGATATTCCAAAGTCTACATAACAAATCACCCTAATTTTCAATGGAGGAAATCTGCAATAAACAACAATTTGCAATGATAATTTTAAGCTTTGCAATACGGTAACTCGTCAAAATTTATCGTGACTTTAGAATTCTCAATAAAAAAATGGAAAATGGAAAAGTCGGTTTTGGGATTACTAATTTGTTTTTCTTTTGTTCCCTCTTTTTTCTAAAAAATAAGTCTCAGTATTCCAAAGTCTACATAAAAAATCGCCATAATTTTCAATGGAGGAAAGCCACAATACATGGCAATTTGCAATGATAATTTTAAGCTTTGCAATACGGTAACTCATCGGAATTTAGCTTAACTTTAGAATTCTCAATAAAAAATGGAAAATTAAAAGTGTTTTTTGGGATTACTAATTTGTTTTTCTTTTGTTCCCTCCTTTTTCTAAAAGAGAAGTTTCAGTATTCCAAAGTTTACATAACAAATCGCCATGTGTGAATTTGATTACATTTCAGAAGTCGTGTGATCAGGATCTTTTCACTTCAAAGATGCATACAAAATTGAATATAAAAGAGCATGTAAGAAATCAAATTAATCTTCACCTTCTCAATGTGGTGGGACCTGCTCAATGTGGAGAGGCCTCTTCAATTAATCTTCAACGAAATCAAATTACATGCATGTACAAAAGGCACATTATACTTCCACTTGCGGGGATGGCCTGGAAATGTACACATCTACTCAAGAAATGGATTGCACCGTTGAATTCCTGGAAAAAAATCATGAAAAATGACTGTAAAATCGACCCCTTTCTTCTTCGTTCGAAATCTGGACCCCTAGGAATCTCAAAGATTCCCCAAAAATTCCTTCTCGCAGGTTGATTGAAATTTCGCTGCTCATATAAATAATTTGGTCACACCATCAGGTTCCTTGAGAAAAATTGAGAAGAATGAGTATAAAGTTAGTCTAGTTCTGAAACTGTCAAAATTTGGCCCTCAACGAATCTTTTAGATTCCTCATGATTCCACAGAGATTCTTTTGTGCAAGTAAATTGAATATATGTTGCTCGAATGAAAAATATGACTTCTTCATTGTGCTCCTTGCAAAAAACACAGTTAAATGAGTATAAAGTTGACCTAGTTCTGAAACTGTCAAAATTTGGCCCTTAGAGAATCTTTATATTCCTCATGATTCCAAAAAGATTCCTTTCTGCAAGTTGACTGAAGATCTGCTGCTCAGTTGAAAAATGACTTCACCATTATTCTCCTTGTGAAAAACTAAGTAAAATGAGTATAAAGGCGACTTAGTTTTTAAACTGTCAAAATTTTGGCCTTAGAGAATCTTTTAGATTCCTTGCCCCTGCATCAAGGTTCTGCTCCTCGGTTTCCATCCCCACTCAGGGTTCCACCTCTACGTTAGGTTGTCTGCCTTTGTTCCCCCTTGTGGTTGAATGGAAATTATGAGTTTAAATATAAAAAACTTGGCCTTAATTTTTAAGCCGCCCTTCATCGCAGAATGGTTGATAGTATTAATTTATTGGGTCGTTGGTCAATTTCAATTTTTTTAATTTCTTTTTATTTTAAAAATATGGGCAAAATTCGTTGGCCAAAATTTCGAGGTCACCAAAAAATTAAATTGGTCAACAATTTCGCTAGTTCGGGCCACCAAAAATTATCGCCACAGAGTGCCAAATTTTTGCCTAGCTAATTTTTACCGAAATTAGCGGATCCACAAGATTTAGCAAAAATTCCAAATCTAGTTGGCGCTTTGTTAACTTTAGACAAGGGGCCTAGTTGACCAAAACTTTGATTGGCCATAACTTTCGCGTACAATGTCAGATTGAGGTTTTGTTTGCGTCGTTGGAAATCTTGTGATGAGCTCTTCGATCTAGCCCTAGTTTTATGGTAATTCAAGAAACAAAAAATTAAGCCTTTCAAAGCCCTCTTTGACTTCGAAGCCTCTTTGGATCATCATGTGACCATTTATGTAGTGTTATTTGTTTGTAAACATTTTCTTTTTAGTAGCCTATTAGGGGAATTTTGAAGTCAAAAGTGGGCCTCCTAAGGAAAATGTACAATCAAAATTTACTTTATGAGAGCCAATCACATTTTAGGGGATGACATCATCTCTAATGGTTGAGGTGGCATTGCTTGAGTTAAAAGTACTTACTTGTGACATTCTAAATGGTGGATAAAAACTCATGGTTAACGATGGTAGTGCTCTAAGTACTTTTAACGTCGAAGTAAAGTACTCAGAATAAATGTAATTTCACACTTTTTGAATAAGAATATATTATTGTCATTTCATATTTCTTGAAAGAAACAATGCATATCTATATGCATTTATTATATTATATTATATTATATTATATTATTTTTATATAATATATTAATTACATGGTATTATACAATTTAAATAATATAAATTTTAATTAATAACATATAATATAATTAAGAATTTATAAATTTATATATATATATATTTTATTTTAAGCTATTTAAGTACAAAGGACAAATGCATTAGTTGTTGAATGATAATGATTTTTTTCTTGAAAAGCTCATTCTTATTTATCTTCACATCAATACAATTTTTTTATTAATTTTATTTTGGTACAACTTTTGAATTGAATTTAACTATGGTTACATTGATTGTGGTGCAAAAAGTGAATTGCAAATTCATAAATATTATTTTATTGGTGTATCTATTATTATATTATTTCCTTAGGAGGCCCATTTTAGACCTCAAAATTCCCCTAATCTGGGTTGTTCATGTGTGCCCCTTCACCGTGACCTTCGAACAAATTTTGTAGCACCTATGTTTTCGTATGCAGAATTTGTTCTTTCACCTTAAATTTGGACCATCAAATTGAGTGAGGTGAATGTTGGACGAGGAGAAGCAGGAGGAGAATGTTTTTTTAGCTAAAATCGAGCTAGATTGTGGAGGATTCAACTAAGCATAGGATAAAGTCATTTCTCCTCAGAAAATACCTAAAACAGAGTTTCTAGAATCACTACAAAAATATTTCGGAGTGCCTACAGGTTTTTTAAAGAGCGCAACGAAAATATTTTGCAGCACTTATAACCAATTACTTTTTCTTCACTAAGGTAGAGCCCCGTTTCGCCTTTCTGTATGCCCTGTGCCATCATAGGGGTTGTCTTTATTGTCTCTAAAGAAATAGAATGCTTGACTTGACTAGATATTATAATCAATTTTTAAACCATCAATGTGGGTAAAGCTATCATGTCTCTCATCAAAATGTTGGTTTGATAAATTCATTAGTATAAGATATACTATTTGTAAGATCTTATACATAGATAGTTCATAAAAAATAATGTGCATGGATCTATAACATGAATTTTAGTCGAATTAAATTTAAAATATGGTATACCAAATTATATAGAGATTAGTACATAGAGATAAAAAATTCATTAATAAATAGTAGACTATATTGGAATTCTATTAGGAGGCCTCTTAAGCCCCTTTAAATTTGTCGCAAATTAATACATTATGCATTAGCATAAGAAAATATTTTAATAAATATGTAATCGATCATAAATACATGAAATGAACTTAACAAATGATTAGTTGGAATGGGTACAACCTCTCCAAGTATCTCCCTAGTGTTAAATACGCTTGGAGAATGAAAAAAGACTTGGTTTGATATCCCTCCATTAATTATTTCTTCTTTATTCATGGCACGTGTGTGGTGTTCTTTCCTTGAAAAGTTTTTTTCTTTAATGCATGACGAATCCCTCGTATCAACCCTCTAGTATATCCTTTATTATACCTGCTAGAGGCAATGTATATTGCATTAGGTTGCCTATTGATTTGAAATTAATTTATGTTTGAGTCAAAAAATTTAAAATTTATCTAATATTAAACATTATAAATCAAAATTCATGATTTTTTAATAATATTTTTATATATTTATCTTAAATTCTATTGATTCATATCTTTAACATGTTATTGAAAAATACATATTTCTTCGTGCCCGGATCGATTATTTCCATGTTCCGTCAGTCTCTGACTCTGCAATCTTATTACCCTTCAAAATCAAGTTTGAGGAAAATTCATCTCAATTTCAGAGAAATACCAATACAAATATCTATAATCTAGATTCACACGCCTCTCAAAGACAGCTGAAAACCAATTTGACGGTCTCGGGAGTTTAGGCATAAAATCTGTCAAAGACCATAAATGGTGACTGATATAGAGAAAGTGCCTCTCTATGTGTGTGTGTGCTATGTCACAAACCATAATGAGCGGCTCGTACGGAGAAAACACGTTCATCACTATGTCACTATTTTGATTTTTTATTTCTGAACTATAGTCTGCCCAACAAAGAAATCCAGAGAATTCATTGATTTATTTTGGAAGGAATGAAGAGTCCACATAATAATAATTAGTAAGGCAGGACACTGCCTTGGGCTTCTAGAAAATTGATTCCTGTGACATCACTTTGGCCAATTTAACACCATCTTTTGCTAGAGTACTCTTTTTCATGATTACTATGTTTATCCCTGTAATGATGAAGATGCATGACGTTTAGTTTGTTAAGCGCTTATTGGCATTTTAGGGCATACTTATCAAAGTGACTTTGCTCCATATTTAGATACTAAAATATACCATTAATATAAACTCAAAGCATTCCAAATAAGTTTAATACAAATTTAATTACAGTATGTGCTTAAAATACTCGAAACTAAATTCCATATTGACTGCAGTCTTATATTGAGATTCACCTGAAACTTTTCCTTTGTATAGTGAGCGTCACTATGAAGGGAATCATTCAAAAGGTATACATTACCCATTTGAGACTATAACTCTGCCATCCAACTCATTCCATTAATATCGGTAAACCTTTTCTTACGTTCATTCAATGCAAATACAAGGAAAAATACAATGAAAATTTGAAGGGTGGAAAATTATTTGAAGGTTTAGAAACATTGGCAAATTTTACTAGTTTTTAATGTGCAAATTATATAGAATGCTTACCAAAAACACGAAGCATGGTATTTTTTTATTTATTAAATATAAATATTAGGAATATTTTAAATTTTGATGAATAAGTATCGAGTTAAACTTTTTTTTTCCCAATTCCAAAAAATTCTCAATTGATTTTGCTTTTATTCATCCAATTTTAAAATATTCTCAAATTTTAAAATCTAATTAGATTGGACACTTACTCATTTGATCCTATTATTAACATCCCATCAAATTTAAACATTTTCCAAATATACAATTAAATTATATTTAACACTTAATTTATTTGATCTTATTAATAATCTCCAAATTTATTTGATCTTATTTTGGTTGATGATAGCTTATATGCCACCAATTTAATTTCAGATTGTATCCCAGGTAAATTACCAAAGGTAAAAGAGACTTATTCTAAGTGGAAGTAAGAATTAGTCAATAAGAATTAGCAAATCACCAAAATTCAAGGAATTTCATGGGATATCATGTGGACATATCTAATCAAGCCACACAGTAAGCCAATGGAAATTAAATATCTTTCCAATGCCATTAGTTGCATCATTCCATAGTTTTTTGATGCCACGTATACTGGTCAGTTACATTTGAGGCCAAGTCATCCAACAGAGGTCAAAGATATGCTCAAAATTTGCCACCTCAACACATTGAATGCAACAGAAAATCAATGAATATGTTTTATTTTAATATCGCAAGTCTATTTATAGATTTCCGATGATAGATTGTAGCAATAGTTTTAGTTATTTTGTTTTATTAATTTGCTATTTAAAACCCTTCTGTGCATTTGAGAAGGGGTCCTGAATTTGTAATATTTTGGCTTGGATGTTACATTTTTGTACTCCATCGACTACTTTATTTTTATAAAGAATCACATCCTGTGGTTTATGGAAAATTATCTCTAATAATTGCATTTCTATACCTTGGACTTTGTTTTACATTGAAGCACTAGATCAGGATATTGAATTTCATCAAGGAAAAGTATCAAGATGAATCTGGTATTTCTATCAATTTACTGTTATTTTTCTTATGTTATGAGATATTCTCTTTAAATTTGCTATCATTTATATTTACTTTCTTTACAAATATTTCTTTATACATATCATTTCTGAGTGTATAGAAATATTCATGTCTCATAGTATATGAAAATGATATATAAAATGATGAATGCAATGTGTTATTATAACTATATTTAATTTCTTAAACAGAGTTATCATTATTTGATACTGCATATTTCAATTAAATTCTAATACATTTTTATGGTTATTTTTTTGATTGAAACAATCTTAAAGTTGTATTCATATTTGACACCCAGGTTAGTTTTAGAATAATTTATAAGTTATAGATTAAATTAGATAGAATATTTTAGTCATTTAGTTTCATTATCCACTCATACAATCATCCATCAACAACCCATTAGTTATTAGGAAAATTTTCCTATAAATCCAGTCGGAGCCACCACACCAAATAGAAAAGGAGCTGTCTTAAGGTCCCAACCGGGTGGTTTTCCCCCAATGTTTGAAGCAACGATTTTCAAGGCTTCAACATTTTTGGTGCTATAAGGAGGGCCTAAGCTATGAATGGCAAGTAAATCTCAATCCACAGGCCATTCTAAGAGCATCTCACCCTCATCATCCTCTTCAATTTCTTCTACATCTCAAATCCCTAGGGAAGAAATTGATAAGAATATTCAAACACCCTCTACTAAAATCTCAAATCAATCAGATAATCAACCTCCTTAGTCCCCTAAAATACAAGCTTTAGTTCATAAACTCCAAGGGTTCTCATTATCATTAGAAGAGTCTGAAATATTAGAAGGTAGTGTTACTTCACAAATTGTTTCTTCCAGACCTCTCACTAGGTCACAAAGTGAAAAAATTGGTATTCCTCCAAAGGAATTTCCTTTACCTAGTAGATTTAAAACAAGAAAAACCCCATTGGAATCAAAGAGTGATATTAGTTCTTCATCGTAAATTCAATCATCTGTTTCCCAAACCTCAACTCATAAAAGCATTGTTATTCCAACAACATCTACTCAAACCCCAGTTGTTTCTTCAAATCCCTCAATTGTTATCCCAACAATGGCACAAGCAGCACCAAGACCATGGGCTAGACCAGGAGCTATTAATATGCCTACACCTTTACATGATTTACCAGATCATGCTGAAAAATGGCTACCAAAATTTAGTCCTGACCTGAACATACAAGCTAAAGAACACATCAATAATTTTATTCTTGTTGTAAATTTGAATGGAGTTGAACATGAAGATGTTGTAGTCAGGTTATTCCCCTATACTTTGCAAGGGGCAACAAGATCCTGGTATTTTTCATTACCTTCAGGATCTATTACAAGTTGGGATATTTTCTCAGATCATTTCTTGACCAAATTTGGAGATGACAGATCAATAGCTACCCTAATCAATGATCTGTCCAATCTGAGGATAAAACCCAAGGAACCCATTAAATATTTTAACTCTCGATTCAACAAAATTTTGAATAAAATTCCTATAGATTCAAAGCCTAGTGAGTATATTAGAAGTGAATGGTATATAACTACTTTTCCCTCAAACATAGCAATTTTTGTAGATAGAGCTACGAAACCTAATTTAGCTGAGAATATGAAAGAAGTTATTCTAGTTGAAAAATGGATTATTGCTCTAGATAAGAAAAATGCTATTGAGGAAAGAAAATCCAAGAAAGTCAGCTTTAAAGATGATTCAAAGAAGAAGACACCTAGAGACCCATATGACATGGAATTTTTACATAAAGTTCTTAAAACCATGTCTAATGAGATGGTTGAGATTAAAAAGAAAGTGGCAGAGACTTTTACCAAAATACCATTCAGGAGCTTCAAAAGAGATCAAGCTAAATCTAAACCTCAGAATTCAATCTCCAATGCAGAATTAGAATAGGAAGAAGAAGAAGATACTCCTCCAGTATCAGATGATGAAGAAGAAAGAGAGTAAATAGTTGAATTACATGGGATGTGGGATTTCATTCTCCCTAAATTGGACAATGAACAAGAAGCCATACCTGTAAGTACAAGGAGTAAATCTATAGCGGAACCTACTCAATCTGTTCCTAAGAAGAAAATTACAACTCCAATTACGAAAGACAAATCCCCTGTAAATAAAACTTCTCCCTTACCCACTCAAAATCAGCCATCATCTGCTAATCCTCCTACATCAACATCTAAGACTCTAGTGGTATCAGATCTTATGGATTATAACATTGTTGAAGACATGAAGAAGACTAGAGTGAACATTTCTTTATATGAACTCAACAAAATTAAACATCAACATAAGCTGATATTGAAAGAATTAAATGCGACACCTATTGCTCCTCTACCAAGTGGTGTAGTTGCCAAAGCAGCTAAAGGAATAGGTAAGCCACTAGATAAAGTAGATGCCACTGATACTGTTCTTATTGGAGAAAGATAAAATTCTCAGACACCTCCTTTTCTTTTGACATATGAAATATACAACAAGAATTTGCATAATTTTTTAATAGATTCAGGAGCATCCTCTAATATAATGCCTACTTCAGTCTGTGCAAAATTGAATATTGAACCACAAAAGTCTGCAGTACACATTGTTCAATTGGATCGCTCTAAAGTTCAAGTTGTAGGAGAAATCAATTCAGTTACTATTCGATTAGCTTCTGATCCTAGAATTGTCCAAAGAATTGATATTCTGATTGCAGATATTCCTGAATTATATGGACTGGTCTTAAGCAGGGATTGGTCTGCAAAGCTTAATGGTTATATTGCAACTGATTATTCACATATGTGGTTACCCTACAAAGGGAAACCAAATCAAATCAAAGTTGAGCGAGAAAAACACATGATGCATACTGTAACAGAATTTGAACAAGCAAATGAACCTGTAGCTTTTAATAACAATATCCTTGGAGGTTATTCTACTGAATCATTCATTGGGAATTTCACAGCACCATAATCACCCTTTTCTGTAAATACTTTTATTTCGAAAATTGAAATTTTTTCACAATCTGATTCTTCTAAAATTGTTAATGTTTCTAATACATATGTAGATAAACCTGTATATAAGTCTTTTTTTTGGTCATTATATTTCGATGGATCAAAATATAGTGATGGAGCAGGAGCAGGATGCATCTTAATTAATTTAGAAGGAGAGAAAACTATGCTATCATGTAGACTATAATTTGAGTGCACAAACAATACTGCAGAATATGAAGCCTTGATCCAAGGGCTTTATAAAGCAATAGGATTAAATATCAAATAGTTGAAAGTATATGGTGATTCTGAAATTGTCATAAGACAAGTAAGGAATATTATCCATTTTCTTTCAGGGCATCTCAAACATTATCAAACCCTTGTCCAAGACCTTACCACTCAATTTTTAGCATTTAATATCTCTTCTCTTCCTAGAACTCAAAATACATCAGCTGATTTGTTAACTAATGTTGCATCCAAACTCCTCCTTGCTGAAGATTACAGTCCTGATAGATTTTAAGTCGAATTAATCTTTCGACCATCTGTTCCCGATAATATCACAAACTGGAGAGTATTCTATCACGATGAACATATATTGAATTTATTGACTTCAGAGAAATCCTATGGTGAACAAATTATTGATGAAAATGATCATGATCTTCGAAATAATTCAAAAGGTAATGAAAATCCTATTCCTAAATCTGTAGTTAAACTTGAGGACCTATATGATATAAAATACAGATTCAAGAAAGTTACTAATTCTAAACTTCAAAGTTCCACTTTGAAGTTTGAATTAGTAAATCTTGGCTCTGAGTCTAAACCTCAAAATGTTAATTTAGGACTCGAGTTAACTTCAGAAGAAATAACTGCTTTCATCAAACTTCTGAGTAGGTATAAAGATATTTTTTCTTGGAATTATGAAGACTTGAAAACTTATGATACTTCTATTATTCAATATACAATTCCAATGCCTTCTGATGTCAAACCTGTTCAACAGAAGTTAAGAAAAATTCATCCAAATATTGAAAGTCAAATCAAGGCAGAACTCAATAAACTTTTAAAGGCCAAAATCATTTTTCCTGTAAGGCATTCTAATTGGGTTTCCAACATGATACCTGTCAGGAAAAAGAATGGAGATATTATAATCTGCATTGATTTTAGAAATTTAAACAAAGCATGTCAAAAGGATAATTTCCCATTACCAACGGTGGAACAAATACTTCAAAAAGTAGCTGCCTCTGAACTCATGTCCTTTCTTGATGGTTTTTCATGCTATAACCAAATATTGGTACATTCAGATGATAGGCTGAAAACCACTTTCAGAACCAAATGGGGAACCTATGCTTATCAGAAAATTCCTTTTGGTTTAATAAATGCAGGAGCTACTTTCCAGAGAGCCATGGATATAGAATTTAAGGGTCTAATTAATATATTAGTTGTTATCTATATTGATGACATAACAGTGTTCTCAAAGAAAAAATCCAATCATCTACATGATCTAAAACAGATATTTGAAAGATGTAGAAGATTTGGTATTTCTTTAAATCCAAAGAAATCATTCTTTGCTCTCAATGAAGGAAAACTATTAGGGTTTTTTGTGTCAAAAGATGGTATATATATTGACCCTGACAGAGTGAAAGAAATTTCTAATATTTCTTTACCTCACAGCAAAAAATCCATGCAATCATTTCTAGGGAAAATCAATTTTGTAAAACAATTCATTCCTGATTTTTCTCAAATTGTTTTACCTATGTAGAATATGATTAAGAAAAATTCAGTATTCAAATGGGGGTATAAAGAGAAGGAAGCCTTTGATACAATCAAACAGGCAATCATTAATGCACCTGCATTGAATACTCCTGATTTTTCTAAAGATTTTATTCTTTATACCTTGGCTACTAAAATATCCTATGCTGTTGTTTTAACACAACTCAATGATCAAAAAATAGAAGCACCAATTTCTTTCTTTAGTTCAAATCTGCAAGGAGCTAAGCTTAATTATTCCAATGTAGAGAAACAAGCATTCGCTATCTTTAAATCAATCAAACATTTTAGATATTTTATCCTAAAGACACATACAAAAATTATTGTCCCATTCTCTACAGTGAGACAATTGTTAATTCAAAAAGAAGTAGGAGAAAAGAGAGCTAATTGGCTAACAACTTTGCAAGAGTATGATATTGATATTAAACCAACCAAGATTGTTACAGGACAAGATTTTTGTAGATTGTTAGTAGGAGCTCATAACATACCAGAACATCAAGATCAAGCTAATATCATCCAAGCAAATCAGATAAGTGTTATAGATTCTGAATCTAAATATGTTGATCTGGTCTTCTACTTGAAAAATGGGTATGCTCCTTCTAATCTCATTTATAAGAACAAAATTGTTCTAAGATTAAAAGCTAAACATTATGAAGTCATTGATGATGTGTTATTCAGAATAAATTATGATTCAATTCTATTAATATGTCTTGAAAAGAATGAAGCAAAAAAGGTATTGCAGGAATTACATGATGGACCAGCAGGTGGACATTTTGGAGGTGATACCGCAGCTCAAAAAATAATCCATGCTGGATATTATTGACCTACCCTTTTCAAGGATACACATAATTATGTGAGGAAGTGTGAAGTTTGTCAAACTGCTAGTGGAAGACAAAGGAAACCAACTTTTCCTTTGCAACCAGTAAGCATTGAGCAACCATTTGAGCAATGGGGGCTTGATATTATTGGTTAAATAGCACCTCATTCTTCCAAACAACATAGATACATCCTTACAGCAAAAAATTACTTCACAAAGTGGGTAGAATCAATTCCTTTAAAGGTAGCCAATTCTGATGCAATTATTGATTTCATCGATCAATTTATCATTACCAGGTTTGGTGTACCTAATGCTCTTGTTTTTGACAATGCATCTTATTTTTCTGGAAATAGTATAATGATATTTGCAATCAAAAGAGGTTTCAAATTGAAATATTCAACAAATTATTATCCAGAAGGTAATGGTTTAACTGAATCTACTAACAAAAAACTCATCAAAATTATTAAAAATACCATTGATTAGAATCAAAAGAATTGGCACAAGTCTTTAATCTTTGCACTATCGGCTGATCATATTACCCATAAAGCTTCAATAGGAACTTCACCTTTCAATCTAGTTTATGGAAAAGAAGCTGTGATACCATCAAATATAGCTCTCCCATCATTAGCTCTAGTGCAATTTATTGAGGAGAATCCTTCATCATCTATTTAGTTGATATTTTATCAAATTCTCAAATTAGAAGAAGATAGAGAGAAAGCAAAAAGTATTCATGAAAAACATCAACATCTTGTAAAATATTCTTTTGATTCCAGTTCCACCGAATCCAAAACTCTGAAAATTGGTGATCTTGTTCTGAAATGGGATAAAGCACATGAAGATAAAGGTAAGCATACCAAATTTCAAAAGATGTGGCTTGGACCATTTCAGATGGCTGAAAAGATAGGCTCATATACATTCTTACTGCAAGATTTAACAGGAAAGAGAGAATCTCTTCCTGTCAATGGGCTTATTTTAAAGAAATTATTTCCTTAAGGAGGTAACCCTTTCTTACCTGTACATATTCCTTTCTGCAATTTTTGTTTGTTTTGTAAATAAGGTTGTTAATAGTCTTTAACTGAATTTTTACTATTTGAAAATATTTTCAAAAAATACTATAAATACTTATTTTATGTAAATAAGAATTTTTACAGAAATGATTACAGTTTTGGATAGTATAAAATAAAATGTTAAACTTTCAAAATTTGTTCAAAATATTTGCATGATCTTTTGAAACCTTGAGAAAAATGTAAATCATTATAAGTTTCTTAAGCAGAGAAAGGTTATCCATAAAAAGTAAATACTTTTCCAAGCTTTGGCATTAAAAAAAAAACTCTGAAAATTGTCATCCATTAATTCTTAAGGATAAAATCATTTAACCCCATCCATTAAGGTTGTGATTTTTTAGAATGTAATTCTGAGAAATTATATGTCAAAATTAAAAGATAAGAGGTCTCATCATGAGCCTTCTTACCATGATCATAAAAAGTAATAAAATCGACATTACCAGCACTGCATAACAAAATAGGGTAATGGCCTATAATTATAAGACAAGGGGTCTCATCATGAGCTAGCTTGTGCGGTTTGATTACAACTAGTGAATGGCATTGTTATCAACTGGCTACCAAACCAGAAAAATGACTTCTTAATTAAAATAAAAAGAAGAAAAACATGAGATACAATGTATTATGAATTTATCTTTTAAAGAATTATAATATTAGTTGGATGGGACAATGAATGGTTAATGGTTAAAAGGTAACCCTATCGAGACTATGAACGTTTGGAGGCAGCAGAGGCAATGCCTATGACAATAGAGTAAAAACAAAAGCTAAAATTGGAGGAGCCCCCAAATTCATTATTATCAACCAATCAAGGTTTAAGAAAACCCAAAAATGTTTTTATTTTTGAGGATTAGAAAGAAATTGTAAGTGATTTTTTATTCTTTTTCGGAGTTAGATTTTATTTAAAATTTCTCTAAGATAGTTTTCATTATCTTTAAAACTTTTTACTTACTATAAATATACTATTCATTATATTTTTCAGATATAACTGTTTCTTCCAGTGAATCTCCAATTGTTGTATGTTACAAAAACCCTCCCCATTTCAAAATTTTAGAATAAATTTCATTTAGAAATAGGTCCCCTTTCTTTTTTAAATAGGAATAAAATACTTAGAGGATATCCGATCATTTTTAATAAAATAATAAAAAGTTCATTGATTAAAAAAGCATATATCGCATATCGCAAATCACAAATCCATATAAACAAATGCAACATTGAAAATTTCCGATCCGATAAAATATAAAGTCTTTTATCACATCAACATAATACATAAAAGTATTCATATTTAACAAAGTCTGATGTGATAAAGTAATCACAATCACAAATCAAAGGTATCTTAAGTTAACACATTTGTTTTATAAAACTCTGATGTGATGCGATGCATCGCAAATTGCATTTCGGAGGAGCAATGTTAAATGGACTTGTTTTATAAACTATGATGTGATGGACCCCATCGTAATCGCAAATCGGAAAATATCATTTGCAACTTATTTCCTTTGAAAAGAGCCGATGCGATATACCATCATCGTAATCACAAATCGAAGGAGATCATCAAATTTTATTTTTTGTCCCTTTTGAAAACTCCCGATGCGAAGGATACTTAGTGTTTGGTCTCAATCTAGTTTCCTAAACTGAGCTCATTTAATTGTCAACCAGGATTTGTAAACTACTGAAGTGAAGTGTACTGTATGTACCTAGGTGCTTGTTTCCTAATGCGTTGTGTGTAGTGTTTTGTGATGTTTTTGGTCTTTTGTGAAGATTTATGATGTTTTTGGTCTTTTGTGAGGATTATGTTTGCAGGAAAAATGCCTAGAAAGCTAGTGGAAATGAGCTGATGATTACAAACAGAGTTAAACCTAATTGATGGATAAAAAATGGCAAATGCAATTGGAAATGCGGAAAATTTGGATCTAAACTATGACTAAATAAAAGCAAAGCTTGATAATGAATTTCAAACAAATGATTCATAACCACCAAACTAAACTTGAGAAATGATAATTAAGACAACTAACTACAATGATGCAATACTTTGTCATGATTATAGATTTGAAACATATTTAGGAAAAAACATTGTTATCATCATAAGATCTTCTATTCTAAGACTAGTTCCTATCTCTATTCTGCAATTTAATTGAATGTCACAAAACCTTTCCTCAAGAGTTATTGATTTTATTGATTTCTTTCCAAAGTAGTCTTTGAGGAATAGCTTTGTTTATAAAATGATGAGGAAATTGCAGAGGTACTTCAGGCCTTAAAATGATGTTGTCTTCTGTTCCTATGGTTATAGATCAATTATAGATTTTAGAACAAGAAGAGGTTTGTGAATAATGAAGGCTATCTTGTTAATCCTAACAACTGAAGTAATCTATTGTGCAATGGATGAAAATTTGAATATGAAGTGCAAGTGCAATGAGTTAATCTAAAAATGAACTTAAGATGCCACTAATCTAAAACAATGTTGAACTATAAGTCATCATCAAACTCAAAACAAAGTAATTGACCATGAATTAAATGCAATGAAACTCCAGAGCATTCTAACTATGCTAACATGCATTATTTTATGAAGTTACACAATCTGTTTGTTCATCATTAGTGATATTTTGGAAGACTTCCTTCTTTTGGAAGAGGTAGAACAATTCTGACTGTGTAATTAGATGCAAATGCAAATATAAAGGACTGAAAGCAAATGAAAAACTAAGATATCATATCCATATCCTACTCGTCATTATGATGTCTTGGGCAAGCGTTTAAGAGCAAGAATAGAGATGATACTTAGTACAAACACACAACTAAATCATTCATTATCACGGTCATGTCTTGAACTTCTTAAGAATTTCTTGGAAGAGTTTCTTCTTGTGGAAGAGTGATTAGAACAAGTGTAACTGTGATAGTGAATAGTAAAAACTACAACTAAATCCTACAGTACCATAGCTATTCATCATTCATCATTATAATCTTTTGGAAGAGTGTCTTCTTGTGGAAGAGTTAGAATGAATGTAACTACAGTAGCTAGTTAAAACAACTATAAATTCAACTCCTAATCCTACAATACTATAGTCATTCAACATTCATCATTATAGTCTTTTGGAAGAGCATCTTCTTGTGGAAGAGTTAGAATGAGTACGACTACAGTAGCTAATTAAAACAACTATTAATTCAAATGCAAAATGTAAAGGCAGCTAGGAAACTTATCTAATTTACGCAAAATAAATCCGTGCAAGAGGCAGGGGCCCTCTACCACCTGACGGAATTCAACTCCAAATTAAATCACGCTTTCAAAATGACACGGTCTGCTCCATTAAAGATGAAATAGTTTGAACATAACACTCTGCGTCTTCAGGAATGTAGCACAGAGTCTAAACAAAATCTAGCATCAAATCTAACATAAAATCTCTAACATAGCTCTCGATCTCCCGAGTGTTTATAAAGCAAATTCACATAACAATATTTGCAACAATTCAGGGACGTTGTCTTTCCTTATCGGAATCACGTTAGGACTCTTTGAAGTGGTTGCGTGAAGAGGAAAAGACATCTGGACTGAGACAGTCCTAATAGAAGTCTTCCTTCCTAAATGTGTTCCCACGTTCAAAACCATACCCAGAATTCGTTTCTTCCTCCATGATGAGCAATGAACCATGTAGACATGACGTGGATCATGCCCATATGCGGTTTTTCTCAAGAGGCCACCTGGAACATACTCAAACATGAAGGCAGCTGCAGAATCGCCGGTTAGCTACGGAATGTCTGCATTCTGCAGCTAGTTCCAGTCAAAATGCTTAACAATGGCAAAAATCACAAAATTTAACAAGTCAGTCATGTAAATCATTCTAGAAGTAATTTTAACTATATTTATTGATCAATTGGGTTTAAGATAGAAATGGACAAGGGAAAATGAGGTAAAATGAGGTGAAGGAAAGCACAATTTTGAGGCTCAGCATACCCCCACTGCTGTCTCTTTGCATGTCCTCATGAAAGTTATCCTATGAATTCAGAGGCTTCTGCAAGGACATCTAATCCCCTTCTTCTCCTTTGTCTGGAAGCTAGAGGTCTTCTGGGTTTCCTGATAACAAGTGTGAACCTGAGGTTGGTGAGTGCCCTGATTAGCTTTTTGTTCCTTGTCTTCAACTTCTCATTGGTCCTCTCCACTTTGTCTATATGCAGGGATAAGGTTGAGTTCATATCAGTTTTGAGCTTGACTTGATCCTTGAGAATTTCATTCTCATTTTTTATGTGTCTATTCAGTAATTCTAACTCATACCTATCCCTTCTTAATATATCTATTTCAGACAGTGGAGGACTGGGGGTTCTCTCTCTGCTTTCTGAAGCTCTCCTCTCCAAAGTTTCCACATAGTCATAAATTTCCTGTTGAGCAGGGTCAATTTCAGAGGTTCCTTCATAAAATTCCTCTTCAACATCTTCTTCCATGGATGTTTCCTCATCTTCTATATCAATTACCCCTCTTTGTTTGATTTGAGTTTTCTTTAGTTTTCCCTTTAATCTGTGGCTTCTTCTAGGCTGAGAAGATCCTTCTCCTTTTTCCATGGCAGATTTCTTGATTACCTTTTCCTCCTTAAGTTGCCTCTTGATTTGGGTAAACTTCTCTAAAATGATTTCCTCACTGCTCTCTTGGACTGGTTTGTCAATTTCAACTTTTGAGGTCCTCCATTTCCTACTTCTCTTTGTAGGTTGTGGTTCAGGTGATGGTTCTTTTGCTTCTTCAAAATGATTTCTTATTAATAAATCGTCCCATGTATCATTTGTTTTAGTTAGATGATGTTCAATTAGAATTTTGACCAAACCATGATGATATAGGGTTGTCTCTAAAAATTGAACCCTTCTCTGAACACAGGAAGCCATCTTCTTCAGACTTTGAAGCAAGAAATATGGTAGGTTTAAGTCTTCCCCCAGAAAATGCATCATTAGTCTAATGTGGTAGACATAAAATGTTCCATATATACCCTCACATGTAATAAACTTTTGCAAAAGAAGTAGTATGTTTCTCC
The DNA here is from genome assembly GCA_034641835.2 of Pinus albicaulis. Classification (NCBI taxonomy): domain Eukaryota; kingdom Viridiplantae; phylum Streptophyta; class Pinopsida; order Pinales; family Pinaceae; genus Pinus; species Pinus albicaulis. Next base: position 835,755,083 of record CM076571.1, on the reverse strand, counting down.
ATTTGTTTTTCAATGCAGAGCTGGGAATTCCTTTCTTAAATACACTGACATCCATACTTGGTGATTTTAAAATTTGTTTCCAAGAGTCATTGTGGAATTCTCTATTTTTAAACCATCTCTCTCCAGTTCTGAGCAACCCTGTAGCCTCTGCAATGAAAACTTCAGTGACAGTAAATTTTACATCTCCTACTTCAACTTCGGTTCCTTGAAATGATCTTGCAAATGTTTTAGTGACTTCCTTGTGGAAGCCATTAAATTTCTCCAAAAATTGAAGCCATCCTATTTTTTGTAACATTTCTTTGCATTGTGGGTAGCCTTCTAAATATTTTGAACCCACTGGTTCAGTCCTTACAATGAAACCCATGATTACTTCTTTAATTTTCAAATTAACACTCTTTTACCCACAAAAACAATGACTTTCACTTTCGGATTGAAATGGCTTCAAGTTCTGAAATGAAAATGGCTTCAATTTTGGAATATCATACCTTTGATTTATAGTGGCAACAGCTTCAAAACCTCGGGCTGATATGCCTCTGTTGACGATGAAAACATCTTCAAAACTTCGGTTGATATATCTCTGTTGACATTTAAACTTTGGATTGATATGTCTTTGTTTAACAGTGACAACCGGCTTCAACTTCTTCACTGCAATACCTCTAGCTTTTGGTAGCAATTGGTTTCGAATTCGACACTGCAACACCTCTATCTTCTAGTGACAAAAGACTTTAAACTCCACACTGCTACACTTCTGTGTTTATAGTAAGAATGCTCAAACTTTGCCCACAGTGATACTTTGTATACCCACGGAATCAAATGGCTTCAAATTCTCACGCTGTTATGCTTCCAAATTTACCCTTTTGCTCTGCTCTGAGTTTACAATGCTCAACGTTATTCAAACTGATATCCTTTGGCTCTGCTTCTCGGTGATAATAATATCTCTGTCTTCGGAATGGAATGCCGGCTACAGAATGAAGTTATGGCAGTGGTCACGGAATGAAGTAATGGAGTGAGGTGGAGGGAATGTATTAATGATTGAAAAGATGGCAGAGGATTTTACGACGGCAGAGGAAATCATCATTGAATGATTTGGTTAAGAGACATGGAGAATTCAAATACCTCGGCCATTTTTTAACCGCTTAAATGATATCGGATATGAAATTTGAAATGGAAGATTTTAATCCAAAGTTTGTAGAGGGTTTGTTGGTGTTGATCAATAAAAACAATTAAAACAACCTTTTCGAACAATCCATAACTAAACTATGCTAAAATTTTATGAAATGCCATTATAATTTAAACTTGTTACCTCTGCCTTTCATTTGATTTCTTTTGTAGTCTTTGTCTTCTCTGCTCACTTTTGGAAGAGTCTTCATAATCTTCTTGATGCTTTTGATTCATGGATACACTGGGTCTTTTTGTCGCAATTCTAATGTCTGCTGATTGATGCCTTCAGGGTTTGTAGCTGTAGAAAGATTGTCCGGCTGCAGAAAGGCTGATCAGCTGCAGAATGTCTACTGAGCTGCAGAATGTTCCTGTAGAGCACTTTAATCATGAAAATGGAGTGTTTTTGGAATATGGGTGAAATGTTATGTGGTATGAATGAAAATGGATGATGGATTATGATATGTATGAAGTGGATGATGAAATGGAATGGATTCAGTTTATGAAATGGAGTGAAAGAACATAAGAACTGTACTGCAATTCATGACATGTTTTATTCACTTACAGCAAGACATCAAATTTTATATTTTGTCATGAAAATGAGATGGATGGAAGATGAAATGAGATGAATGAAATGTGGAATGGAGTGAAATATGAATGGTGAAATGAAATGGAGTATGGATGAATGAGTAAATGGAGTGAAATGAAATGAAATGAATCATAAGCACTATGGAACTGAACTTATGATTTTTGTAACAGCTGCTTCAAAAAACAAGAATGGGAAAAGTTAGAGTGTCAGAGAGACTCTGATTTTCACCCTATCTTTTCTGTATAAACATGCCAATCAATGATTGGTTTTCATGTTTATACCTTTTATTTTTTCTTTTTTTTTTATTTTTATTTTTATTTTTTTTTATTTTTCAAAAAGAACTGCTTCAGAAAATTTAATCAAGTTGATGAAGAAGAGAGACTCTTCTTCATTAACTTCACATCATTACTTCCTTGGAACTTCTTGACAAACTCTTCCCTTGAGAGTGGCTTGTGGTATAGCTTCAGTCTATGACCATTCACAAGAAAAGTGACCTTTTCTTCATCTATAGTTCTGATTTTGACTGCCTCATTATCAAAAATTTCAACAATTTCATATGGCCCAAGCCAATGTGTCTGAAATTTCCCTTGAAAATCTTTGAATTTTGAATCAAACAAGAGAGCCCAGTCACCCTCTTTGAATTTCTTCTCCTTGATGTACTTGTCATGCCATCTAGCCCTTTGTTGTTGGACTAGACTTGTTTTCTGAACTGCATCTTGTCTGATCTCATCCAATTCATTAATTTGCTCCAGTCTATGCTTTTGTGCCTCCGTTAGATCAAGTCCTAGCTGAACTGCCATCTTGAATGTTTGAATTTGGAACTCTATAGGAAAAAAAACTTGCTTTCCATAAACAAGCTCATAAGGAGTATGGCCTGTTGTGTTTCTCCATGTAGTTCTATAGGCCCACAAGGCTTCAGGAAGCCTATCTACCCACTCTCTTCTATGTAGATGAACAGTCTTTGTTAGGATTCCTTCAATGACCTTATTAGTGGATTCCACTTGACCATTTGCTTGTGGATGATAAGGAGTAGATGTTCTATGTCTGATTTTGTACTTCTCCATCATTTGCTCCATTAGCCTTGATGTAAATTGAGCTCCTTGATCTGTAACAATTTCCCTTGGGACACCAAAACGAGTAAAAATATCCTCAAAAAGAAAAGTAACTACAGATGATTCATTAGCAACAAGTAATGGTTTAGCTTCTACCCACTTAATAACATAATCAGTGCAAACTAATATATATTTCTTTTGTCTTGATGGAGGACTAATAGGCCCTACAAAATCCAAAGCCCATTTTTCAAACGGTTCAATGTCTACCTGAGGTTGTAATGGCATCTCACCTGAAGGAGAAGGTTTCCCTACCCTTTGGCAACTGTCGCACCTTTTGACATACTCCTTTGCATCTTTAAACAAATATGGCCAATAATATCCTAAATTAAGGATCTTATAGGCTATCCTCTTATCTGCAAAGTGTCCGCCACAAGGTTCATCATGACATGCCTTGAGAATTTTAGGCATCTCATCTTCACGAACACACCTTCTAATGATCAAATCTGGACCTGTCTTGTACAACTCATTAGCGACCCATGAATATCTTGCACTATCATTAATGATTTTTCTTTTATCCCTTGCATTCATAATTGGAGGAAATTTTACTGAAACTAAATAATTGGCAATATCAGCAAACCATGGAGTTTGAGTAGAGATTGCAAAAATATATTCATCAGGAAATTGATCTTCAACCGGAGTGTCATCTTTGATATTTTGAATTCTAGACAGGAAATCAGCCACAGTGTTTTGTTTTCCAGGCCTATCTAGAATAGTAATGTTGAATTCTTACAATAATAACAACCATCTTATAACTCTGCCATTAGTAATTGATTTATTCATTAAATATCTAATTGCAGAATGATCAGTGTGAACAAAAGTTTCATAGCCTGTTATATAGTGTCTAAACTTGTTTATGGCATGAACAACAGCTAAAAACTCTTTTTCAGTTACAGTATAGTTTAACTCTGCGGGAGTCAAATTTTTACTGATATAATAGATGGCATAGGGAATTAAATATTTCTGTCCCAATACTGCTCCTAGAGCTGTATCGGAAGCATCTGTCGAGATATGAAAAGGTAACTTCCAGTTAGGTCCCCTTAATATAGGTGCTTTAGAAATTTTGGTTTTCAGGGTTTCAAAAGCTAATTGGCAATCAGAAGTCCACTTAAATTCACAATCTTTGGTGAGTAATTTGAAGAGTGGAGATGCTATTTTGGTGAAGTTTTCTATAAATCTTCGATAGTACCCTGTAAAACCTAGAAAACTTCTAACATCTCTTTGACAACTTGGAATGGATAGGTTAGAAATGACTTCAACTTTTGCCTCATCAACTCTAATCCCATCCCCTGAAATGTGGTACCCTAAAACAATACCTTCAGTAAACATCATAAAACATTTTTCATGACTAAGTGAAAGGTTTGCTTCTTGACATCTTTTTAAAACTTTTTCCAAGTTTTCTAAAGCCTCTTCAAATGTGTCCCCATAAACTGTGAAATCATCCATGTACACCTCTACACAGTCATGTATTAGATCAGAAAAAATTCCTAATACTGCCCTTTGGAATGTTGCGGGTGCATTGCATAATCCAAATGGCAATACTCGGTAGGCATAGGTACCCCAAGGATAAGTAAATGTGGTTTTATCTTGGTCTTCAAGTGCTACTTGGATTTGATTGTAACCACTAAACCCATCTAAGAATGAAAAGTACTTTTTGCCAGCTAATGTATTTAATACTTGATCTATGAAAGGTAAGGGAAAATGGTCTTTAAGAGTAGCTTTATTCAGTTCTCGGTAGTCAACACACACCCTCCATTTTCCATTTTTCTTTGGCACAATTACCAAAGGAGAAACCCACTGACTATCTGAAATAGGATAGATGAAATTAACATTTAACATTTTTTGCAATTCTTCCTTGACAATTTCCCTAAGATTTGGATTCATCCGTCTTTGAGGCTGTCTGATTGGTTTGCAATTTGCCTCTATATAGATGTGATGAGTACAAGTCTTAGGACTTATCCCTTTCATGTCAGTGTATTCCCATGCATATGCAGAAGAATGTCTCTGTAATACTTTGACTAACTCTTCTTGTTGAGATTTTTCTAGGTTTTTATTTATATTCAAAGTTTTGCCTGGAGAAATTTCACTTGTAGAGCTGCCAAATTTGTCCATAGAATGAAGATACATCTGCCTAGATGACAAAAATTCAATATTGGATCCCTCCTGAAATGATTCATGTTTATGTTCTGGAGAAGATTCAAAGTTTTCTAGAGTATTCAGAATTTGATTATCTTCACTAATTTCTGAAATTGTGAAGAGTGGTTGTAAATATTCTTCATCCTCTATCCATTGAGTGTCATCTAGATCTGTAATTGTCCTAGCCGGAGGATATAAAGTGAATTTCTTTGTTGAAATACCATCAGAAATATACATATCACCGGACCTACAACTAATAAAAGCATCAGCTGTAGCCAACCAAGGTCTTCCTAATATCACAGGATGGCCTCCTAGATTATTCTTAGGAGTTAGGATCATGAAATCCACAAGGTATTCCCAAGAATCTAAGGACACTGGAATGTCTTCTATTACCCCATCTGGTTTGATCACAGATCTATCCGCTAATTGTAATAGTGTGGGTGTAAAGAGAAGATTAGGAAGTTTCAGTTTGTCCATGATTTGTCTACTCATGATGTTTATTGCTGCTCCTAAATCAATGAGTGTGTTTTGAATTTCAATTCCGTTGATGTGAATTTTGACAACTGGATTTCCTGGGTCAAGGTACTTTGGAATAGTAATCTTTCCCATCATAATGTCTGCTATTTGTCCTACCAGTTGAATTTTCTTGGTTTCTCTTATTCTTTTCCTTGTTGTCTTCATACTCAACTCCTTTATTGTTTTGGCTAAAATTGGGATTTCCTTGATGGCTTGCAATAATGGAATTTTAATGCAAATATTTCTCAATTCATCTAAGAAATCATAATTAGGCACCATGATCTGTTTTTCTACACCTCTATCAATTTGTAATCTTTCCGGAAAAGGAGGTATAGAAGTAGATGTGGATGGTTGCTCTAATACAGGAGTTGGATTTATTGGATCTTTTTGTTTTAGTTTTTCAATGTTTTGGTCTTGAAAGGATGTGTCTTCCTCAAGACTTTTATTAACCCGTAGGGAGTCTTCCTTAGAATTATCTTGTTCTTGTATGATCACAGAAGGTTTCCTCTTCTCATGTATCCTTCCAGACCTAAGTTGAACATCACTAAGGTCTAGAGGAGTAATTAAATAAGTTGGAAATTGTTGTCCTTCTATCATGTATGTATTCTGAGGGTTCTTATTATTGGGGTTTGGTATGGGCTGAGCTGGCAATTGATTGGACTTTTGAGGGAATGGTAATGGAAGTGGTTGATTTTGATGTGGTTGGTTCTGATGATGTTGTTGAGGATTTTGTTGAGAATTTTGAGGAAAATTTTGTTGAGGATTTTGAGGATAAAAATGTGGATATGGTGGATAAGATGGTGGATACTGATAATATGGAGAGTATCTTCCATAGGGACTTTGTGTTCCTTGTGCCCAAGATTGAGATTGATTTTGAAATTGGGGCCAAGGTTGCTGCCAGGAATTCCAAGGTGGAGGTTGATTATACATTTGATCATGGAATCCTTGTGTCTGAGGTCCCTTCCAAGGTCTTCTAGATACAAAGCTAAGAGATTCTGTGAGGTCTGTAGGAGTTTCCTCTTGAAAGACAGCTTTGAGACCAGGAAGAGAAGGACAGTTCTTGGTCTCATGTTTTTCAGAACAAATGACACAAGTCTCTACAACTTTTACATCTAAAGGACACTCTCTTAAGGCATGTTTCTTTCTACATTTGGGACAAAAGATTGCCAAGGCATCAGATTCAGCCTTTTTCTTGTTTTGTATCTTGAGGGTGTCTATTTGTTCACTAAGACTCCCTACGATGTTAGACTTAAAATCATCAAGCATATGTCCTATTTATGATCTACTTACTGTCCCAGAAGCATATTTACTTGCCCTTGCAAGAGCAGGATCTCTTGGACCTTTGGCAGTTTTAGATTTTCCTCTTGAAAGGTTGATACATAACTCAGATATTTCTGGTAATGTGAGTTGTGATATATCCCCTTTTCCCATCATGTTTAAGATATCCAACCATTCATCCCTAATTGTTTTCAACAAAAGAGCTTTTAAGGTGTCTTGATCTAGATTTTCCATTTTTGCCCTTTTTATGTTGTAATGAAATCTTTCCAACAAATCTTCCAAATTTTCATCTTCTTTTTGTAACATCTTGAACAATTCTTCCTTATGATTAACCGGCATACAATAATCCAAGTATCTCTCTAGAAATGCTTGTTTCATGTCTTCCCATGTTCTAATAGAGCTACTGATTAGACTCATAAACCACTTCAATGTTGCTCCCTTCAAAGTTGAAGGAAATAATTTCAGTTTTTGAGCATCTTGTAGATAGTCATAAGTCCTACACAGCACTTCAAATTCGAATAAGAAAGTTTCAGGATCTTTAGTTTTAAGTCCATAGAAGTTTGGAAGGACAGAGGGTGAAATATTTTTCATGGTTGTATTGGTGTCTTCATCAAGTATAGGGAACCCAAAAGAGCTTCCTATTCTACCTCTTCCTCCATCTACACCTCTACCTCCTTCTCCTCTTCCTCCTTCTCCTCTACCTCTACCCCTACCTCCACCTCCAAATAAGGTGTGTTCTCCATTAAAAACTCCTCCCCCTCCTTCTTCTGCCATGGTTGACTCTCCTGTGGAAGTAGAAAGGTTTGTGTTCTTAACAGGAGTTTTTAGTTCTTCTTCTATGGCAGGTTCAGTGGATGAAGTGGAAGGTTTTTCTAATGAAATAGGTGACCTTAGATCTTCTAGAAGTCCAGGATCAGTAAAGGATGGAAGATTGGTTTGAGTTGAAGGTGTACTAGCTCTGGATCTAGATGAAACAAGTGGTGTTCTAGAAATCAAACTTCTGCCTCTGCTGCTTATAAATCTTCCCCTTGAATCTCTCTCCCTACGCATAAAATTTTTTTTGGATGTTAAGAAACAAAGGTTACCTAGTTTTCACTTCCCCGGCAACGGTGCCAAAATGTTTGGTCTCAATCTAGTTTCCTAAACTGAGCTCATTTAATCGTCAACCAGGATTTGTAAACTGCTGAAGTGAAGTGTACTGTATGTACCTAGGTGCTTGTTTCCTAATGCGTTGTGTGTAGTGTTTTGTGATGTTTTTGGTCTTTTGTGAATATTTATGATGTTTTTGGTCTTTTGTGAGGATTATGTTTGTAGGAAAAATGCCTAGAAAGCTAGTGGAAATGAGCTGATGATTACAAACAGAGTTAAACCTAATTGATGGATAAAAAATGGCAAATGCAATTGGAAATACTGAAGTTGGATCTAAATTATGACTAAATAAAAGCAAAGCTTGATAATGAATTTCAAACAAATGATTCAAAACACAAACTAAACTTGAGAAATGATCACTAAGACAACTAACTTACAATGATGCAATACTTTGTCCTTGATTAGAGATTTGAAACATATTTAGAGGAAAAACATTGTTATCATCATAAGATCTTCTATTCTAGAACTAGTTCCTATCTCTATTTTGCAATTTAATTGAATGTCACAAAACCTTTCCTCAAGAGTTATTGATTTTATTGATTTCTTTCCAAAGTAGTCTTTGAGGAATAGCTCTGTTTATAAAATGATGAGGAAATTGCAGAGGTACTTCAGGCCTTAAAATGATGTTGTCTTATGTTCCTATGGTTATAGATCAATTATAGATTTTAGAACAAGAAGAGGTTTGTGAATAATGAAGGCTGTCTTGTTAATCCTAACAACTGAAGTAATCTATTGTGCAATGGATGACAATTTGAATATGAAGTGCAAGTGCAATGAGTTAATCTAAAAATGAACTTAAGATGCCACTAATCTAAAACAATGCTGAACTATAAGTCATCATCAAACTTGAAACAAAGTAATTGACCATGAATTAAATGAAATGAAACTCCGGAGCATTCTAACTATGCTAACATGCATTATTCTACGAAGTTACACAATCTGTTTGTTCATCATTAGTGATATTTTGGAAGAGTTCCTTCTTTTGGAAGAGGTAGAACAATTCTGACTGTGTAATTAGATGCAAATGCAAATATAAAGGACTGAAAGCAAATGAAAAACTAAGATATCATATCCATATCCTACTCGTCATTATGATGTCTTGGGCAAGCGTTTAAGAGCAAGAACAGAGATGATGCTTAGTACAAACACACAACTAAATCATTCATTATCACGGTCATGTCTTGAACTTCTTAAGAATTTATTGGAAGAGTTTCTTCTTGTGGAAGAGTGATTAGAACAAGTGTAACTGTGATAGTGAATAGTAAAAACTACAACTAAATCCTACAGTACCATAGCTATTAATCATTCATCATTATAATCTTTTGGAAGAGTGTCTTCTTGTGGAAGAGTTAGAATGAATGTAACTACAGTAGCTAGTTAAAACAACTATAAATTCAACTCCTAATCCTACAATACTATAGTCATTCAACATTCATCATTATATTCTTTTGGAAGAGCATCTTCTTGTGGAAGAGTTAGAATGAGTACGACTACAGTAGCTAATTAAAACAACTATTAATTCAAATGAAAAATGTAAAGGCAGTTAGAAAACTTATCTAATTTACGCAAAATAAATCCGTGCAAAAGGCAGGGGCCCTCTACCACCTGACGGCATTAAACTTCAAATTAAATCACGCTTTCAAAACGACATGGTCTGCTCCATTAAAGATGAAATAGTTTGAACATAACACTCTGCGTCTTCAGGAATGTAGCACAGAGTCTAAATAAAATCTAGCATTAAATCTAACATAAAATCTCTAACATAGCTCTCGGTCTCCCGAGTGTTTATAAAGAAAATGCACTTAAAAATATTTGCAACAATTCAGGAACACTGTCTTTCCTTATCGGAATCACGTTAGGACTCTTTTGAAGTGGCTGCGTGAAGAGGAAAAGACATCTGGACTGAGACAGTCCTAATAGAAGTCTGCTTCCCTAAATATGTTCCCACGTTCAAAAACCGTACCCAGAATTCGTTTCTTCCTCCATGATGAGCAACGAACCATGTAGTCATGACGTGGATTATGCCCATATGCGGATTTCCTTAAGAGGCCACCTGGAACATACTCAAACGTGAAGGCAGCTGCAGAATCGCCGGTTAGCTACGGAATGTCTGCATTCTGCAGCTAGTTCCGGTCAAAAATGCTTTTCAATGGCAAAAATCACAAAATTTAGCAAGTCAGTTATGTAAATCATTCTAGAAGTAATTTTAACTATATTCATTGATCAATTGGGTCTAAAATAGAAATGGACAAGGGAAAATGAGGTAAAATGAGGTGAAGGAAAGCACAATTTTGAGGCTCAACACTTAGTCTCTATTTTATCGTTATTTTATACTGCGCATATGTTATTTATTCATCACAATCGCAAAATTCAAAAGGAAAGTGTTATATTCTCATTTCAAGATCGCCGATCTCCGATTGTACGTTTATTATTAAATAGGAAATCAAATGAATGATGGTGATTGATTCTATTTTGAATGCGTGAGTGTGACCCTCATAGAGGGAATTTCAGTTTAAACACAGAGTTAATAAATTAAAATCAACGAATAAATATTTTCATATAGCTGTCTCCTTACTTAATTTTTACCGTGTCTGAAAGGTTTTCTCCTTTGCAGAACCACAGAATACCCAATCCTTTTGTTCACCGAGCAAGTGAAATGTTATCAGATGACAAAATGTCTAAGAGAGCTAATAAAGCAAAGGTCGCTGCCGCTGCAAATTTCCTTGCTATTACCATGGTACCAAAAGAAAAACCAACGAAAATTAAGCTAGTTACAGACACATCATGCCAAGGTCTTGGAAAAATCTCTTGGGAAGATTTATATAACTTAATTGAAAAATAAAACCCTAAAGTCACTGAGGTCAAGGCGACAGTTCCTGATGAATAAGACTCAGATTCTAATTCTGAGACTCCTCTTAAAGTGCTTTCAAATTCATTCCTTCATAGAATTGCAGCTTGGGAAAACATTTTCCCCTACTATGATGTAATTCGGTGGGTGATAGAAAATGTCACCATCCAAAACAATACATTTGTTTCAGCTGCTGGAACAATATTTGGGTCTTTCAGAGCAGAGGACATAAAGGCAATGTACCATCTTCCAGACCCTCAGAAATTCTACAACAAAGCCTTCATTAACGATTTTGCTGCAAGCAATGAGACTCAGTCAAAACCAATCAGAGAATGGAGAAGAGCTCCAGAGAAACATAAAACTGAATCATTAGGTATGTACTCTGTAGAGTCTCTTTCGTCCCCATATTGTTATGTTGTCGCGATGATGTGTAGGCTTTTCAGAAACGACAATTCTACAATATTTTCAATCCAAATGGTACCCTTAATTCATTCTGCTGTTAATTTTGAAATAATGGACTGGTCAGTTATCCTTTCAGACAAGATAGCCAATAGAATCCTAGACTGTAGAAAGGATAAATATATAGGAAATACGACCCCATTTTACTTTTGTGCCTACATTTTAGATGCCCTATGTTTTAATTCAGAATTCCTCATTTTAGGTTGGAAATGGACCCCCCGGGATTCTGCTCCTATACATATTTATCATAATCTCTTGTGGAAGGTCCATTTTAAAAGTCATGTATACAGAATTTGTCATGGTTTTCTAATTCCTGTCTATCAAAACATTTTTAACCAATTTCCTCCCCAGCTCTCTAAAAATGCAAAGACTGATATATCCCATATTGGTTACTGGTTTGGAGAAGAGAAATTTACCTATGTCAGAGTTTTTGGGAGCATTGTGGAGCCCCATATTTTACCTCTGTATGTTCATGACAAACTGTTAGCACAGAAAATTTCTTACTAGTTAACAGTATAAGATATGTCAACTGTGGGAATTATACTCTTAATGACTTCAGACATGCTGAGAAGGAAGTCATTAAAATAAGGGATCTTAAGCTCTCAACAGTCCCAAGAAGGCAGTATGACTCGAAAAAGGTAGCATTTGATTTCACAACTTCAGTTTCAATCACTCGGTTTGAGCATGAACCCGATGAGTTTGATGATTTATTTGTTTCTATTGATAAATTTTACCAAGTCTATAACTTGGCTAAATCCAAGTTTCAGACTAAAGATATGAATAAATTCATGCTGTTTCGGAGCCAGACACTACTAAAATCTCCTCTCGACCAGTTAAGAATTCCTTCGCAAGAATCTAAAAATATAGAAACAGAGCATAAGGAAAAATAAGATGCAGTTAACAAAGCAGGAAAAGAATCATCTACCAGTAAGGGTAATGTACAAACTGAGAAAGTAATCACAAGTGGCAAACTTGATGTGCAAAAGGAGAATATTGGTAGTAAAACTGATGTACATATTGAGAAAGGAACTACAGTTCAGACAGAAAAGGAAAACATAGGCATTCAGACCAATATGTAAACTGAGAAAGAAAACACAGGCAACAAGGCTAATGTACAGACAGAAAAAGAAGATATTGGTAATAAGCCAAATAATCAACTTGAAAGAGAAAAGACCACTGAGAATGTGGTGGATTCTACTGAAGCTATTGTTTCTTCCCATTTTCTAAGTTGATATGAGCAATTCGATCAACAAATAGGATTACAAAATAATCCTCAAGTTGAAATTCTGAAAGATCAAGATATGGAAATCATTCCTGAGCATCCTACAAAAGAAATTGTGTTGAAAGTAGAAGAAATTCTTCCTCTATATATATTTTATTGTCCTAAGCATAGAGTTTTTGTTAGGAAACAGAGGAAAAGAAGAAGAACAGATCAAGAATCACTTTCAACCTCACAACTTGAAATTATGAACATTGTCTGGAAAAATACTGAGGTGAATCCTTCAGAGGATCTCACCAAATTGTCACAATATGTAGGCGCCTATAGTGCAACCACTATAGATAAAGCTTCTAAAGTCACCCAAATGATGAAACAAAAGGACGTACAGATAGCTATATTGGAGGAACAAGCAATAGCAAATGATCAAAATATTATGTAGTTGGAACAGCAGTTACAAAATGAAGAGCTCAAATCTAAACAGTTGGAAGAGAAACCTGGTACTGAAAAGAAAAATATTGATCAACAGGCTTTGAATAAGCAACAACAGTTAAGTCAAGAGGTGGCAAAGTTACAAACCCTACCGCAAAATGAGAAAACTGCTAAGGTTGAGCAAGAAAAAAAATTCCAGGAAAGATTGGACAAATTTAGGGATTATCCTAAATTGGATAAAACTAAAGCTCTTGAAATAAGTAAACTATTGTCTCAACAGCTGAATGAACTGTGTCAAAAAATGGCACAAGCCGAGCCCTTGTGTGAAATAACATCATCTTTAATAGATGAAGGAGTCAACTTCAGGCTCGAATTTGATAATGCAGATGAGAAAATTTTTGAATTTCTTTCATGGCAAGACTCAGAGCAAGGAAGGAATGCAAACCTTCCCAGGATTGAGGAAAGACACAAAGAAATTATGTTTGTTGAATGGGAAAAGCTATTGATAAAAGGAGAAATAGCCACATCAAGAGCCAAAACTATGATCAATAATATAACACTGTTGGTTAATGATAGCTTATATGCCACCAATTTAATTTGAGATTGTATCATAGGTAAATTACCAAAGGTAAAAGAGACTGATTCTTAGTGGAAGCAAGAACTAGTCAATAAGAATCGGCAAATCAGCAAACTTCAAGGAATTTCATGGGATATCATGTGGACATATCTAATCAAGCCACCCATTCAGCAAATGGCAATTAAATGTCTTTCCAATGCCATTAGTTGCATCATTCCAGATTTTTCTGATGCCACGTATACTAGTGAGTTACATTCGAGGCTAAGTCATCCAATAGAGGTTAAATATATGCTCAAAATTTGCCACCTCAGCGCATTGAATGCAACAAAAAATCAATGAATCTGTTTCATTTTAATATCGCAAGTCTATTTCTAGATTTCTGATGATAGATTGTAGCAATAATTTTAGTTATTTTGTTTTATTAATTTCGTATTTAAACCCCTTCCATGCATTTGAGAAGGGGTCCTGAATTTGTAATACTTTGGCTTGGATGTTACATTTTTGTACTCCATCGACTACTTTACTTTTATAAAGGATCGTGCATCCTGTGGTTTATGGAAAATTATCTCTAAGAATTTCATTTATGTACCTTGGATTTTGTTTTACATTGAAGCACTCGATCAAGATATTGAATTGCATCAAGGAAAAGTATCAAGATGAATCCGGTATTTCTATCAATTTACTGTCATTTTTCTTATGTTATGAGATATTCTCTTTAAATTTACTATCATTTATATGTACTTTCTTTACAAATATTTCTTTATACATATCATTTATGAGTGTATAGAAATATTCATCTCTCATAGTATATGCAAATGATATATAAAATGATGAATGCAATGTGTTATTATAACTCTGTTTAATTTCTTAAATAGAGTTATCATTATTTGATACTGCATATTTCAATTAAATTATAATAATTTTTTATGGTTATTGGTTTGATTGAAACAATCTTAAAGTTGTATTCATATTTGACACCTGGGTTAGCTTTAGAATAATTTATAAGTTATAGATTAGATTAGATAGATTATTTCAGTCATTTAGTTTCATTATCCACTCATACAATCATTCCATCACCAACCCATTAGTTATTAGGAAACTGGTCCTATAAATCCAGTCAGAGCCACCACACCAAATGGAAAAGGAGCTGTCTTAAGGTTCCAACCGGGTGGTTTTCCCCCAATGTTTGAAGCAGCGATTTTCAAGGCTTCAACACATCCAAAATTAACAAGTATACGAATATCATAGTGAAGGGAGTTTAGCATAATTTCGGTTATGTGTTGGCTTCAAATACAATATTTCATTTTTCTAACCATAATCTTATAGGAAAAGAATTTAATTAGGTTGTGTTTGCTAAATCTATCTGGAAACCAATCGGAAAGGAATATTTTTGGTAAGATACCTACTTTTGAGGAGTTAGACTTGTTTATAAAAAAAATTGGCAGAGATATTCCTATAGAGATTTCTCAATTTACCATGTTAGTCTCTTTTGATGTTTCTTTTAATAAAATTTGTGGACCAATCCCCAAAGGAACACAATTTGACATCTTTATTGCAAACTCATTTGAAAGGAACAAGTACCTGTGTGATAATCCTTTACAAGTGTGTAATGAGAAGCAAAATCAAACTACAAGCATAAATTTGTGGACCAATCCCCAAAGGAACAGAATTTGACACCTTTATTGCAAACTCATTTGAAAGGAACAAGTACTTGTCTGATAATCCTTTACAGGTGTGTAATGAGAAGCAAAAGAAAACTACACACATTAATGTTTACGAGGATGGATGAAACATGTGGATGAACATATATGGTTGATTGCAATGGGGTTGGGAGCAGGGATTGGATTTGGTGGCATTATTAGTGTCATGGAACCATGAGACAAAGATAAAGTTAGATTATGGACACTGGTTTCCAAAATCGTTTTATGAAATGTAACAATCTTTAAGTAATGTATAAGTTTATCTTCCCAAATTATACAGCCAAAAAATATTACATTATAATAACGTATGTGGAAAATACAAATGTATCAAAAAAAAGTTTTTTTGGTTTATAAATAATCTTTATAGAAATATAGTATTTACAATAATATATATATATATATATATATATATATATATATATATATATATATATATATAATTTCATTGTTATTGCCAATTTATTTTGAGAATGATCATATTTTATGTTAATAAACAGAAGAAATTATGTTAGAATTTGGTGAAGTGTAAAAAATTATTTGGATTCTTATGACCATTTGTTTTAGTTTATTATTTCTAAATTATAAATAAAGATTATAATGTTGAATTATAAATTCATTATATTATTTCTAAATTTATTAGAGTTATATATATCTATATATATATATATATATATATATATATATATATATATATATATATATATAATTAGGACAGATGTTAATGGTTGGGTAATTATTTGAGATTTAAAATAAAGATAAAAAATAAATAAATATTTTTTTTAAAAAAATTAGTGTAGTTTATACTAAATATGATTTTTTAATATTTTAACAATATAATCGATTAAATTTTGTAATTGGATAAATATTTGAGATTTATAATAAAAAAAATTAAGATAGAAAATAAATAAATAAAAATTAAGTTATATGAAGAATTGGTAGAGCTTATACTAAATATGATTTTTAAGTGATTTTAACAATATATATGCTTTTTTTTTGCAATTTTTTAGATTACAAACTGGTCTTATGAATAGAGAGCACACCATTTTTGTATTAATAACAAATCAATTTCATTCATTTATAAATTTTAATATTACTTAAATATCAATAAAAATAAATAATAATAATAATATTTTTATTTTCAACTTATTAATATAAAAATATAATAAAGTAATATATTGCTAAAATAAACCACGATAAAATAAAATATTATTATTAATATAAGACCATAATATTATTTAAATATCAATCAAATTAAATAATAATAAAAATAATTTTATTTTAACTTATTAATATAAAATATAATAAAATAAAATATTATTAAAATAAACCATGATAAAATAAAATATTATTATTAATATAAGGCCATAATATATAGTTATAATTATGATTATAATTAGTTGTTGATGTTACATATTGAAAGATAATTAAACTTGATGATAAATTTGTCATTAATCATGGTCAACAGGTACATGAGTAGAGGCAACTAATTTGGTAATGAATGTGTCACTAGATAAAGAGGAAGTAATTATATGTAAAACAACAATTAACCATGAAAAACATTATTAAAAAAAAAAAAATTCATATATATTCATATTATATTTCCATTTTCCAAATATTTTTATTAATACAAATTAGTCATTTATGATTTTTATGAGGAACAAAGTTATGAGGATTAACTTGATTGGTAAAGTTTCATTGTTAAAGCATGTTTTTTATTGAGAAGTAATGGGTTCAATTCTTGATAGACTCGGGGTTTGTGGTTGAGCTAATAGGAAGTGAATATTACATGGATGTAGTGGTCCTTGATGTCTGGGTGATCTTTGAACTTCGTGATCCACCTAGATGAAACATATTTTCATGAGGGAAAATCCTTATAGATATCTAACAATATGAATATGTGAAAAGTTAAAGAAAAGAATGAATTCAAGATTTATATTAAAACATAGTTTTTTAAGAATATAATATATTTTAAAATTATATTAAAAGAAATTAAAATATTAGTTCATGCGATGATTTAATTAGCGATTGTCGTGTTATGAAGTATTATTTAAACCATGATATTCAAGGTTTAAATCCCCTGTGTGTAAAGCCAAAAAAAAATACTTAAAAATATTTTATTTTTTATTCATACAACAGTGGAAGTTTTTATCTCCATTGGGCCTCCATCTCCTAGAGGTAAAGTCAAGACCCAAGGACTCTTAGGACCTGAAGAGAGAGATTTGGAGAATATTAGGGAATTGGATACAAAAATTAACATAGTTTTCATGTACATATTTAGAAAAATAAATTATTATAATGATTGTGGTAGTAATAGGATATTATAAAGGAAATCTGGTCAAGGAAAGTAGAGTCAATTAGATCAATAATTTTGACTAGGTAATAGGAGGTTTAGATAGATGTATTGGGGTGGACCAAGTTAGTCAAGCTAAAAGAGTTTATTTGTAGAGTAACAAGGTTAATTTGAATGAGCTAGTTCTAGCATATAAGAATGAGCTACCAAATATTATTGGGATACCTCTAAATTTATGAGCTTTTCTGCTGGGAAACCAAACATTCCACCACAAACTTTTGAATATCAGATTTAAGGCCATCCCAAAAAAATTCTTTCTTCACCCTATGGTAAGTTTTTAAAAATCCTGAGTGTCCTCCTAAAGGAGAAGTGTGCAATTATAGAAGAATCTTTTGTTTTAGTTGGGAACCGTAGCAAAGATATAAAGCGATCATAGAACCATAAGGAATCATTTTTCCAACTAAATGTATCGGATGTCATTGGATCTTGCCTTTTAGATGAGTGTCCATACATCTTTGTCCTTCTTCCATTCATCTCTTGCTTGTTATCCAATACTGTTGGATAATAGAAATGTACAAATCAATGCTTCCACCTCTTCATTCTTTCTTGAGAGTGCATACGCAACAACATTAAGCTTCCCTTTTTTGTAGATGATTTCAAAGTCATAACCCAACATCTTTGTAACCCATTTTTGCTGTTCTTCTGAAGATAATATTTGTTCCAAAAAGTGTTTAAGGCTATCATGATCATTTTTTACCTTGGAGTGTCTTCCCATTAGGTAAGGTCATCATTTCTTTAGTGCATGTAGTATTGCCAACATTTCCTTCATAAATGAGTTTATGTAAATACTTTCCTTTGATTGGATGACTTTCCAAAAGTAATGGGTCTTCCTTCCTGCATTAAAACAACACCAATTCCATTTCACGAGGCATCACATTCCCTGATAAAGGTTTTTGTAAGGTACGAATTGTAGCTAAGACTGGTGCTAGGCACATTGCCTCTTTAAGATGTTCAAAGGCCATAGTTGCTTCAGGAGTCCATCAAAATGCATCTTTCTTCAATAATGTTGTTATAGGTGCTGCTATTCTCCCATAATTCTTAACAAAATTACGATAATACCCTGTTAACCCGATAAATCCTCGCAACTACTTTATGGTTGTGGGGACTTTCCATTCCTTAATGGCTTTAATTTTGTTAGGGTCTACTTTAACACCTTCGTGAGATACAATATGACCCAGATATTCCACTTCTTGTACTCCAAAGAACCATTTGGATATTTTTTCATATAATTGTTTCTCCTGCAATAGTTTGAGCACCTTTTCAACATGTTCAACATGATCCTTCCAAGACCTGCTATAGATTAGTATATCATCAAAAAATACCAGCACAAATTTTCTAAGAAAGGGTTTGAAAATGGAATTCATCAACCCTTGAAATGTAGAAGGTGCATTGGTAAGGCCAAAAGGCATGACCAAAAATTCATAATGACCCTCATGAGTTTGAAATGCTATTTTTGGAATATCTTAGGTCCTCATTCTAATTTGTTAAGGCTCGTGAAGGTCAACTTGGTGAAATAAATTGCTCCATATAATTCATCCAATAATTCATTAATCACAGGAATGCGAAATTTATCTTTAATAGTGAGCTTATTGAGCTCCCTATAATCTATAGACAGGTGCCATGATTCATCCTTCTTGTGCACCAATACTACTGGAGCATAAAAAGAACTTTGACTAGGTTGAATTATACAAGCCTATAGCATTTCTGCAATCATATGTTCAATTTCGATATTTTGGACATAAGGATATCTGAAGGCCTAATGTTTGGAGGAACAATTCTTGGAATCAAATGAATAGCATGATCATGATCACGAATATGTGGGAGTCCTTTGGGAGTTTCAAACACCTTGGAATGATTGTCCAAGAATTTTTGGAGATCTGCAAAAATAGATGATTTTGATGTTGGAACTTCTAGGGAGCATAATTGTGCAATTATGCCTCGTTTTTATTTCTTTAGAAGCTTTGTCATGACATTAGAGCTTATTATCTTTCCCGGATTCCCTGCAATACCCCGTAATTCGACTTCCTTTCCTTCTAAAAAAAAATTAAAGAAAAGTTCTTGAAAATTAAAAACTACCGTCCCCAAAGATTGTAACCATTGTACTCCTAGTACAACATCAGCGCCTCCCATAGGAATGGAAAGCATTGGACTATTCAATACATATTCCCATGGTTAGCTTGATGTTATGGCATTTTCCGAGAGAAATTTATAGTTCCTCCATTTCCAATCATCACTTGACGTGCAGTGCGGGTATAGGAAACAATTTAATTCCTTGGCCACCTTACAATGAATAAAATTATGGGTGCCACCCCAGATCAATCAACACTATTACCTTTTTCTTCTTGATATGTCCTTCTATCTTGAGAGTTTGAGGAGTGGTAATTCCTACCAATGCATTACACGATATGGTCAGACTCATTTCTTCCTCTTCTTGGGTTGGTTCCTGGTGTATATCCTCTTCTTCCTCTTCACAATCTATGTAAAATAATTTCTTCTCAGCACACTTATGACCTTTGGTGTATTTTCTATCACAACTATAGCAAAGCCCTTTTGCTCTTTTTTCTTCCAATTGTTGTGGTGTCAACCTTGTAGGTTTTGGAAATCTAGGCGTAGCAACACTTCCTTCTTTAAAGGAGTGAGTGGTAGGCTTCCTTGTCTCCATAATTTTACATTAAATTTTTCTTGCCAACTTGAATACCTTCTCTAATGAATTTGGTTCCAAAAAACGAACTTCATGTTGTATGTTATCTTTTAAAGTGCCTATGAAGAGATCAATCTTGTGTTCCTCTGGAATATCAGTTACCCTTATATTCAATTTTTGGAAGTCCTCAATGTGCTCCCCCACTAAACCCTTTTGTTTTAGATTTATCAATTGGCTAAAGAAGGTGTTGCTCTTTGTATCCTCATAATGTGCTGTCATTTCCTTCGTAAAAATTGACCAAGTGACAATTTTTTTACGGGAGCAAAGCCATCGATACCATACAAATGTATTTTGTTATAAATGTGAAGTTGCAATGCGTACCTTTTATGTGTTTTGCACATTATGGAGATCAAAATATTGCTCCATCTGTAGTATCCATGTTACAAGATCCTTTCCATCAAAATTCCTCATATCCATTTTTGTAATATGGTGGTTCTTCCTGCCAACATTAGAGTTTATGAAGTCATGATTAAAATTTATTTTGTTCTCATCATGAGTTTCCTCTACTATCTTTTCACCATTAGGAAACATTTCTTGTATCAACTTTGTCAAACCTTTGATGTCTACTTTTAGATCATTCTTCATGTTTTCCATGTTGTCTTTCATGTCATCCATCTTAGCTTCCATGCCAGCTTCCATGCCATCCATATTAGCTTCCATGCCATCCATCTTAGATTCCATGCCATCCATCTTAGCTTCCACGCCTTTCTTCAAACCATCCATCTTTGCTTCCACGCCTTTCTTCAAACCATCCATATTTGCTTCCATGCCTTTCTTCAAAAATTCCATTTCATTTTTTGTTGCTCTTTGAGAGAGTGAAATTTGTTGCACTTGCTCTTGTAATTTTGATAGATCATGTTGCAATTATTCATCTTCATGAGTCATAGTAGAGCCTTCTGAATGCTTAATGGCTGTTGAATTATTTTTACAGGGCATATTTTAGAACCCAATACTGATATCTATTCTGCAATATGCCCTTGGAATCAATTCAAATTGATTCTTCAAACAAGACTTATGCAATTTGGAAAAAAATACACACATTTTTCTTGCTTTTGAGGAGCTCGATATTGAAATTGGATTATCTCTGTGATTGCAGCACTTAAATATTTTAATTTCAGTACTAAATTAGCCCTCTGAATTATCTTTCGAATGCCATAGGTATGACCTGATTTGGATTCTCCAAGACAAAGTTGTGTCCAGTCTCCCACAATGACCTAATTATGGACTGGTTTAGTAGAGTGAATTTGTATGACTTTCCACGTGTCATTGTTTCATCCTTTGTCTCTGAAATTGATAGCCAAGAAACAAAAATCCATTTACTTGCAACAACTTTTTACAGAACTCCAATCCGATGCCCAGAGAGAGAGTTATCGAACTTTTCCCACGATCACCTCTTTGGGATGAAATTCAGGAGCCTAAAAAAACACTACCTTCCACATATCATATCTCCAAAATTATTGCGAACCAAGGTCTGAAATGTTTTGACGAATTTCCTTGGAATTTCATCTTCGCACCATACAAATTTCAGATTCTAACCCTTCGTAGAAAACAAGTTATAGCGAAAATTCCACGATGACCTATTTAGGAGCCTGAAACAAGACCTAACTTCCACAGCTCATATCTCTGAAAATAATGAAAACCAAGCTCTGAAATTTTCGGAAAATATTCCTCAGGATTTCGGATTCGTACCCTAAAAATTTCAGCTTCTGAAACTTCGTATAAAAAAATTTATAGCAAAAATGCCATGATGACCTGTTGGGAGCAACGAAACCATACAATCCAAAGCTCTGATACCAAATGTTGTGTAACCAGCTCCAAAAATAGAAGAAAATATATATCAACGCCTTAGAAATAAGCCACTTCGAGGGGGAAACCTCCAATACATTACATAAATGAACAACTCTTGGATGATACAATTTACAAAACCTCCCTTCTATATATAGGAGTCCATGTGGCCATAATGTAATCCTAGTGGGCCACAATGTAATCCTAGCCGACCTAACAATAATAATTTAAGGGCACAATAATAACAAAATGGGGGTTACAGGGTACAATAATAACAATAATGGGGTTACACTAATAACAATAAGGGACTATACTAGTAATATAGGGACCTAGTAATTGAGCTAATAAGAGAAACATGTTATCATATTATTTTTTTTCTTGTACCAAAGATTTGCAAACTCTTTTTATAAATTAATATTAACCATACCCATTAATTCCATCTGATGATATACAATAATATTATCCACATCATCCATAACTATATCATGAAAAAATAAATGCAAAATGTATTGATTCAAGTAATCTTCAAATCTTTAAAAAATTGAACATTCTTACCCTCAACCTATGTGCTCTTGATATGCTTTGCAAGAACCTCCTATATTTTAAGCTAAGCCAACATGGATGAAATTATGCTTCCAACTAAAATTACTAGAGATAATAACCTTATAATGTTCAATACATCTAGAAACATGTAATAAGAAGTTTTTGTAAGAAAATAAGCATCTTGTTCTCTTTATATATTTTTTAGTGGCATGGGACGACTAGTCAAAATATGTATTTCTTCAAATTATTCATATAAAACATTGAATTTCCCCTTAGAGTAAGACAACTCAAATCTTATGGTCATTTCATACCTTATATTATGTTAGAGATATTGTTTCCACAACAATCATTGTTTTGACTTCTATCACTTTATGTATTTTTAAACTCTAAAATCATCAAAATTTCCTATAAAATACATCTTTTCTTGGAAAAAACCTCAGAAATAAAATCAGGGCTTAAAATAAAATATTTTATTTTTTAATGAAGCTCCATTTGTGTAACTAGGATTTTAGGGAAGCATAATTTAAATGAGGTAACACTCACAATATTAATAAAAACTCACTTATCAATTTTTTTCGCGCGCGGTGCCTGGGAGCCTTGTTCTTGTGTGCATCTGAGAGAAGCTATGCCACCATGGCCCGAGGAGGGGGCCATGGGGTTGCTTCTCCTCTTTCGCTCGGGCTGACTACGTTCAAGAATCTGGCTGCAACAAACGTCCAACTAGTGATCACCAACAAAAAATTGTCAAAAGATTAGATTCAATCCCCACTATTGTTCTGCCGATCAAATATCCCTGCAAATAGTCTTTGAAACTTGTAGAACGTGGGCTCATTGGATATTTCTCCAAGCTCTGGTCCTCGCCTAAAGTAGTGAATGCCTGGATTGAAAGGATCTGGATCCCTCTGGTCAAAGAAGGAATCAGAAGCTTCTTAGTTGGTAAGGGATTCTTCGTCTTTGTCTTTGATTCAGTGGATGATAGGAACCTTATATTTTGAAATGGCCCATATTTGATGGGCCCTATGGGTCTATACTTGAACCAATGGGCCCCAAATTTCGATCCGAGCCAAGATGTTCCCTCGGTTGTTCCGGTCTGGGTTCACTTGCCCCACCTTCCTTTGCACTGATGGAACCCAAAATCTCTAGAAAACATCGGAAATGAGCTTGGAAAAGACATAGATAGAGAAAAAAGGAGGGACCAGTACTCTTGTGCAAGAATTTCTGTAGAATTCGACTTGGAGAAAGGCCTCCCTGAGGCTATTAAGCTCACGGTGGTTGATTGGTCTCACATCCAAGAACTAGATTATGAGAAACTCCTATTTAAATGTTAGTATTGCCATGGCTACAGAAACTTTGGCAGGTATTGCAAAAAGAAATCAGTGGAGGAGGCCAAGACCTCTAAGTAGGATCGATGGCCTCAGGTCCAGAAAACTATCTCAACTAAATATAATATCAGATATAAAGGGAAAAGTAAGCCTTCAGGTAGTGCAGCACCTACCTGGGCGATACAAGGGGAGGGGATTTCTATCCCTCCATGAACAGAGGAAACCACCAATCCTTTTGAAATTATCAGCACCTAGAAGAACTCCTAGCTGAAACAGTCATTGAAGACGATGAACAGAAGCCCATAACAACTGAAGAAGACAAAATTCAGGAAGAAATTGCCCCTATACAAACCGAAACACCAACAGGAGCCTCCAGCTGCTTGTCGTATGTAGAGATGACAAGGAAGAATTCTCCTGAATCCTCCGGATCCTTGGAAGAAGAAAATTTTGAGAGGCCCTCGAAAAGAGTTGGGAGAAAATCTCACAGAGAGGAAAGAGAAGAAGAGGCTGAGAAACAAAAAATGCAAGGTATTCAGCCCATGACTGAGATGTCCATAGGCAGAAACACTAGAACCAGGTCTCCCAAAGGTGGTTCAGGCCACCCCTTTGCAATTAAATAATGTGTATAGTCTCTTGGAATTGTAGAGGCTTGGAGAATCCCTTAAAAGTGGAAGTTGTGAAGAATCTTCTGAAATCTGAAGCCCCTGAGATCCTCATACTCCAAGAGACTAAAATACAAGGGGCTGCCATTTTATACCTCGGAAAAGAGAAATGGAGAACAAAAGCCAAAAAAGCAGTAAGTGCAAGGGGTACTTGTGGTGGGCTCACTCTCTGGGAGGATGACAAATTCCACCTCAAAAGCTCCTTCGAAACGCAACAATGGATCTACAATGAACTTCAACATATTTCTACTAACACCACCCTAGCCCTATTTAATCTTTGCGTCCTAGTCCTCTATGCAGAAAAAAATCATTCTTGTCAAACCTTGTCTGATTTTATAGAAGCTTACTCCCCTAAGAATATAATTCTAGCTGGAGATTTCAACCTAGTTTTTGAGCCGAAGAAAAAAAGAGGGGGTATTATTAGAAAGGACCATATCCTACCCCTCGTGGAAGACTTGATCTAATAATGGGACTTACTGGACTTCAAGCCAATAAAAGGGCTCTTCACTTGGTCAAAAAATAGAGTAGGGATTGAGCATATTTCAGCCTGTCTTGACATATTTTTACTTTAGAGTACCTTCCTCTCCAAAAATAAGATAATCTCCACCAAAATTCTGCCAAAAGTGACATTTGATCATAAACCCATCCTTCTGTTGTTAGAATAAGAGGAAAATCTGGGGCCCATCACCTTCCGGTTCAGCCCCCTATGGTCAGAAAGGGATGGGTTTATGGACACAATCTCGTAGGCTTGGTCCATCCCAGTCATTGGATTGCCTATTTATGTGTTGGAATGGAAACTTAAGGCCACCAAATCAACCTTGAAATATTGGTTAAAAAAGCCCTCAGGTACCCCCTCTAGTCTTAGAAAGCATGCCACTAAGAGGCTGCTCGAACTAAAAATGAACATGAAGCATCAAGAAATTACCTACTCATAAATTCAAATTGAGCAAGAAGCCCAACTTAGCACTCTCCACACATTCAAAGTTGAGGAAGAGTCCTTGAGGCTAAAATCACGCAATCTTTGGCTCTAGTATGGAGACAAAAATTCTGCCTACTTCCATAAGCAAATTAAAACTCGCCTCTCGAGAAACCACATTGCAGAAATTACCTTCATTGATGGGTCTGTGCACAAAGGAACAAATCAATTAAGAGAGGCTGTAACCTCTAACTTCCAGTAGTTGTTTGAAGAAAATGGAATAGACAATGAGGAGGAATTTGAAGAATTTCTCACTCATGTTCCAAGATTTATTAAGGAGGAGGATAACTCAAGCCTCCTAAAACCCTTCACAGAAGAGGAAATCAGTAATGTCATCTGGAAGATGGATCTAGAAAAATCTCCTAGACTCAATGGATTTTCCATACACTTTTATAGAATCTTTTGGGATATTATCATGGCCGGCTTGTTCCGAATGATAAAGGGTTTCCAAAAAAAGGCCAAAGTGGGAGGAAGCATAAACTATACATTCCTAGCTCTAATCCCTAAAGAAGTGAACCTTGTATCATTTGACCACATCAAACCAATTTCGCTTTGAAATGTGTCCTAAAAAATCCTCTCCAAGCTCTTGGAGAATAAAATCAAGCGTCTGTTGGAAAGACTCATCTCTCCCTGCCAAGGCGGACTTGTCAAAGGCAGGCATTTCCTTGTCAACATGGTCCTAGTGCAGGAAACCATTCACTCCAGCCACCAAATTCATGAGAAAGGGATGCTAATCAAGCTGGACATGGTGAACGCCTTTGATTAGGTAAGACACTCTTTTCTCCTCCAAGTTCTATCCGGTTTTGGCTTTATCTTTGAATTTATAAGTTTAATAAAAACATGTATAGGAGAGTCATTGATTTTCCCTTTAGTAAATGGCAGACAGACCAGCTATTTCAAAGCTTCGATGGGCATTAGGCAAGGCTTCCCTCTGCCACCCTTCTTGTACATTTTTATGGCTGACTGTCTAAGTTGAAAGATGACAATAGAAAAGATAAATGGGACACTTCCTAGCATCAGGGCTACTAGAGGCTCTGAGCCAATCAACCATACCCTATTTGTGGATGATTCATTACTCATGGGAGGCAATTCCTTTAATATTGCAAGGGATTTCAATAATTTTATCCACAATTTTTGTAGAGTTTTCAGAGCCCAGGTCAATAGGAGGAAAAGTTTTGTGTATGGCTGGGAGATTGATCAACAAACCATGAATCGGATCGCTCATGTCCTTGGCTTCGTCGGCTTTTCTACCTATGATAAAATAAAGTACCTTGGATTTCCATTGTCTTTGGGTTCTAATAAGGCCCTCCATTGGGCGGATATCCTCAACAAAATGAAGGCAAAAATGAATGCTTGGGGAGGAAAATATCTTACCACAGCCAAGAAGCTAATCCTGGTGAAATATGTTCTTTCCTCCCTCCCAATATATCAGGATACTTTTTTATTGGCTCCAAAAGCAATCACTGAACATCTCTCTAAGTTGTTAAGAAACTTCTTGTGGTAAGGAGGTAAGGGGAATCATAAAAAATTCCACTTGGTGAGCTGGGATATTGTGAAAAGACCCTTAACATATGGAGGCTTGCAAGTTAGAGAACCCAGGTTGGCCAATCTGGCCTTGGGAGGGAAGATTTTATGGAAAATCTTCTCAAACCATTGACACCCTGTAAGTCAAGTGCTCATCAAAAAATATATGAACAGGCTCTCTCTGAATAATATGGAGGATGGAGCTTGTAGTAAGGGCACCATTCTATGGATTCTCTGTACTCATGGCTAGGAGTTCTTCAAAGAGAACCTATACAGAATTCCCATAAATGGAAAAAATATCTGCCTATGGGAAGACAAAATCATGGGTCTCCAACCTTTCAACTTAGACCATGACATTATAGATTTACGTGACTGGCTCAAAAACCACGTCATCAACAAGTTGGATGATATTTCTTTCGGGGACGCTGCTAGAAATTTGAATGATTGGGCTATCCCTCGCCCTCTAGATTGGCTGCAACCTCAATTAATACTCTTCCTTGTTGCGCTCATTGGGTTGGCCCCATTTCATTGGCGTGCAAAAGACAAGTGGGGATGGGGAAGGTCTGGCATTTACTTAGCAACACATGGATTCATTGTCCTCCAATCCCACCTTCCGCTACACTCTCCATCACTGTGGCAGCATGTCTGGGATCCTATTGGCCTTCCAAAGGTCAAATGCTTTTGTTGGCCCCTCATGCATAGACGGATATTGACTAGGGATAACCTGGCAAGAAGAGGCATTTTTCGTCAACAGAGATGTCCACTCTACTACTTGACAATGTAAACAATCGACCATCTACTTATAGAGTGCTAATTTACACAAGAGGTATGGATGGAAGCTATGCACGGTCTTAATTCTCAAATCCCTTGCAGATCACAGTAATAAATTTATTCACCACATGGAAAGGGTGATCTTCCCACGCATTGAACAAAAAATCACTGTAGACAAAAATCTGATATGCAATCCAAAAATACATCTACTGGGAATTGTGGTTATTAAGGAATGATGCCACCTTCAACAATAGTAAGCGCTCTCCCACATTTGTGGCAGCTAAAGAAAAAGCATTTTTGTTTGAGTCCTTGGAGTATCGATCCTACAAGATAGAAAATGAGCTTTCCCCCGATGTGATCAGCTGGATTAGAGTTCCTCTGAAGAGTGCCTTTAGAAAAAGGACCCCCTCTCGACCTTTTTTCAACTCAGAGTGGAGGCTTCGGATCCTTGAACTCGATTTTAAAAATTAGTGGAAGAACCAGGAAAAAGCCACGTTATTCTTTGACGGAGCTTCCAAAGGAAACCCGGGGACATTTAGAACAGGGGGAGTAATCTATTCCCGGGAAATGCACAGTAAATTTAGCTTCAGTTGGGGCCTTGGGCAGAGTACAAACAATCAAGAAAAAATATTATGAATGCTCAAAGCTTGCTATATTGCGCATGAACACAGAGAAAAAGGCATTCAAGTCTTTAGAGACTTGGAAATCCTGATAAATATCATAAACACTGATCATCACTTCAATAATTTGGCCCTCAACAAGACCCTGTAGAAACTCTGAAAAGTGCTGCAAAATTACACCTCCAACTCCTCCTACCACATTCTGCGAAATCTAAATAAGGAAGTGGACGCAAAAGGAAATATAGGTTGCCTCTTAGCCCAAGGAAAACTTTCAAAAAATGACGAAGCCCCTATATGGTATCCTATTCCATAATATTGAAGCTCCCCATTTATGTAAAAGCAGTGCATCGCCCCGCCGGGGTATTTTGGAAAAAGAAACATGTAGCAGGGGTTTTTTAGGCTCTGAACCAACCTAGCATCACAAATAAAACCTATTTGTTCATGTTATAAATAAATAAAAACTCTCTTATGACAAAAATCTTGAAATTCCATCATCATGTTACTTCTAGTAGCAAAGGTCTTGTTGTAATATATTTTCTAGATTAAAATATATATGTTTTACACTATGCATAGCCATCACACAAAAAAAAAACAGAATCACTAGTCTCAAACCAACAATATCTTCAATTCCTAGATTTTGATCCAAATGATTTATTTTGAAATTAAATATTTTTTTTTTTATATTAATTCATATCTATAACCACTCTCTTCAAATTCAACATAAAAAATGATATTCATTTTTATATATACTTTCTCATGAGCATTCGTTGGGATATTTTTCAACTACTCATCATTATTATAGTATTCCCTCTAACTACGTGATGAAGCTATTATTACCCACCAATTACATTATTTATCTTCCCCAATTACCTCCTTAGGTATATTATAATAGATCTTGGTACTAAAGGAAAACGTTTTGTAGAACATTAGGGAGATGGATCAAAAAATTGATAGATCTCTTAACATACATGAATAAGTCAAATAAAAAAAATGTAGAGATAATGAGATTAAGGATTTGGATGAAGTAGTAATAGAATATGGTAAAGGAATTTTAGCTAAAGAGAATAAAGTTAACTACAACAATCATTCTCACTAGATGATGATAAGTGAAAATTTATGCATTAGGGTAGAATACATTAGTGAATTTAGAAGAGTATATTCATATAATAGTAAGGTTATTTTCAATGGTCCAAATCAAGTAGATGAGAATTTGAGGCTAGTTTTTCTTAGGAGATCCCTACATATAGGAGATTTGGGTGGAATTGAACCAATGAGGAGTGGAGAGGTGGACCTCACTAAAAAAATCAGTAAGAAGCCTAGAAGGTGTGTGATGAGGATAAAGGAACTAATAAATATGGATATTGGGAAGGATATTTACCTTGAGAAAATTTTGGAATTCTAGGTTCTAGCTGGTAGGTTTTATTGGGGACAAATGGAAAAATTTAAACTATTAGTTAAGAGCCAACAAAAGTATATTTTAGAGGAATTCTTCTATGTTCCACCTCCAAAGGATGCATGTGTCTCTTTTCTACTCAAATATTGGCATTAAAAAGGTTTTAAAGAAGCATCGGTAATAGGGAATGTCTTTATTGGCTCCAAATAAATAGAATGATTGATTTGAATAAAGACTAGAATCAATTTTTAAACATTCAATGTGGGTAAAGCTATCAGGTCTCCCATCAAAATGTTGGTTTGATAAATTCATCAGTATAATATATAGAATTTGGAAGATTTTATACATATATAGTTCATAAAAAATAATATGCATATATTTAGAGCATTAATTCTAGTCGAATTTAATTTAAAATATGATCTACCAAATTATATAGAGATTAGATAGAGGCCAGAAACTCATTTATAGATGGTAGACTCTATTGGATTCTATTGGGAGGCATCTTAGGCCTCTTAAAATTTTTCAAACATTAATGCACTATACATTAACATAAGAATATTTATGAATTTGTATGTAATAAATGATAAATACATAAAGTGAACTTAACATATGATTAGTTGGAATGGGTACAACCTCTCCAACCATCTTTCTAATGTATAAATACTCTTGAAGAATTACAAAATTTCGGGTTTGATATCCCTCCATAAATTATCTTTTCTTTGTGTAGTTATGTGTGTGTGGTGTTCTTTCCTTAACACGATTCCTTTGTTGAACGCATGTTCAAACCTGTGTTTCAACACTTTAGTGTATTCTTTATTCATTCTAGGTGACAATAAAAAAAATGGAGGTGGTTTGAACATGAAATAGGGGGTAAAATAAAGAATAACTTGTGTATTAGAAGATTTGATCTAGGATGAAATATTTGTTTGAGATGCTCATGGATAAAACAAAACCTATAAACAAAAAAAAATATGGTGGACAAAGAATGATAAATAAATCTTACATACTACAATTCTATTGGAAATGATTCCTAAATCATGATTTAATATATGTTCATGAAAAATAGACCTAGTTTGCTCTTGAATGCACATAGAATCTTATGATGAAGCTCATGATTTTCTCTTGTAAATTCATAAGATTGATGATATGACTTTGAGTGGAGATCTATAATATTGAGAATATGATTTAAGTTGTACAACCATAGATCTTTAGCTGCTTGGATTCGAAAATTCTCAAGAGCCTTACTCATGGTTTGGCCTTAATCGGTGATAAATAAAAATTCAAGTGGTTTTGATTTATTCTCTGCCAATAAAAGAAAGTAGTCAAGATGATCAAGATGCTTAAATTTTTTATTAACTATTTATTTGTGGGCAAAGCTATCAGGTCTCCCATCAAAATGTTAGTTTGATAAATTCATAAGGAGTATAAGATATAATATTTGGAATATTTAGACATAGATAGTTCATAAAAACTAATGTGCATAGATTTATAGCTTGAATTCTAGTAGAATTCAATTTAAAATATGGTCTACCAAATTATATAGAGATTACATAGAGGCCAAAAACTCATTAATAGATGGTAGAATCTATTGGATTCTATTGGGAGGCCTCTTAGGCCCCTTTAAATTTGTCACACATTAATACACTATGCATTAAAATAAGAAAATTTATGAATGTGGATGTAATAAATGATAAATACATAAAGTGAACTTAACAACTAATCATTCAAAGGTGTTATTTTTACTAATTGACAAAAATAAAGTGTGCATTTGATTTACCTATTGAATAGTGAAATCAACTAGTTTTATAAACTATATGATTTCTTAAGTGATGGCCCAATCATGGTATGGGTCGAGAAGAGTATTGATTTAAATAAGTAGCAAAGTTCTTGGAGAGCCCATTTTCATTCACATGCCATGAAGTTGTTGAATCCAAAATTATCCTGTAGTTGTTAGATGGGACATTCATTTGTTGAGTAGACCCTAATGACCTTAAATACATACATATTAGAATGAACTATTAGTATCAATTTAACATTTCAAGAATATAATACCTTCTCAACTATGGTAACTCTGAGCATCCTATCACAAGATATGATGCATAAAATGATATAATTATTCATTGCCTTGTGATTATCTTGACCGTCCATATCACACCACAATTTTGTGTCGGTGCTTTAACAATTGAAGGATGAGACCATGAGACTAATCACAGTGATAGTTCATGAAAAATGTGAAGTTATGGAATTTTTAGAACATGAGAGAAGTGACAGTTGGAAAGAGATAGTTGGCTTCCAACTATTGGTCTCTAGTCAACTTTTGACTTATTGGTCGACTTGGGATGAGCCAATTTTAGATTAGGCACCTCCATTTTTTAACTAGGCCTATGCTTCAACCAAATTGACAATATATGGATTTTGACTACCTTACAAGATCAAATTTATGTCAACCAATATGGAAAGATGATGAAGGGTGGCGTTGGCTCAAACATATATAATTTAAGATAATTCGACTAAAGTTGTGATGAGGAAGTTAAAATATATATATTGGCACAACCACATAATTAGTAAATGTGGTTGATATATTTCGATTAACACCATTTTCATATTTTGATTGGTGTATAGAATATGGAAATTATCATTGATCAACGTATATCAATCAAATTTACTAATGTGGTTATGCTAGTTGATGGTTGATGTGCATAGGGTGGATTCATCGACCATATTTTTATTATGGTTGATGATGGGGCTGATTCATTGACCATTGTTGAATATGGTTGATCGTGGTTGACATATTTTCTAAGGACTGATATTGGTTTACCATGGGTAGATGAGTATTGACCATTGGTAACCATAGGTGGCAAGGGTTGGCCATGGTTCACTATGGTTGACCATGGATGATGTGGTAACAATAGCTCACCATTATTGAGATGGTTTGGCCATGGTTAACATGGCTGGATATGGTTGAACTTGTTTTCTGCGTTTGACCATGGAAAAGCTTGTTTGAGCATTTTTTCCTATGGTCAACTAGGGTTGACTATGGGTGAACATGTTTGGTTCTTGTTGTCAACATTTAACTAGAGATGCATATGATTGACCATGTCGTATATGGTTAACCATATTGACCATGGACAACCATGGTGTACATGGTTGACCATTGTTGTGTTAAGTACTAAGAGGGGGGTTGAATCAATATTATTGTTGTCTAAAATAAAATTTTCACTCCAATCCTTATTTCTTAGATTAGGCATTTATGGGATAAAACGAAAAATATCGCATAATTAAATGAACACGTAGAACACCAGAGATTTAACATGGAAACCATAAAGGGATAAATCAGAAAACAAAAATTATTTTTTTTAAATGATTATTATAGGAACCCACCTATAGTTGCAGAATTTGTAGGCACCCACTTGCAGGAGATTCCTATCCCCTTTTTAATTTTGCAGGCTTCAAAGTTTAGTAGGAACCAACCTACTGGGAACATTGATCACCAATTAGTGTTGTTTAATTTTTCAAGTCTTACCTCTCTTTATTTTGTATTCGTACCATAAAATTTTATTTATAGAAAATGCATTGACTATACTATCCATGTTGTTATTCTCACGCATTCACTCATATATTAATGCATTTGTACCCTTTTCTCAATCTCTCGTTTATTATATAATGTTTTAATTAATATTTTTATTTCTGTACCACTCAATAAACAACATATATAGTGATTTTCTTCTATATTTATGGTTTAGATATTTCCTTTATGATGGGTATAGGTCCATAGTTTTAATCATAGAAATTCTCTTTTGACCAAATATATAAATTGTGTCCTTTAAACTTCATACTTCATCAGTGACATGAAAGAAATTAGAACCTTTCCTTAATTCAATGACCAAGGGCTATGACCATAGGCATATCCACCTTTTCACATGTATTTGACAATTAGTTATTTTTATAGTTTTCCAAAACACGTGTAGAACAAACCTATAGATGGATGGATCGGCCAAACAAATATTTCTCACCCGAAATCGCAATCACTCTAGTACCTAGAAAAACCTACTTTTTATACTAAATCTAGATCCATGCTTAAGCTTGTGTATTGATATTTCTCACCCCCAAAGGGTTAGATAGTTGGATGAATCCTTGCATTGAATTGTATATGGAATCTATAACCATAACCATAGTGGAATATTCACCAACTCCCTCAATACAATGATCCATGTTTGATAATGCAAACATTATTTCTACACCCTCGGAGGGGTATATGCTCAAATCAATTGTGCAACCCTAGATGTAAATACCTACTTCATAAAATTGAAATACAAAGAACAAATCCACCAAACCATATCCTTGGCATGAATCTAGATACATGCCACATCGTCAGTTAGGTCGTCTCTTTGCCACATGCCACCACCATGTCATATCTCTACCACATGTCATGTCATGTCACTTCCATGTGTCACATAGAAAAGGAACACTTGGACACCCAAAAATTATGAATCTACCTACCATGTTTCATGACCATTGATTGACACATCAAGAGCCTTATGCATATTATATCATTTGGATGCCACAATGTCTTCCATATGGGTGCCACTTATATGCCACATCACTCTCTTCCACCTATTAGGGGTTCCACAACCTGTTTGAGAAATATGGAATCCCACATATTTTCTAGGTGTTTTTGTTAGGCAACCCCTGGATGCTAAAATTCTTAGATAACCTTGCATCAACTAAATTTCATTAAAACCTATATTAATATAGATAATCCAATATCTGGCTCATTTCAATCATTCCAAAATATGATGCATCCTAGATGACTATATGTCATAATGCCTCAATGCATTCCTAGATGACTTAGATTTTGGAAATTTGTCCAAGCAAGAACCTAACTTGAACTGCTTCACTTCAAAACATATTTTCTCCTCATTCCTTGAGAGTTTGACCAAGTGCCATATATTTTTCGAAAAATATTTGAGAAGGATATATAACCAAACACTTTACATGCACTTTAGATCAATATTAATATAGAAAAAAATTCTTCCAATCTACGTTATCCAACTAGTATGCATTCATGACTTCAAGTCAAAAAATTTATAACATATACTCGAAAATCAATGACACTAAGCACCTCAAGAAACAATGGCATCACTATAATCATGAAGACTCAACAATATCCCTCTCAACTTGACATCACTTAACATCAACGACCACATCAAACTACCAAAATGTTGGCTATGGTTGAATATGCTTGAATATGGTTGAAAGAGGTAAAATATGGTTGATTATGGTTATATATGGTCAAGTTATGGTTGATGAGGGTTGACAATGATTAACCATGGGGTATTGAGGCTTGAAAAATTTTGACTATGGTTGAAGAAGGTTGATCATATTTGACTATGATTAACCATGGTTGATGATAGTTGAGGAAGGTCAACCATGTTTGGAAATGGTTGATGATGGTTGACCATGGTTGAAAACGTTAACAAGGATTTATAATGGATGACCAAGGGTTGTTTAGGAATGACCATTGGTGACCATGGATAGCAAGGGTTGACCATGGGCGACTATGGTTAAATATGGATGACCATGGTAACCACATTTGACCATTGTTGAGCACGTCTGACCATGGTTGAACATGGTTGACTATGATTGAACTTCTTGTCCATGATTTACCATGGTTAACATGTTTAAACATGGATGGGATTGTAAGTACATGGTTATATATCATTAAATATGGTTTTCTACAAGTGAACATGGTTGAACATTGATCCAGAAGGATATTGGTGGACACGCGCCTATTCCATTTGGACCCCCAACATTGTTTCCTATTAGTTTCCTATTTTTCAGCACAATTTCATATTTCGACAGTTTTCTATATTTTTGTAGTTTTAGAAGTTCATAAATATATTTCATCTAGTGCTTAATTAGTGTGGTTTTCTACACAATTAAATCCAGAGAGAGATGGATTTTCTAGACATCTCCTTGCTCGATGCAACATACTGATATGCTACCTTAATTGAGAAAACATTTAAGCAAAAAAAGTGAGACTTTGTTTCTCTGAATCCAAAGTAGGGAAATTACACCCCAAAAATACAAAACAAAGGGTAGATGCAAGGTGGAATAAGACAAGACAACCCATTGAAGTCGCAAGAAAAGAATAACAATGGGAATATGAAGAATGACATGGGAAAGCAGTGTGAGTTCCACAAGAGACCCACTCATAACACAAATGAGTGCCATGTGAAGTATTTAGTGGTGGATGATATGAAAGCTTCAGAGTCTAATTTAGGTTTCAACTATGAACCAAAACCCAATAACTAGAAATAGATCATTAATGCAGAACCCTATGTCATCATTGTTACCACCAAGGTCCAACAGAAGGAGACCGAAGATCTAGAGGATGTGAGCATCTCTTCCACTCATATATGTAGGAAAAGGGGGTTCCCCTGTGTTTTATTGTCGATAGTGGGAGTCAAAATAACCTCATCTCAACAGATTTCATTAATTTTTTGTCCTACTGACAACACCACACTTGTAGTCATACAGTATTGGGTGGCTCCACCAAGGGTGAGATATCTGCATCAGCAAATAGTGGCGCATGCCTTACAGAATCAAGTATTTCATAGACAAGGTATTATTTGATGTTGCTCCCCTTTAATTTTTTATTCTTTTTTTGGAAAACCATACTTGTGGAAGAATCATGCTATGTATGAGTCGAAACCTTGTATTGTTATGATTTCTTTGGGAACAAAAATATATAGAATAATATAGGTAGCCCTGCATACTATTATTTCAACGATATCTTTTAAGAAATGCAGTAAGATCATCTCCCAGACTGGGAAATTTGTTTTCCTCATTATTCACACAAAGTAATGGGACGATTGCGACCAAATCCATGGCCTCTACACAAGGCTCCTTTTCACAGTAAAAGAAAGTGGACAAGGTCATGGAAGAGTACAGAGACATATTATCCTCACTCACAGGGGTACCTCTATATTTTTAGGTCAAGCATTCCATCAATAAGACCCCCGACGCACGTCTACCCAATGGGCTAATATATTGCCACTTTATTTTGGAAAGCAAGGAAATCAAGCAGCAAATCTAGGAGCTGCTATAAAAATGGCACATTAAACCAAGTTCCTTACCTTCTGGGAGCCCAATTGTACTCATGCAGAAGAAGGATGGGACCTAGAAGCTTTGTATTAATTATCGAGCCCTCAGAAAAATCGCAATCAGGAACAAGTACCAAATTCCATAGATTCATGATCTTCTTGATCAAATCAAGGGGGGAAAATACCTCGAGAATATTGATTTGAATTCCCTCTATCCCAAGTTCCAATAGAACCCATGAATGTGTTGAAGACTACTTTCAAGTCTAGGGAGGGTATTTTTGAGTGGTTGTTCATGCCCTTTGTTTGATGAATTCCCTCATGACTTTCATGAGGCTGATGGATGACATATTACATCCTTTCACCAACTCGTTCATGGTTGTGTATCTCTATGAAATCCTCATCTTCAACAAGAGTTTGGAATAGCACTTGCAACATATTTGGTAGGTCATGGATACCTTGTGGAAGCACAAACTATGTGTGAACTTAGAAAAATGACCCGTTCGCATGAACAAGGTCCAATATTTGGGTTACATTATTTATGAGCAATGTGTGCATGTGGAACCATCTAAATTCCAATTCATTTGGGACTGGATGGCCCCGATGAGTCTAACAGAGCTTCAAAAAATTTTGTGGCTTGCTCATACTTACTATAAATTCGTGTCGAGAATATCTCATATCACATGGCCCTTAATTCAAGTTACAAAGGGTGGAGTGAAAGAAAAAAAATTCTGGTCTGGGTCACAAATGCTTCTAAGTATGCTATTGGTGCATTCGTCATTCAACAAGGTCATATGTTGGTCTATCATAGTGAAACACTCTCTAATACTATTAGGATATACCCCTTATATGATAAGGAGTTTTATTCCATTGTGTATGCCTTTCGATAGTAGAAACATTACATTCTGTAGAAGGACACGATCTTGCATGTAGATCACCAACCTCTTCAATTTATACAAACATGGGGATAGTTATAGAATGATTTCCATTATAAATGGTCCACGTGTCTACAAAAAATTAGTTTCGAATATCACATAGTAATTTGTCACCGTCCCTACCATTTCTCGTCCCGCACATTGGAGGGCCCATTTTGTG
This sequence comes from Pinus albicaulis, assembly GCA_034641835.2. Classification (NCBI taxonomy): domain Eukaryota; kingdom Viridiplantae; phylum Streptophyta; class Pinopsida; order Pinales; family Pinaceae; genus Pinus; species Pinus albicaulis. The sequence goes on along the minus strand of CM076571.1, from coordinate 835,717,071 downwards.
ACCTGTGAACAATGTCATGCCTTGAAACCATTATCATTGCATTCCTCTAAACATGAGCTTCAATTGCCCTGAAGACATCTCCTTGCAAAAAACCATAAAAACATCCCTTTTTGCATTGGCGCGGGTAGCCTGTTCATCACTCACGCCAATGGGGAAAATCCTCCAAAGACGCCGCGTTAACCGGCGCTTTCCGTCCCGGCATAAATAGCTGCCCACCCTACCCAATTTAAGGAGTGTTTTTAAATAAAGATGGCGGAAGTTTTGTTTCAACAAACTCAGAAACCATTGCTCATCTTGAGTCGGGAGGTTTGGCTTCTGCGGGAGTTCTACAAGGGAAGTGGTTTCGCCACCTCCTGCGGAACCTTCCTCGTTGATAGGGCTGTAATCCTACACAATAGGGATCCCAACCTCCTCCTCTCCTCTATAAATATAGCCTTCATCCATTGATGAAGGGGCTGAAGGGCTGATAGTCTTGAAGTGTCTAAGCTTTGAATCTCCAAATTCCCAAGAGCCTTTATGCCGTAAGAGCCCTCTTTCTTCCCTTAAGGCCAACTCAAGTAAGGAGACTATCGTCGAGAGACTCTGGAGAGGTTTTCCCTTTCCCTGGCGAGCTTTGCGAGACGTGAATGACTGGAGACCCATCCGAAGGAGACCACGACGTCAGAACTTGGTTGTAATCTCCCTTCGATTGTTATTTAATGAATGATTACGATTATGGTTCCACTCTGTTTTCCATCATGTTAATATGAGTAATATCCTTTCTGACTGATATTTAGTTACGTATGCCAGATTTTATGCTTGTATCTGTTTGTTTCTTGCATGTGCAGGTGTCCATCCGCGGAGATCATGGAGGATCGTGATCTGCCGAGGCTGAGGAATGGGAACGCTTTCTTCTTCAGATCGTAGCATTGGATTCCAGGTAGGCTTCCATCTTTGGTCTTTTCATTCGTAACTAGGAACTTGCGTCGTAACATTTCGTGATTGTTGCTAGACCCCTGCTGGGCTAGTAGGGATCGCCTCTGTCCGCAGAGGGGATTTACCTCCTCAACAATTTGGCGACTCCGCTGGGGATCGTCTAGATTTCACTGTCTCGTTTATATTGTCTCGTTTTGATTATTTTATGTTTTTCCTTGCTTGATGAGCCTTCTGGGTTGGGTTCTTTTGCTGTTTTTTACTTCTTGGTTTGCTTAGTATGCATTGATCTGCTTCTGGAGTAGTTCTTTTTGTTTTTGGCTGAGAAACTCGACTGGCGCGCTTTTTAGCTCGACAGTCGCGCCAATTGGCACATGTTGCTTTTGTTTAGCCCGCGTCAATTGCTTTCTGGCTCCAGTTTCAGCCTTACAGTCGCGCCACTCCTGTAAGGTTTTTGAGTTTCCTCATTTTTGAGCTCTCTGGGTTTGGTCAGTGTTTTTCTTCTTGATTTTTCGACTGCCTGAGTGTGTTGGAGTCCTGTTTGACTGGGAATTCACCTCCGTCCTTTGGTTGTTTGCTTTTATCTATCGATTTCACGTTTTGAGCCCTAGGGCATCTAGTGGCTTAGTGTATCGAGCCCTCCTTGGGAGTTTTGGTGTTTCGTTTGTCCAGTCGACTTTCTGATTGCTCCTCCGCATCCTCTTAGTAGTTTTTCATTGTTTTGTTGCGATTTTTGGGTGATTGCTCATTCCTTCATTCAAATTTTGTTTGGTCTTGCTTTGGGCCTAGATCACACGGTCCATTGGAGCCTTTGAGTCTTTTCTTGGTTTTGAGAGACTTTGGTCGATTTGGGATCTGATTGCTTGTGTTTTTGAGTGAAATTTGTTTGTTTTTCTCTCTCGAATATCGTTTCTCAAGTTGTTCCTTTTGTTTTCAGTTTGTTTAGTGCATATTAGCTATCAAACGTTGAAAATTACAAAAAAAATCTCTTGTGCTTTTGGTTGAATTAGTGCAAATTGTAATCTTTTCGATTTTGCTAGTGATTAGTGATTTGAATGAAAAGTTTTCAATTTCATTAGTTGCATTAGAGATCTCATTGTTTGTCTTCCGATCATTTCGTTTGTGTAAAAGCTCTCAACTCTTCTGTAATTAGTTTTCATCGAACGAAATGTTGGACTGTGGCATGTAGCTTTGCATTTAAGAGTCTTTTAAGACATTACATACGATAGGGCCTGAAAATTGAAACCTAATTGAAGATCAACTTTAAAATCTATCCAATTAACCTAAGGCAGCATTGAAATCTAACGAAACATATTTAGAGGTCTAGGCTAGAGACGTGTTCCGACGTCTTTAAACCTAGCAGCTGTCGTTCGCCTTTTGGCTTTAGACAGCGCTAGTACGGACTTGTGCTCCCCGTACCGTCGTGTATATAAAGGGAGACCCCTCTAGGTTTTCAATCCTTTATCCACAGGAAGCTGAGTCTGCCGCCCTATACCCGTGATACACCGAACACAGCATTCGGGGAGATTGCCTGCACGTACGGAAAGTCCTTGGTTGATTTCTCTTTCATTTTGAAACCAAGGTGTATATTGTAGTTCACGGTTATTTGGTACACCCTTTGCCTAGCATTCCTGAGTAGTCATTTTGATCTTTTCTGACTCTTTAAATTTGAAAAGGTCATCAAGCGCTTGTCCTTTCACGCTTGTTTCCAATCTGAAAGTGATAGAGTCACCTTTTTCCTATTTCTCGACTCTTAAAAGATGAAACGGTAGAGTTTTGTTTCAATGTTTTAAAAATTAACTGCCTACAAAATATTTCTGGTTAAAGTTAGTTTCCTTAGGGTGTTGTTCTGAAGATCGTTTCCAATGGAAACTTTTTCAGAGTTCACCAACCAAGGAATCCCATCTGATGGGAATCCTGTTCATTTTCCTCCTTTTGGAAATGTTGGTGCTCCTTATATGGCAACGTTGTCCCTTCCTGGGTTAACTGTTGGGTTGCCTGTTTGGTTTTTTTCAACCTCTGTGGTCCCGAATGTCCCGACTACTGTTCAATCGGCCGTCGAACAACATCATGTTGATTCCAAGGTGACCTCTCCTTCTTCGCTAGTCACAACGTCCTCCTCTACCTTCGGTGAACGTCCTGATTCAAGTAACCAGGTGGCGAAGAAGAAGAAGAATAAGACAAAGAAGAAGAAGTCCGATAAAGAAGAGGCTACCGCGACTATTGTGCCTAAGAAGTCTCTCATAAACCTCCCAACCTCCACGGAAATTCAAGTTCCCCTTGCATGTTACGCACGGAGACTATCTTCTTCGAGACCGCCCGGTACTCTACAAAGCCTGCGATGGTCCAACGGTCGCCCACCGTTGCCTTTGGCTTCCGGGAGTCAAGTTGGGGGCACGTCTTCAGCTGCTGTTGATAAGAACTCTAAGAAGCAGGGTAAGATCACCAATCCCTGTAAGTTGTGTGAAGGGCACCATGCTATTCACCTTTGTCCTTATATGGATGAAGCCAAGCGAGTCTTCGACAACCTGACTGTTTCTACACAACGCCTCTCGGCTGGTTATAAACAGCTTTCTTTGAGTCTTCCACTGGCTGATGCCGTGATTGGTCAAGAGTCATCCTTGATCGATCCCACTCCTCCAGAAATTCAGATTCAGGAATCCGTTCCCGACCAACCATTGGTCGTGGGATCGGTTGAACTGGCCCCATCTGCGGTGCACCAGGTCTTTTCTGTTGAGAGTGGACCCCATAACCCTCATGTTCTTCTGGTTTCTTCAGATTCTTCAGACTTGGAGAGAGATCCTCCTGTCCCTGTGCTTCAAGAAGCTCCTCCTCCGCCTCACATGATGGAGGCTACGGAGGATATTCCTCCCGCCTTCGAGATGGAGGTCATACGGGAGGCTTCTTCTTCCGTAACATCAGGGGAAGACCTTCGCATCTCGATGGTAGCCCCTCCGAGTAGTTTGGTCGCTTCCTTTGACTGGACTCGATTTGCAGGATTCCGCCTTCCGTCTTATGTGCCTTTCGAGATCACAGTACAAGCTTTTGGTCTGGTTGTACCCAACACCATTATAGATGAAGGCGCTTCTGTTAGTATTCTATCCTCGACTACTTGGAAAGCTTTTGGCTCACCGCCGCTTGCGCCTGTTACGCAGAATCTGTTGGCATTTAACAGAAGAACGAGTCAACCGTTAGGGATCCTTCCAAGGTTACCTGTTACTTTGGGAGGTAAAACCGTCCATATGGACGTGATGGTTGTTCCAGGCCCCTTGGATTTCAATTTTCTCTTGGGGCGCGATTACACCTATGCCATGGGAGCGCTTGTCTCCTCCCTTTTTCGTGTGGTCTGTTTTCCACATGAAGGATGGATCGTGACCATTGATCAGCTTTCGTTCTTTGGTCCTGATGTGGCAACTGGCCCGCCATCATCCCTTCCTGGTTTTTATCCACCCGTTGTATCTGCCCCACCGCAGGTCAACTATGTGGCTACCTACCCCGTGCCTGTGCTCAGTGATAATGCTATTGTGCATCAAGTGCTGGGGGCATTGGGTCCTGACTTCCAGGATGTTTTCCTTCCATCGGGAGTGGAACTCTTGGAAGCGATGACTTCTTGTTCATTATGATGAGGTCGTCGGAGCATGGTTCTTTTCCTGTGTCAAGCTCCTTAAAAAATGAAACAAGGTTGTCGGAGCAGAGTTCCTTGTCTTGTGCCAAGCTCCTTAAACCATGAAACAAGGTGTCCTAAGGATAGTTCTTTTAATGTGTCAACCTCGTTAAAATAATGAAACACGTTCTTGTTCAATTCGAGTCTTTGATAAGTTCTCGTAAAATCCCAGTCGAGTCTTTCTCGTGATCTCGTAACTTGAACCTTCACTCCATCTGCCTTTCATATGGATTGAAGCTTGGGGGGCATGTACCTCGAATTGAGTCACCATGCTGGGGGCATGCTTACTTTTTCAAGCATAGTTTGTTTCCGTTTCAAGCTTGTGTAAAATGAAACCGGTTTCAAGCATAGTTTATCTTTGTTTCAAGCTTGTGTAAAAATGAAACCAACTTCAAGCAGAGTTTCCTGATTTCAAGCTTGTGTAAAAATGAAACCTTTCCCTTTACCTTTTGTGATTGCCATTTTATCAGCCTGTTTTTTCCAGATGAGCCTTGGTTTTCTCATTCCATTGTCATTATCTGCTTGGCCGATCATATGCCTTCACTTGGTTGTTTTACCCGTTCTTGAGGAACCGCTGCGATGAGTGGTCTTGTTAGCCAGCCTCTTAACTTTTACTTGTTCTGAGCAGTTCCACCATTACCGGAACCAGTCGCTACCCTTTATACCACTCGTTCCTCTAGGAGGAGTCATCTTTCAGCTCTTTTCTGACTCTCTAAACATGAAAATATTGCCGAGGCCCTTGTCGTTTCGATCTCGTTAAAATGGACACGAATCGAAATTCACCCAGTATAAGTTTAACCCTTTTTCGGGCTGGGCTGGATCGATTACGAAAAAGGAATACCCTAGCCTATCGCGACTAGGAGGTTTTCCCGGATATTGTTTTCTACCTTTTCGGATCTGGGGAACTATTTATGAAAAGGGACCTGTGGAGTTTTCTTTTCCGCTGTCTTTTCAAACTCTCTAAACATGAAAAGACGCCGAGTTCTTCCTTTGTCAGACTCGTTAAACCCTGATGACATCGGATCTAGTCGAAATGACGTTCTCCGAGTTTCTCCTTCCTAGGACTCGTTAAATGCACTAGGTTGGATTCGTCCGAAGGACGGATTTATATGACAAGCATATGGTATCCTCTTCAAGCTTGTGTAAAAATAAAGAGGTACTCACCGAAATGGTGGGGAAAATGGAACCATCGTCGTTGTCGTCGGCAGTATGTCGCTCTTGAACATGGCACTTGTCTGCATTCGTGTCGGGTTGGGGACATCTCATCTCATTTCTTCACTTTGCCTCCGTGGGTTTGGATAATCCCTTTTGACCTCTCCTCTGCTCATTGCCTTGTCACCATGACCTCTGATCTGTTGATGTCAAATACTGCCAAGTCCACTGTCGTGTCGTTTATATGTTCAAGAGAAGTTGGCCTCTGCAAATATCAACCTTCCTCTGATTCTCATACGATCCTGATTCACAACAAAACATCATTTTCTCTGCCTCGTGTCAATGATGTGAAACATTATGGCCCACCTTCGATCAAGGTCACCGTCGACTTCAAATTTCATTATCTAGAATTTGATCTAGAGACTCCTTTATGGTACCCTGGGAGCTCGCATGCCTCAATGGTGTTCTTTCACACCGACGTGATTTTTTTATCATTGGCTCCTAGCTCGAGTGATTTTGTTGTGTGTTCGACATCAACTTCATTGATTCACACATCGTAGATTGCACCGCGCACCAGGGCCATTGTCATTATCGTGTTCCTCTCGCGTCTGTTAAACGGCTTCCATCATTGGCTGGTAATCAGACGATGTTCTTGCATGTTCGACATCAGCTCACATATTCACATGCTCTAACTTGTACTTTGTTTGGGTCGAGATGGAGCGCAAGACCCTGGATTGTGTCTGTTGTAATCCAGGCTGCGATTGTGGATTATTATCATTATGTACATGACTCACTGATTGGATGGCTGCGACCATACCTGAGTCTATTTATCGATCCTCACTGGATGGCCATGCTTCTATACCTCCTGATCCGGATTATAGTTTGCTCCACTTGATGTATCAGCCCATACCTGCATTGCATCATGTAGTTGAGATATCAGTTGTATCTGTCTATGCAGGTTTTCCGACGGCGGGCCTTCAGTTGAACATGTTCTCGTAAAGCATTTCACCCCTCTCTCTCTCGGGCCTCATACTTTAGGGGCCATCTGTTACACAGTAATTTGTCACCGTCCCTACCATTCCCCGTCCCGCACAATGGAGGACCCATTTTGTGACCTGTGAACATTGTCATGCCTTGAAAACATCATCAATGCATTCCTCCAAGCATGAGCTTCAATTTCCCTAAAGACATCTCCTTGCAAAAAATCATAAAAACATCTCCTTTTGCATTGGCGCGGGCAGACAGTTCACCACTCGCGCCAATGGGGAAAATCCTACAAAGAGGCCGCGCCAACTGGCGCTCTGTCCCAGAGCAGTAGTCGCGCTAGCCAATTTAAGGAGTGTTTTTTAAATAAATATGGCGGAAGTTGTGTTTCAACAAACTCAGAAACCATTGCCTATCTTGAGTTGGGAGGTTTGGCTGCAGAAGTTCTATGGAAGGGAAGTGGTTTGCCACCTCCCATGGAACCTTCCTTGTCGATAGGGCCAATCCCACAATAATAGGGATCCCAACTCCCTCCTTCCCCATCTATAAAAGCCTGCTCAATTCCATGGCAAGCTGGTCTGGAAGTGCCTAAGCTTTGAATCTCCAAATTCCCAAGAGCCTTTGTGCTGTAAGAGCCCTCTTTCTTCCCTTAAGGCCGACTCAAGTAAGGAGACTATCGTCGAGAGACTCAAGAGAGGTTTTCCCTTTCCCTGGCGAGCTTTGCGAGACGTGAACGACTGGAGACCCATCCGAAGGAGACCACGACGTCAGAACTTTGGTTGTAATCTCTTGCGATCGTTATTTAATGAGTGATTACGATTATGGTTCCACTCTGTTTTCAATGACGTTAATATGAGTAATATCCTTTCTGACTGATATTTAGTTGCGTATGCTAGATTTTATGCTTGTATCTGTTTGTTTCTTGCATGTGCAGGTGTCCATCCACGGAGATCATGGAGGATTGTGATCTTCCGAGGCTGAGGAATGGGAACGCTCTCTTCTTCAGATCGTAGCATTGGATTCCAGGTAGGCCTCCATCTTTGGTCTTTTCATTCGTAACTAGGAACTTGCGTCGTAACATTTTGTGATTGTTGCTAGACCCCTGCTGGGCTAGTAGGGATTGCCTCTGTCCGCAGAGGGGATTTACCTCCTCAACAAACATTAAATACAACAAGGGGAGCACCAATAACATTGTATATTTCCTCAGTCATCCCCCAGTTGTAGCATTGACCATTGTTTTCAACTCCTGTAGGCACGATACTTCTAGATGGACGCAACTATAGAAGAATGATTTATATTTTGGAACCACATACCAATTGTTAATGGAAGGAACGAAATTTCTAGAAACCCACCTTTAGGATGCACCATTGTGTTATCTGGCACACCGTTTTGTTCCTTCAAGCAAGCGTGCCAAGCTAATTATGGAGGTGAATTATAGTTTAGTAGCAGGGAACTTTGGCAAGGAGAATATAGTGGTGGTATTGCAAAAGTATTTTTATTGGCCAAAACTCTGAAGGTATTTTTACAAACATATCATACCCTACATTGATTGTGTCATCACCAATCCAATAATTAAGAAGCAAGGGTTGTACACCCTTCTTCCTACTTCTAGTCGGGCTTGGAAATCCATCTCCATGGTTTATATGCCTGGCCTTCCGTCTTCCAAGCATGGTAATTATTGTGTGTTTGTGGTCATTGATATATTTTCTAATATGGCCATATCGGCTGCCTGCAATAAGAGTATCAGAATAGAGGCCACTACCAAACTCTTCTTCAAATGGGTGTGGATAAATTTTTGGATCCAAAAAACCATCATATCTAATCAAGTTAAAAGTTTCCTAAGCACATTATAGACAAGCCTCTAGTCATTGTTAGATACCAAATTCACCAATTTGAATGCCTTTCACCCCCAAATTGATGGCTAGACAGAGGTTTTAAACAGGATTATAATACACATACTACGCATGTACAACTTAAGCATCAATGAACTGGGATGAGAGAGTCCCCTATGCTCAACATAGTTACAATAGAGCTCTCCATAGTTGAACTATCCATATCCCATTTTAGGTGAGCCTCAAATTTCAATCATTATGTCCCATTAATGTTGCAATGCCTCTTGTAACTACACAAGCATAATTTGTACATGTTCAATCTAAAGTTAATAAAGCAATTAAATTTATTGAATGCCTTCAACACATCTACCAATAGGTTCATGATATCTTGGATAAAGCCAATACTAATTAAAAATAATTCCATGATTGACATCAAGTTCCACATACATTTCAAGTGGATGACGAGGTTTGGTTGCATTTGTTTAAGGAATGCCTTGCAAGATCCCATCGAAAGATTCGACCTATCTAATACAGGACTTACACCATCACTAAGGCTATGGGTGACAACATTTTTGAGATAAGTACCCCCCCTTCCTTGGCCTACACCCAATATTAAAAGTGGATTTATTTCAGCCATACTTTCCACCATTATTGGACACATCAAAAATTTTCGAGCAAATAACACCAACAGAGCTTAACCCAAATTTCATTGAACATGCCACAATTGATCAAATCATGGAAACACATATTAAGAACACTCACCAACAAAGGATCCAACTGTATATAGTTTCCAAAGTCATCCAACACCTGCACGAAGGAAAGTGGATCACCAAGGACCAAGCTCAACAAAATTTCCCCTATCTCACATAAGCACTCAACACAATGGGGAACATTTCTTCCTAACGGGGGAGGACCGATCCAGGTTTATATTGGTGGCCACCCACCTATCCCACTTGGACCCCTAACTCTATTTCCTATCGGTTTTCTATTTTTCAGCACAGTTTTGTATTTAGACAGTTTTCTATTTTTGGTAGTTCTTTGGGTCCTAAACTTCTGAAGCCAATTTCAGGAACTAAATAATGTTTTTTTGGAAACGGGAAAATTTAAGTTTAAAACTATCACTTGCATTTGAAAGTTATTTTCCTCAGATAGAACTTTCTAATGGGCTATCATTGGCACCAAATGAATATCATATGCCAAATTTACGACTCCAAGAAGTTTCCATTCCAACTAACCCTATTGGGGCCCATAAGATTTTGGCACTTCATCTCCTAGGATTAGCTTTTTTTATGTTTATTTTTTCTCATTGTTTCTTCATGATATGAAACATCCTTGGTTTAAAAAACGTGTAAAAAATATCAAACCAAGGTCATGGGACATGTATTCCAAGCCGAATGGTGGGAAAAACATCCTAATGGGTGTCACTTCAGTTTATTATGGCTAAAGGAATTGGAAAAGACAATGGAAAAATATTTGGAAAGGAAAAGAGGAATTATTATCATTTCATTTATGAAAATAAAGGAAAATAGGAGAAAATGGAGGTGAAAGGTCACAGGTTGCATGCGAGGCGGAAAATGAAGGAAAATAATGAAAAATGAAGAAAATAGAGGCCTCGCTGATAAAAAGTATTATGAGGACTAGTTGGTAAAAAAATTTAGTCCTATTGTGGAGCTTTATTGTGGAGCTCTCTTATATTATCTCTCTCATACTCTTGGACACTTATATTTTCTTGGAGCACTCTTGGAGGAGTGTGGCATACTTGGGATTTTGAGAAAGAAGGCAAAGGAAAAGCAGGAAAGCGCAAGAGGACATTGGGATCATCAGCTACATTTGGACTGATTTGTAGGTATCGAGTTGCATGTATGGTTTCCTTGATAGTTTTGGCATGCATGGTACATGCATGTGGTTTCTAGGTTATGATATTTCATTGGCATGGAGGCTTTCCTAGATTGAAAATGGTCTTTTGATGCAGGAGCATCCTGCTTGGGTTTTATTATAATATTGTGTAATTAGGGAGGTGATGATTTTTTAATATTTTATAAATTATTGTGCTCATTTTAATAAATTAAGAGAGAAAATGTAAGTGTGAGGATTATTGTAAATATTATTTTAATAAATTAAGGATACAAGTGGAGTTGAATTAGGTAGATAATCTAGGGATTAGGAAATCCTTAAATGGGACTTAGTTGAGTCCAAAAAAAGGATAAATCTAATTTAGATTTGTGTGGAGGAAATTATGGATTGGAATAAATTCATTATTATGTATAAATATGAGGAGTGTGTGAGGATGGAAAAAATTGAGGAATACAGAGAGAGAGATGGTTTGAGAGCTTTTGTAAAGTGCCGAGAAAGGCCATCCATTGTAATATTCGGCTAGATGTTTTGAATCTGAAAATTCTTGTTGTATTTTATATAAGCAACTTGGTTATTGTTTGACTCTCTCTTTGTTTATATTTGGAGTTGAAATTAAGTAGCTTTGTATGAAATTTTTGACTTAAGTTTTGAGAAAAGGTTGAAGAAGTTTGTTGTATATACTAGGATCTATTTTATAGCGGAAGCCTGGCATCATTTGGTATCAGAGCTAAGGAGATGAGTTTGAGGATGATTCTCTCCTAAGTTGAGGCTATTTTTTTGATTGCTTGTTGTGAGCGAGGAGAGCAGGTCAGATTTCACGTGGAGGAGTCGTACTCTTCGAAATAAATTACATGGTTGTTCAATCCAGCTTCAAACCGAGAAAGTGACCTGTGAATTGGACACATATTCTATCTAACTATGAGATAGACCAGGGTGTTTTCGGCACTCCGTTCATGTTCTGAAGATTTGTGCCATTGAAAATTCTGAAGATTTGTGCCCAATCTGATTCATCATGACATCCACAATTTCTTGGGCACAATGACAGCAGTTCTGGGTGCTTCCACCATATTCGTCGTGGATGCAATCCTTGAGAAATTCATTCTGACATTGCATTTCTCACAGATCTGTGAAATTGATCTACAATTTAAGAGATTTCGTCATCGAGATGGAACGAGGTGTGTGGACACAAATGATGGAGGAGTTGAAGTTCATGGAGATGGGTTGTGTGGCTAGCACAAATTGAGTTTGATATAGCCCAGTCCCTGTGGAATCGTGGAGGCAATTAAGCATGACAATGTGGGGACCCAATATAGTTCCCGTGGGATGGTATGCAGCTAGCATATGGTATGTGTTAACAGAGAGATTGTATATCAGGTTTTTTTAACAGAAATATATAACTATGCAACGTTATTCAAACATATACACAGTCACCATGATTTGATATCATGTTTTGGCATGTGTAGTTCAAATTTCCTGTGTGACTGCGTGAGGAACTAATTCAGTTTCCATGAGGCTATGATGAGAGCAGTCTTAACATGTTGTGATTTGGGGTGTGCGACATTCAGTTCTTGGAGTCTGCGTGAAGATTAAACATAGAACTGTGGAGTAATGGTGATGGGCAGCGTTCGATATATGTGTTATAGACAGTGCATTTCGATATGATACAGTCAGTTTGAAATTGTATACTTGGCTACAATGTCTTCGATTCCTGTGTGATGATTTACATTGGAAACAACAACAACAAAAAAAAGAAAAAAACTTAGCGTTTCCTTCCAAAGTGCGTTATTCCATATTTTTGGTGGTCGTTCTATGAAGTGTAGCACTGGGAGATGTGGAGCAGCCGAGAAGAGATTTTTGTAGGGTATAAAGGTTGCAAAAAGTCACATTGCTACACATTGGGAACTTGTGAACGTGGTGTTGGAAAATGGGCTACATTGGAGACCTGCATCCAGATAGAAGTAGTGAATTGGTCTGCCAATATTCTTTTATTTAACTCATTAGAGTAGGGAGTCTTGTGAAGAAGACTTGATTCTGAAAATAAGATCTCGTTATTAGAATTGGGTGTAGCGGGATTAATTGAGTTTTATTGATACACAATTGGAGTTTTATTTCATTGATGCAGATCGCTATTTATAGAATGGAATGCCCAGCTACTAGAATTAGTGCTAGCTTGGTCAATAATTCCTAGCAGCTATAATTCACTAGTTTTTTAGGAGCACATTGAGACTCGATTCCCTTGGAAAACGTGATCTTGCAGAATTGTAGAGTGAAGTTGCGAAAGCATGAGGAAGAAAAACACTCAAATTTGGAGCTGCTGAAAAGGTATATTTGTTTCATTTTCTGCGTCAACGTGTAGATCTGGTTATTGAGACTGCATTACAGCCTCTGATGTTGTCACAGTGTAGTTGGGAGGTGATGAAAGTATCAATTGGCATTCATAACTGCATTGGAATTCTATCAAATCGGCTTTATATATGAGAAATGGAATTTATAACTGCAATTGCAGCCTTGATGACAACAAATATGAATTGGAGTGGCACAACGAAATTATGAGTCAATGGAAAAGGTATGCTAAGAAAAATTGTGGGACTGAACATATTATATGTTGACATTTTTGGGTTTTCTTAACCAAAATCGAAATTATTGATAAGTATTTTTGCGGGGATGATTTATATATGTCAACATGTTGTTCAAATTTAAAGTGAAAATGTTGTGAATGCAGAGGTATAAGGTTTTATCACCACGATAGCTTTAAAGAAAATTAATTTTCGCTTAAACTAATGGAAAAGGAGAATGCGCTAATCCTAGGTGATATAAAGAGAAGCATGCATTTTTATATGAGAGGGTTTATTATGCATAGTGTGGATTCTTCGCAGTTTTGGCTAAATCATTTTGGACCAAAGCTTGTAGCTGGAATGGGAGAATTATTTTGATTTGTGTTTAATGTTGAAAACACAATTGCTTGATGTTGTAGAATCTTTATTTTACCATCATGTGGCAGCATCTAAGGAGGTATTATTCAGGATCGGCACAATGTACAAGTTTTACATTATTCATCGAAGAGGTTGAAAAAATAAATAGCTTGTTCTTTGTACATAGGTGTAGAGATGTGAATTGATGTACAATTTATAATGTGCAATTGTATGGTGCATAAAAGCGCAGGAAAAATGCTGGCACTAAAACTAGAAGCTTATGGTATGAAGGGCATGCAAATATTCACAGTGACAAAGACAACACAGAAGAGTGAAGTCCGGAGAGTTGAAATCGCAAAGAGAAGGTTTATTAATAACCTTAATGGGAGCATAAGGTATGATAATTCAGAAATGTATTTGTGAATGTTGGAAATGGAATGGTTTATTTATTTCACCATTAAATAAATATTGGAAAACATGGATTTCATTTCGATTAAAGACTTCAGCATCATGTTAAATTTTAATGGGAAACTGATCATCTTTCATAAGAATGGAGTATGACAGAGAGTGAAGATTTTACATCCTAAAAATGTATTAGGGGTGTATGTTCGTTGGAATATTGTATAACTTGAATTAAGTCAAATATCCACTATCATAATTATTGGGCAAGCCTTGAAGTCAAAACAGATGTTAGGGTTAAATGAAAGTTTGGATAGTTTGAGTTAAGATTGAGTATTTTTCATCCAAGATGAAGAGTTGGTGTAAAGTCTGAAGTCAAAGGTATGAATTTAATTGGGTGCATGATCGGCAGAGCCCGACACCCAAAGAGTTTGGTCATTGTAACACAAGCATTACTAAAGTGTTGTTTGTAGCAAAGAGGAGCAAGAGAGTTTCCAGAGATGATTCCAAGACAGAGAAATGAAAGAGGTCAAGCGCAGGAAGAGAGCTTGTATTTCTAAATGGAAAGTATGAAGGCTTGCTGAAAATGGGATTCAAATGAAATCCACATGTGAACAAATTAAGTTCACAAAGAAGAGAAGATGATTGTTGATAGTAATTTTAGAAGATCTGAGAAGGCCACAGTAGAAGAAAGAAGAAGGAAAATTCCAAGGAAAATGGCATATGTAAGAATTTGACTGATGAAGATTGTGAGTGGGAGAAGGCTGAGATAATAGTTCACCTTGAATTGTTAATGGATTTATTGTAGAGAAATGTGAAAGACTAGACACATGGTTGGACGATGAGGAAGAAAGTGAAGTGGTAGAGAGTACATGCAAAGAGGTAACAACAGGTAAACATACAGTTTATATAAGAGCTGAGGAAGCTCGAGCAGATGATGGGTGTGCAGTTGAGATGTGAAGAACACAGAGAGGTTGAGTTGAAAATGGAAGTTTCCATTTGTGTCCCAGAACAAGGTGAAATTTTGGGTGAAAAGATAAATGAGGAAGATCTCATGAACTATTGGAATAGTTCAGAAGAACCTAAAGATGTGTTGTTGAGAGAAGAAGATGAGGCTATGAAGCCTTGCATTTTTAAATCTCACAGTTTATGTATGTTTGCAGGATGTGCGAAAGATGGTGGACAGTCTGGTGAAATTGTCACAAAGATGAATGAAACTCTTGAGGTGAAGTGTGATGGAGAATGCCTTTCAGAGGAGGAAGGTACCAATTATGTGCAGCAGGAAGAAATCATAAATCAATTCTTGTTTGCGGTAAGACATCCAGTTGAAGCTGTTATGGAGCAGAAGCATAATGAAAATGCCGAAGCGATATTCCAAGGAGGTAAACAAATGAATTTTTTTAATGAATTTGCTGACAGAATTTCACAATGTGATCATATAGAAACCAATATAACTCAGGAATATTGCCAAAAGAAGAATGAAGTTGGGAATTAAGGTTGTGATGAAACGCTAGAAAGCTTTCACATGGAAATAGAGTTCTTGGAATGATGGCTTAAGGAACCTGAAAGGGAGATGAAACTTGCAAAACCTAATACAGAAGAGATTGCAGTTATTGTGCATGATAGGGATGAAATGTTCTTAACATTTATAGATTTGAGTGAATATAGAAGGAAACATAAATAAATGTGATGTTGAAATCATAGAAATTGAGCAGAAAGTATTTGGAGATGAGACGGAAAATCAGGAGCAGCAAGAAATTTATGTCTTTAGAGACATAAGGGAAACAGAAGTATTGAACCAGCAGGATAAAGGTGAAAGCAACCAACAATTCAAAATAGGATCTGTTGAAATCCATAAAGTCAATGATGAGAGATTGGTGCTTGAAGCATCAAAAGAGGCCAAAAGGTCTTGTATTTTTGAAACTAATAGTTTGTTGATGAATGCAGGTACAACACTGGATGAGAAAGTTGTTGCTATAAAAGAAATCAATGAATATAGTTGTAATCAAGAAGGAGTTCTTGATTATTCTTCATTGCAGGAGGTTGAGTGTTTAGTACAATTAGAGATGGAAGAATCAAACAAAGAGGAATTACTCTGAGGAATTGGCAAAAGAAAATGTTGGAGAAGCCGATGGAATCTGATTGACCAAGTAAGTGATGAATTAAAAAATGGAGTTGATAATTTAAAGGACCCGCAGCAGAACACAATTTGGAGTTCTGGAGGGAGAAAGTTATTTGAGATTTGTGGTTGTTGCATTATTATAGAAAAGCGAAAGACCTCATAGACAAGAGTCTATGGAAACTTCTCTACATGGGGAATCTGATGCAGGAACTTCCTGCTTGGGTTTTATTAAAATATTGTGTAATTAAGGGGGTGATGATTTTTTAATTATTTTATAAATTATTGTGCTCATTTTAATAAATTAAGAGAGAAAATGTAAGTGTGAGGATTATTGTAAATATTCTTTTAATAAATTAAGGATATGATTGGAGTTTAATTAGGTAGATAATCTAGGGATTAGGAATTCCTTAAACGGGAATTAGCTGATTCCAAAAAAAGGATAAATCTAATTTAGATTGTAGTTGAGATTTGTGTGGAGGAAATTATGGATTGGAATAAAGTCATTATTATGTGTAAATATGAGGAGTGTCTGAGGATGGAAAAAAATGATGAATACAGAGAGAGAGAGAGAGAGAGAGATGGTTTGAGAGCTTTTGTAAAGTGTCAAGAAAGGCCATCCATTGTAATATTCAGCCAGATGTTTTGAATCTGAGAATTATTGTTGTATTTTATATAAGAAGCTTGGTTATTGTTTGACTCTATCTTTGTTTATATTTGGAGTTGAAATTAAGTAGCTTTGTATGAAATTTTTGAGTTAAGTATTGAGAAAAGGTTGAAGAAGTCTTTTGTATATGCTAGGATCTGTTTTATAGAAGAAGCCTAGCATCATTTTTCCTAGCCTTGCCATTTCTTGGATAACCATGGTGTTTTAGGTTTATTTCCTTTTGTTTCTAGTTGGTTCTCATGTGCCTTTCATTGTGGGTTGAGTTATTAGTTCCTAGGGCCTTGGTTAGACAAACGCTCTGGAGCCCTGAAATAGCTTGGGTTCAGTTACTAGTCCTCGAGCGTTGGTTAGACGAATCCCCTTGAGCCCTTGGTGGGTCAAGTTACTAGTCCTAGAGCCTTGGTTGGAAAAAATGCTTTGGATCCCAACAGTAGTTGTGGGTTGAGTTACTATTCCTAAAGCCTTGGTTAGAAAAAATTCTCTAGAGCCATAGACACCTTGGGTAGGGACCAATCCGATGATGGTTTGTGATGTTCGACCATGAGGTGGAATCACTGTTGGAGCCTTGAGGTGGTTTGGCATGTCGAAGCCCTGGTTTGGCTTTGATGTGTTTTTTTTCTATGAGATCCCACATTCATGCTTGGAATATGGCACGAGGGTTACTAGCTGAAAGAAATATTTGGTTCAGCCTAGTCTATGATCAAGCGGTACGTGGAAGTCCCTGACTTAGTTAGATTTGAATATGTTAATAAGAGCTGATTTTCCCTTGGTATTTTCATGAGTAAAGGTACTTCATGTTACAGTGGCTTTAATGGTTATTTCCTCAATGAGATATCTCTGGTTATTTTTTGGTTATAAGCTTATTTTATGAAAATTATGTAAAAGGCAGTGTTAGGACTCCACTATGTATCATTTTTGCTATATACTTTGACACCATTTTAGATGATAATGTAGCTAATATTAGAAGGCATCAATCCTTCTTAATGATTCTCATATAAGTATGAGACCCCCATGCTCAGATCGTTTGTTGAAACCTGTATATTTCATATTTGCGATATGTTTGAAAAATGACTGTCATAGTTGGGCTTGGTTAGGTAAATTCCTTGATTCATTTTTGTGTTAGAGGCCTTGTCTTGGTGTCATTTATTTTCTTGGAAAGTCTCATCAAGTTCTGGGTAGTGGTTTGGAGCCTATCCCTAAAAAAGTGGCTTAAATATCATTGTTTCTGGCACAGAACTGGCTAAAAAAGACTGCAGTCTCTCCCTTGTAGGAATTTTGGGAGCAACTCTAGGGTCCCAATCACATGCATGCCCATATCATGGGAGAGACTAGGGTATTTTTAGTGAAAAGGAAGTCTTACTCAAGGCTTGGGCACTTGGAGTGGTAGATTATCTCCTAAGGGTCTTGTAGCACGTGAGGGCAGTCTCTAAAGTGTTGGTTCGTCGGTTCCACTTCCTTAACTGCACTTAGGGAGTTGAATCATATCATAGTAACTCTTCATCACATGCTTACCACTATTGGTTGGTTACTTGGGTAGATGTGAGAGGAGGGTGTTACATGATAAAAAGGTCTTAGATCCTAATTCTAACATAGTTCATAAGGCATGTAGCTGTCACATCTCTTCTCAAAGATACACTACTACCACTCGAGCTAGTTTTTTTCATTCTACATATAGACAGTGTCCAAAATTTGCTATTTTATGAATTGAAGTTCAATTTCATTTTATCTCTGTATTTTTGGTTTGAATTTGTATTTCATTTCATTCCTTCATAAATATGGATCAACCATGGTAGGAAACATTTAACTATAAATGAATATGGTTAATCATGTTGACTATGCTTGACAAATTGGTAGACCATATGATGTCTATGGATGACCATGATGGTTGTGGTTTACCATGTTTCCATTGCTGAGTTAGTTCAAACGTTGTTGAATATGATTAACTAAGTTTGAACTTGTTAACCATGTTTGATTGTGGCTAAGATTATTTGACCATGGTTTAATATGGTAAACTATGGTTGTCTATGGATGAACATTGTTGACCATGGTTGTGAACAATGAACTAAAGATGAATATGGTTGACCATTGTTGATCATGGCCAACTATGTTTCCCATGCTTGAATATTGGTGACAATGTAGACCATGGTTAAGCATGGTTTTCCCATGTTGACCATGGTTGAATGTGATGGTTATGTTAACCATGCCAAGTAAGGTTTGACCATGTTCAACATGGTTGACAATGGTTGACCATGTTTTCTATATCAACTATAGTAAAAGTGGTTGATATATGTTTATTGAACATGTTTCACCATGTTTGAACATGTTTGACCATGTTTGGTAATAGTTGACTAAGGCTGACAATTGTAACATCATGACCATTTTTTACCATTATGACCATGCTTAACATGGTTGAATATGGTTGACTGTGTTTACTACGATGACAATGTGATGGTCTTGAATATGGTTAAAAGTGGGTTATCATTATTAGATTGAAATAGGTTGTGCATGTTTGACCATGTTTACTATAGTTGACAATGTTTAAACATGTTTGCCCATGTTTGGCCATGGTTTACTATGGGCGACCATTTGTCAAATTTTTACACTAAGACATGAACATCACATTGTGGCATCAATTTTTTATTCATCACATTGTGATGTTGATTTTTTTTCATCGCATTATGACATGGGTTTTTGTTCATTACATTACAATGCCAATTTGTGTTCATAATGTTGTTATATTATTATTTTTTTGTTACATTAAAATAACATTTTTCTTCTCGTCACTTTGCGACAACATTTTTTTCATCACATTGCATTTGAGATTTCAGTTCATCACATGTCATGTTGATTTTTGTTCATTGCATTATGACATTCATTTTTCTTCATCATGTTGTGATATTTACCTTTGGTAATCACATGTGATGTCAATTTTTGGTTGTCGCATTTTGATGTCAATTTTTTTCATCACACTGTTATGTTTATTTTTGTTAGCTACACTGTGATGTTCATATTTATTTGTCATGTTGTGACCCCAATTTGTGTTCGTCACATGGTGAAGACAATTATTTTTTCACAAGAAATGCCCATTTATGTTTTACATGTTGCAATGTTGATTCTTATTCATAACATTGTGACATTGATTTTTGTTTGTCACATTGCGACATTGTTTTTAGGTCATCACATGCAATGTCAAATTTTTTCATCACATTATGACATTGATTGTTTTTTATCACATTACGACATTGATTATTGTTTGTTTCATTGTGCAATTGATAATTTTTGTCGCATTTTAATGTTGAATTTTTATTTATCACATTGCATTGTCAATAATTGTATATCACATTGGTTAATGTTATTCATTACACCATGATATTAATTATTGTTCATAACATTGTGATGTTAATATTTGTTCATCACAATATGACATTGGTTTTTGTTCATCACATTACAACGTTGATTTTTTTTAACATGGTTAAGGTTGTTTGAAAGTGGTAGACTATGGTAAGTTGTGGTAGAATATGGGTGAACATGGTTGACCATGGTTGTAAATTTTTAACTATATATGAATATGGTTAACCATGTTAACAATGGTTGACCATATCAACCATGGCTGACCATTATTGAGCTGGTTTGAACATGGTTGAATATGGTTGCACCATTGACCATTGGTGACTATGGGTGAACATAATTGACCATGGTTTTCAATATATGGTTGACCATAGTTTTCCATCCATAAGTTGTTTGATCATGGTTAAACATTATTGAGCTTGATTTCCCATTAATGAGTTAGTTCAACCATGGTGACAATGGTTGACCATGAACGACCACAGTCAACCATTAATGAGACATTTTAACCATGGTTGAATATCGTTAACTTATTAACCCTTGTCTACCACATTTCTCCGCGGTGACCATGTTTGACCATAATTTAGCTTGTGTGACCATATTTATCTATGGACAAGAGTGCTTGATTGTAGGTGAAAATGGTTAATGATGGTTGTGAATGTTTAATTATAGATGAGTATGGTTTACTATGTTCACCATGTATGACCATGTTGAACATGGTTGACGATAGTCAAACATGTGACATGGTCAAACCATATAATCATATAATAATGAAAAATGCAATGACATATTCAATCTTTAATATGATATTTTAAATATCAATATAGTTAAAATCACTCTTTTTTATGTGATGAAATTAGTGTTTCTAATATTAAATAATAATAAATAATAATATAAATGCTTACACTCTTTTTAATGTATACAAATTTGTTATTGATTCTAAAATACTAAAATAATTATGAAAATTAATAATATAATGATTTAATTAACTAATTGATATGATTATTTAAATTATAGTTATGTTATGATTAATTATGACTATAAGTATTCTTATTATCTTAATTATGAAAGTAAATTAATTAATTAATTAAAAAATTAATTAAATGATTGGGATGTCCTGAAAATTATTTTTCATGATAATAATATTTATAACTTATTGTTTCTACCCATCTCAACTAGGAATAATATTTTTATTATCAAATATATTAAACTATATCTAAACTCCTGAGATTATGAATTTAAACTATTTATCCAACCTCAAGGTGTATCATGCAATATCTTCCCTCAATCCTCCTTGCTACCCATATGCAATGTCCAAATGTGAAGGCTACAAATATCCAAAACAAGTTTCAAATGGGAGCTTTCCTGGAGAAGTGAGGACTTCTCTATTGTAATAATGTTGCATATATACCAGATTTTCGTCCCAAATCTTTGGATGATTCTGGTTGTATCCCATCAAAAGTTCAACCAAATTATTGTCGACTTCTTTTGTCTATCCATGTATTCTATAGATGGAATTTTGTATATCTTTTCAACTTTGTATCCATCTTTTGCCACAATATAGTCCAAAATGCACTCAAAAATATTGTATCCCTGTCTGAAAATATGCTCCTTGGTATCCCAAAGTGCACCCAGACCTGTCCAAAGAAAAAAAATTATATTTCCTTCCCGTTGATGGTCTTTTTATAGGGCATCAGAACACATATCTTATTGAACCTATTAACTACCACAAACATGTAGTCATGCCCCTTCCTGGTTGTTGGTAAACGTCCCATAAATTCCATGGAAATGATTTACCAAGGATGAGTGGGTACATGTAAGGGATGATATAGACCATGTTTCGCGTTGCTAATCTTGTTGGTACAACAAAGCATGCATCCTCATATGAACCTACCTACCTACTCTTTCATATTCTTCCAATACACATACCTATGCAAGTTTGCCATGGTCTTCACTACACCAAATTTCCTTGCATCCTTTGAGTTCTGATCCTATCTAATCATTTGTAATCGTTCACCTTTAGGAATTCATAGCTTATCCAACATGTAGAGTAACCCATCCTAGAGATGGTAGTCGACGGTGTTGTCACAATCATGCACATGACTCTAACTTTTCAACTATTAAGATACATCCTTGAAGTCCTCATCCTCTGAATATGCCTCCCCATATGCATCATGGGTGAATGGCTCCATGTGCATAAGATTCCCCAAAGTTATGGTCACTGATGTGGGTGGCCTTGAGAGGATTTCGTCCAACTTGTTTGTGTTACCTTTCTTGTACTTGACCACCAAATGAAACTATTGTAGAAACTACATCCACTTGTAATTCTTAGTCTTATGTACCTTACTATGGGCCTAAGGTACTATAGTGGTTGGTGATCTAGGTGGACTATTACATCCTTTCCCATCAGATAATGTTTCCACTTCATAGTTTGCACAAGGGCAAAGAGCTCCTTGTCGAAGTTAGGTTAGTTAAGAATTTCCCCTACAAATACTTCAAAATGGTAGCATGCATGCCTTCCTCTCTACATCAATATGGCTCTCATAGCATACCCACTCGTATCTATCTCCACTTAAAAGGGTTTTTGCAATTTTAGTAATTCCAGAAATGGTGCTTGACTAATATTCTTCTTTAGCTCCTCGAAATCCCTCTGCTGACTCTTCCCCACTGCAAACTCTTTCTACTTATTGTTATGGCATGGAGTGGTGCTTCTACCATGGAAAACGAGGCTATGAATTTCCTAATATGCTCTGCTACCCTAATGAAACTCCTAACCTCATAAATATTATTAGGCATTAGCCATTTCATGATCGCCTCCATCTTGGCAGGATCTATCTTTAGCTCTCCTCCATTTATCACATACCCCAGATGCACCAAATATTGTTGTACAAAATCACACTTATTGAGATTTTATAGTAGTTGGTGCTTATTTAATGTCTCCAGTACTTGTGTCAAATGTGAGATGTGATCTTTCCAGGCATCACTATATACCAATATATCATCCAAATAGACAATAAATGAATCTATAAAATGGTGTAGTATGTCATTCATCAATATTATAAACGTAGTTGGTGCATTGGATAGGCCAAATGGAATGACTAACCATTCATAAAAACTTTGTTTGGTTTTTAAGGTGGTCTTCTAGGTATGGTGAGTCTGGTAATAACTATATATCGTGCTGCACTTCCGTCTTCGGTGGTAACCCTTTATGCTCCTAGAACACATCCTCGTATTCTCTTAGCAACTCTTCTAGTCATTTTTTATGTTTCTTAGTATGCCCCTCCAAGGATGAATTACTTTGTACTAACTCTTATACACACTAATTTTCTCTTAAAAATAATAAAATACTTCTTATTGGAACTCATAAATTTCTTGTCTTGGTTGGAAATTACTACTGAAATTTTTGACTTGTCTTTGTGCACATTGATGGTGAATGATTTTCAATCATTGACGAGCCAATACTAGTTGGCTCCCCGCATGAATATTTCATCTCGCGTGTACATGTAGGGACTCCCAAGCATGAAGGCACATACATCAAGGGGAACCACATATAGTTCTACTTCATCAATAAAATTAGCATTAATGGAAAATATAATTCTGCATTGTTTTTTTACCTTAAACCATGCATTCTTATTTACCCATCCTAGTGGAAATGGGTTTGTATGATCATGAAATTCCAATCCAAATTTATTTACTAGCTTTTTTGCAATAATATTTTCCTGTAATCTTGAGCTGAACAAAGCATAAATATTGGTCTTCTTGAAATTTATCTTTATATAGAAGAGTTTCATAATTCTTTCTCTTCTTATTTCTAAAGGATACTTATATTCACCTACTTCTATAATGACATACAAAAAATCTTCTCATCCACATCTGATTTGCTTTCAACTTGATTTCTTGAATCGTCTCTATGAGATTTTTCTTCTTATTGTCTTTCCTTTTTTTCTTTTGGTTAATCTTTAGATGCAACTTATAACACTTCTCCTCTATATGAACATCAACATTCCAGTAGTTGTAGTGGTTTTTGGGATCTTTGCACTGGTGTATTATGGTCACTTTCCTTTTATATATTCCCCCTTTATACTTCTTCTTCCCCTCATTATAAGTGTCATGTTTCTCCGACTATTTTGATCGAATTAATTGTGCTTTATTTAGCCCTATGTTCTCCATGTGTTGTACATGTACACAAGCCTCTTCCATAGATTTGGGCTTGAATAACATCACTTTCCCTCACA
The DNA here is from genome assembly GCA_034641835.2 of Pinus albicaulis. Classification (NCBI taxonomy): domain Eukaryota; kingdom Viridiplantae; phylum Streptophyta; class Pinopsida; order Pinales; family Pinaceae; genus Pinus; species Pinus albicaulis. The sequence continues at coordinate 835,692,996 of CM076571.1, read as the reverse complement.
TATAGTGTTGTATACCCCAAAAATACTTGAGGAGTCCATGTGAGTTCTTTGGATATTAACCAACATTATGGACATGTTTTTTAACTTTCTAGTATACTCTGGCAGGCGTTCCCGGGGATTTTCCTAGAAGTAGTTCCACCGGATCCACTACTCATCTACATACCTAATAGGATAATAATGTGACATTATAAGGGTTTTAAATTCCTTCTGCTTAGTCACTATATTTTCTCCCTCCAACCTCAAGGATTCAGTGTGGATTTCCCACCAATTCATGGCACGACCTTCTAATTTCATCCACTCAAATGAAAACTTATGTTCTTCCTCAATTTGATGGACACTAAAATACACTTCCATTTGTTGCAACCATTGATTTAGATTTAGATCTTTGATATCACTATGGTATGGCTTGATATAAACCTTTTATTTCATTTTAAATTGGGGATTTATTGATTAACAACACTCAAACTGGGTTGATATTTTCCAGGTTCTTTCTTCAGCTGGTTCTAAGTTTCTTCCTCATCTCCCTATCTCCCTTCTGATTTGTCCTCTACATTTGAACACTTGTATTCTATAAATATTCTAAGTTTATTTCTTAGGGCCACCATGAGGAGATTTACATTATGATTTATATCTATGACTTATTGTTCCAGCCGCAAAAGCCTCTCCTATGCAACATCATGAGGGTTATTTATAGATTCTTCAACCATGATTATGCTTTTATTACTTTTGTCCCAACCAATATAAATCCCTCACAAATATCCACCATATACCCAATGAAATTGTACCAACCCGAGGTTAAATTCCATGTAATAAAGTTAATAAAGGAAAAAATAATACCAAGTTCATGGGACACGTATTCCAAGTTGAATTTTGGGCAAGAACATCCTAGTGCGTATTCATTTGGTTTATTATGGCTAAGGGAAATTGGTGAAGGAAATGGAAAAGGATTTGAAAAGGAAAGACACATTATTTGGAATTTTATTTATGAAAATAATGGAAAATAGGATAAAATAAAGGTGAAAGGTCATAGGTTGCATGTGAGGAGGAAATTGAAGGAAAATAATCGAAAATGAAGAAATTAAAGGCCTCAATGATAAAAACGCTTCTAAGGATCAATAAACAACTTTTGTCAATGTTAGCTTTTGTCAGTTTAGTTTTGGAGCTCTCTTTCTATTCTCTCTCTCATACTCTTAGAAACTTAGATTTTTCCTGGAGCACTCTAGCATCAGATCAAGGAAAGAAAAATAAGGAAGGAAAGAAAATATCAAGCAAGTAAAAGGTGGATCTAGTAGCTACAGTGGGATTACTTGTAGGTATCAAGTTGCATGTATGATTTCCTAGCTATTTTTGGCATGCATCTGTGTATTTGGTTCTCTTTTTGTCATTGGCATGGGTTTTCCCAGCTGTGACAAGGGTTTTTAGCCTTGCCTTTCCATTTCTAGATAACCATGATGTTCTGGGGTTCTCTCTTATTTCATTGAGTTGGATTGTTAAATGGTTTCGGAACTAAGTAGGGTGGTCTTAGGAGGAAACAAGAAGCCTCAGAATCCCTAGAATGGTGAAGTTGGGATTGTGGTTGTTGGGCCTCTAAATTAGACATAAATTAACATCCATATAACCTTTATTAGGCACATAAAGGAAATATTAAATCTTTCCGTATACACTTATAATGGTTTTTAAGCTTTAATATGCTCTTAGGAAGGCTTAGAGATAATTGCATAATTGTGCCTAATATTATTTAGTTTTGAAGAATATTGTGAGAATATTGGACAAATTATGAATATTTGGAGAAGGAGATAATTTAGAGACTTGCTCACCTTACAGGAGGATAAATATTGGAGAATAAAGGAAAAAAATATCATGAAATTATTGAGAGATTCTGGAACTCCAGTGATTGATAAAATCTAGGAATGTGTTCCTTCTCATTTAATGCAAACTCCTAATGTTGGGAACTAGATCCATTATTTGAGGGATTTTGGAGGGGGAAGCTTCCTCCTTTAAAAAAGAATGCTTCCCCATCCATTTTTATAAGTACCAATTCAAATTCACCTCTAGAGTATCATTTCTTCTTTAGTCTTCTCAAGGAGGAAACTTGTTTTTTAGCAGCTCCATTTTCATTTCTTGCAGGGATGTACTTGGATTGATACAAATAATGAAGTTTAGTGTCATTTTTAGCTTCTAAATCTTGGTTTATTCCATAAGACTCTGATTCTCCTGGGGCTTGGCCATCCAATCAGCCTTATAACCCTCTTGCACAATTTATTTATGTTCTTTTTAACTTCTTATTCACATGCATCTCTTATTCTTGTTTTGTTTATTTCTATATTTGGTATTGATGCTTTTCTTGCTGTAGGATTGAGTTAAATGTTTGAAGTGAGTTATTTTATAGGTTATTTATAGATTCAAAATAATTATTCATCCTTAGAATAAATTTGGAAGGTTATATTCATTATTAATCTACTTGGATTTGGTTACTAGTTCATGAATATAGGATTTCTAGAAATGCCTTGTAGCGAAATAGTAGTAATTTAATGCTATTTTTAGAATGGGTTAATGAGCTTCATTTGAGTGGATTCCACTTTTATTAGGTCATAAAAACATTAAATTTAATAACACAATTTACCCCAATTGATTTTCACTTGATTACGTTAGGCATTTGATAGGTTAACTAGTTGACTAGTTCTTGAATTTCTAGTTTTAAGAGTAGTAATTTCTATAATTTTTTAGCATGTGTGAACGAGGTTATTTTGGAGTTATTAAAATTGGAATGGAGACCTAAGACATCATAATTAATAAAAAAAAAATTCCCATCCCATTTTCATTTTATTTACTTAGCCATTCAGTGAGGTATCTCCAAAACAGAACTTCCTGTAGCACTCTTTTATCACATCTAAACTCGACTAGATTTTCTCCCAAACTTGGTATTTGTCTCTTAGGCTAGAATCATGACCCCTAGGTTCTAAATCCATGATTTAGGAAGAATAAACACCACTTAGGACATGCATTTTTACAAGGTAGAATATTCCTATTTATTTGAATTCATGCTCTTAGGATTTCAATTACAAATTGTTGTTCTTGCCGAGGATTAATTTCTTTTCAAAGAAAAAATTCCATTTCTGAAATTAGTCTATGATTTGATTTCATGAAATTCACTCCATTACATCAGATCAACAAATTAATGGCACATTTTATGTTTCACATATAGAGTCGATACCTCGTAATTTTGTACGAACCCCAGGTTGATAATTAAAGTTGGTAGCCTTGGGAGTTGCAACATTCTTGTTGCAATACTTAGGCTCATCACTTTTTAGAGTCATTTCCTAGGAGGTGTAAAAGTATGCATTATTTTCTTCCCTAGTCGATTCATTTCTTTTATTTCTACAAAATATATATATATATATTCATTAGGAATATTTCATTTCAAAAACATAAAATTGTATTGCATTAGCATTCTTATTAAAAAAAATATACTTCTCCAACACAAACCCCCACCCCCCCCCCCCCCAATTTGATCAGCTGGTGCAGTAAGAACCACATTACAATCCACGTTTTTAGGTAGAATAAGAAGAGGTTGATTTCAATGTGAATATGAAGACCATCCCTCCATCTTTCCTTCCCAACTTCTATGGTATGAGGTCAAAGGATCCGGAAACCTTTCTCTTTGAATTTGAAATTGTTTGTAGATCTTATGGTTACTTATTAAACACTAAAAAATTTAGAATTTTTCCGACAACATTGAAGGATAGAGCTCTTAAATTGTTCATGAGTTTAGGGAAAAATTCAATAAGGTCATGGAATGATATGAAAAATACATTTCTAGAAAAATATAAAGACCATCGTCTTAAGGAATAAATATTTAGAATGAATCAAAAAGAAGATTAGAGCCTTGAGGATATAATAGAGAGGTTCATGTATAATGTTAAGAGGGAAGAATTACATCATTTAGGATTTGACACACTAAAATCCCTCTTACTTTAAACAACTAGGGTTGATTGGATATATTGCCTTGATCTCATTAGTAGAGGAGATGTATAAAAATTATCATTTGAAGAAATTTTTGAAACATGAAAGTGCATATCAAGAGGAAGGGAAAGAGTAAGTAAATCAATATCAACATTGGGAACTCAAGCTGAACTTGGAAATTTTCTTGATAACTTAAAAAAAAGTATTCTTAGAAATCTAAGCGAACAAGTAGAAATTTTAAGAATGCAAGATGAGAAAAAATAAGATGTTGATATTTGTGTTGTCCATGCAGAATCATATTAACCATCATTACCAAGGTTGAAATAATTTTACCAAGAGGACAATGGAGCAAGTCAATCACCAAGGAATTTATGTTATGTAGCTCCAAGAAGACCATGGGATCCTAGTCAACTTGATATGATGCAAGGAACTACTTAAAAATTTCAAGTTTATTCACATCCATCTCAAATTAATTGGAGCACACTCTTTCCTTGGCAACCTTGGTCATCTCAACGCCAAAACCAATCTTGGAAACAAGGTTGGAAAGAACCTTATGGGATAAATCCCCAATATCCTCAAAAAATTTCTCAATATCATCCATACCTAACTCCATGTTATCTCTACCATCCACCTCCACCACAACCACAACCTCAAACACATCCATCTCATAGATCCACTCCCACTCAACTACCTGTACCACCATTTCCAAACCCATACAAAGAAGTAGTTCAACCCAGTTACAATGTTGGGGTACTGTAGGAATTTACAGGGTAATTTCCTTAGATCAAGAACCAAAGGTCACCGCTTACAAATAGATCGTAATTCTGTACACCAGTATAATCACGTGGTTAAAACCCTCAAAGAGGGAAACATTCCACGGCCTGAGCCAACGCGGCCACTTCAGGAAATTTATTAATATGAAAAATAAAAGTTACATATGTTTCTCTCATAAACGATTACTTAACAAATGACCCTCCGTGCTCTTTAAATAGAGATCATGGACCAATCGAGTGCTAAGCCACAGATCAAGTGTCATTAATACTGAGGAGAGAGTGAACCGTCGTATCACTACAAATTGTGACAGTTGGATTATAAGTTACAAATGTACATACTAAAGAAACACACTTTACCTAACTCTACACTAGACTAAGTTATTCTTAACTATTTCCTATGTGTTATAATATCCTAACATCCCCCCTTAAGAACAACCTGGGATAGGATTTAAGGATTTACAAAGGTGACACAAAAGGAGCCTATTTCCTATGTGTCGAAATATCCTATCATCCCCCCTTAAGAACAAATTGGGATAGGATTGAATGATTTATAAAGGTGACACAATAAGAGAATGAAGGAGGCATTAGAGCCTATCCCCCCTTAATGAGAAATTTCCTGAACTCCAAGCATGGATCGAAGTTTGGTAAACTTCGCTTTTATGAGACCCTTTGTAAAGATATCATCTACTTGATCATTGGTTGGACAATACTGCACTTCAAGAACATGATCATGAATGAGATTTCTGATGAATTGTATGTGGAGCTCAATGTGTTTCATATGCTGATGCTGAACTAGACCTTTACATAGCTGAATGGCACTCTAATTATCACACCAAAGTGTAGTTGGATGCTGTTGATAAAGACCAAATTCAGATAGGATCCGACGAAGCCACATGGCTTCCTTGCTAGCTTCAACTACACCATGATACTTTTCTTCTGCTGAAGAAAGGGAGATGGCACTTTGTTTATTACACGACCAAGTAATAGGTCCTGAACCAAGAGTGAATACATATCTTGGAGTAGACTTTCGATCATCAGGGTCACCAGCCCAATCAGAATCAGTGAAACTAATCAAAAATGGAGATGCTCCTGTACTATAATGAATCTAGAACTGAACTCTACCTCGAATATATCAAAGTATTATTTTAGCTGCTTTCCAGTTACTTTCAAGAGGTTGGTGCATAAACTGAGCAACAAGACCAATGGCAAAGGAAAGGTCAGGACGGGTATGGGTTAGATATAGAATTTTACCAACAATTTGATGGTATAAGGTACCATCAACTTCAGGGATAGTACAATTGAATAAAATATTGAATCCAGACTAAAAGGGAGAAGGGGTTGGCTTACAATCTTCCATGTGAAAGTGGTGTAGAAGATCACAGGAATACTTGGATTGAGAGAGGGTAATGCCTTCCTTGGATTGCAAGACTTGAAGACCAAGGAAATAATGCAAGTGTCCTAAGTCTGTCATTTCAAAATACTTTTTGAGGCTAGACTTCACATGGTTTATATGGTTTGGATCACTACTAGTTAGGATACGATCATCAACATAAAGAGCAAGGATGGTTAAGGACTTACCCACTTTCTTGGTGTAGATAGTGTTGTTAGAATGACACCTAGAAAAGCCATTATCTAACAGAAATCTATCCATTTTGGCATACCAAGCCCGAGGAGCTTTTTTGAGACCATAGAGATACTTCCTAAGGCGATAAACAAGGCTAGAGTCATTTTGTATAAAGCCAGGGGGTTGTTCCATGTAGATTTCTTAATGCAAATATCCATGTAAAAAGCCAGATTTAAGATCCATCTGATGGATTTCCCATTTAAAAGAGGCAGCAAGGGAAAAAACAAGGCAAATAGAATTCATTTTGGCAACAGGGGAGAAGTTTTCAGTATAGTTAATGCCTTCAACTTGTGAGAATCCTTTGGTGAAAAGATGAGATTTATTTCTATCCACTTTTCCATCTGGTCTAAACTTTCTTTTTTAAACCCTTCTGCATATGACAATTTTTCTTCCTTTTGGAAGAGGAACAAGATCCCAAGTATCGTTCGCCAATAAGGATTGATATTCTTTATGCATAGCTTCATCCCAATATGCATGACTGGAGGCTTCTTCAAAGGTTTCTGGATCAGGATTTTCTGGAACTTGATTTAATAAGGAAGAGGCTCTTTCGAACTAAGAACGTGTACGTCATCGATCGACAGGGTCACCTGCAAGAGAACCTGTTGCATCCCGAGTAGAGCAGACCCATCTTGGAAGCTGTTGAGTAAAGGGAATAATTTCAAGAGGTGGAGGAGGATTTTCATCCTCACTGTCATCATCTAAACTAGAAGGAATGCTATTAAAAATAGAAGAGAGAGAGAGAGAGAGGTGGCACATATTTCGAATCAAGCTCGCAGGCCAAAGGTTTCACACCCGCCGAACTAGGCTCGCAGACTAATATATTTTCATCAAATTTTACATCTCTTCTAATGATTACATTTTTGTATTTTGGTTGAAGAAGTCTATAACCTTTGACATCTTCAGAATATCCAACAAAAATGAATTTTTCACTCTTAGGTTCTAAGGCTTTATGGTTTGCATCTAGAATATGGGCCCAAGCATCACTTCCAAAAATATGAAAGTGACTTACATCTGGCTTAATTGAGCTCCAAGCTTCTTCTGGAGTTATATTCTTTAAAACATTAGTAGGAGTGTGATTGACTATGTAATTTGCATAGTTAATGGCTTCTACCCAAAAATTGAGACTAAGTCCTTTAGATTGAAGCATACAATTAGCCATTTCTTTTAAGGTGCGATTCTTCCTTTCAACTTCACAAATTGTTTGTGGAGTATATGGAACTACATGTTGCAATTGAATTCCATGCCCAGTGCATAAGTTGATAGATTTGTTGTTAACATATTCTCCTCCATTGTTTGATCTTAACTTAAGAATTGGATGTGCAGATTGTTTCTAAACAAATGCCTTAAAGGCCAAGAAAATGTTAAAAACTTCACTCTTGAGTTTTAAGAAGTATACCCAAGTGCGTCTGGAAAAATCATCAATGAAAGTTAAGAAGTACTTGCAACCAAAGAAATAAATAGTAGGAAGTGGACCACATAAATCACTATGCACAAGCTGCAAAGGGGTCGAAGCGTGCCAAGAGGCACATTTGTCAAAACTATCTTGATGATGTTTTCTGAGTACACATCTGGAGCAAACACCATCTCGGCAAGATACCATAGGAAGACCTATCACCATATTTTCCTTACAGATATTTTGCAGAGAGTGATAGTTTAAGTGACCAAATCGCTCATGCCAAAGTTTTTGCACTTCATTATTATGAGAAAAAAAAATAGAGGGAAGACATGATGACCCAAATTTGTCAAGCTTATACAACCTTGTGGAATCATCAGCAATGCCAGTAGCTAAAATATGTCTAGGATCTTTGAGGTCCTTGATTAAAACATCATGAGGTGAGAATTGTACTATTTTCCCTTCACATGAATGAGTTATCTGATAAACAGAGAGAAGGTTGCATGAAAAGGTAGGAGCAGATAGTACATCATTAAGCTGACCATTATCTAGATGAATGGTTCTAGATCCTACAACACTAAGAGATAAGACCGTGGATAATCCGGCAAGCTCTCCAGTAAACAATAACCACAGAAACTTGAAAACCAAAACACTAAGAGATCTATCATCACCAACATAAATATGTTTGGTGTTACAATCATTTAAAGAAGAAAACATGGCTTTATTTTTGGCCATGTGGTAAGAAGCTCCAGAATCAATGAGCCACTCATGAGAAGAAGAAGAAGAAGAAGATACATTTAATGCATAACCAGATCTTGATGCTTGACAACCGCAAGAAAAAAGTGCTATTCCTGAAGATAAAGGTGAAGAGTGCTCCAAATTGATGTTGTGCTTCTTCATTGCTGCTTCTAAGGCTTCTGTATTCTTAAAGCATTTGGACTCGATATGGCCATCACGATTACAAAAGTTAAAATATATATTTGTCTTCTTCCCTTTTTTTTTATTTGCCTTATCATTTTGGTAAGTTGTTCTTTTAGTTTGTTGCTGAAATTTCTTAGGACCCTTGTTTGGTTTCGAACCATACTTTTTACGATATTGTTTCATGGAATCCTTTTGATATGATTTCTGATGGGTTGCTAAGGCTTTCTTAGAAGCATTTCCAGAAGTGATAAGGCCAAGGTGTAGGATTTTTTCATGTTCTCTTATCAAAGAATCACAAAAGGCATCAAAAGAGGGATTCTTGTAGGTGACTCCTGAAGAAATGATGGCTTCTCTAGTGGAATGGAAGGCGGAAAAAAATATAGAGTATGTAGGGACAAGCTTAGTAAGAATCAAATAGATGAGGCTACCATCTTCCTTTTTGACCTTAAAACCTTCTAAAAGAAGTCTAAGGGTCTTGAATTTGGACAAGAAATCTTCAATAGACGAGAAATTATTGGGGTCCAAAGTAAGAAACTCATTTTCAAGCTGATGGGTCCTAATTTGATTTTGAATGCAAAAGACAGAATTTATCTTTTCTAGGGCTTTATCAGGGGTGTCAATGTCAAGGATGTGAAATCAAATATCTTGTGCAACGGACATTCCTATCAACCCTCGTGCTTGATCTTATTTATTTTCCCATTTAGGAACTTTATCATCATCAGAAGGTTTTGTTTCTTGGACTGTGGCTATTCTATAAAGCCCTTTACTTCTAAGTATATCTACCATGTGAGGTAGCCATTGGAAATAATTGGTGCTGTTAAGAATAATCGGCCATTCACATTCCATTTTAAAAAATGAAGCTGAGAAAAAATTGAAACTAACTGCTCCAATGGAAAGATCTCGAAAAAATATGCAGATTAAAAAAAACGGCTCGAAAAACGGTTTCTAGATGAAGAAGTTATGTCTTTTGAAAAAACTTACCTGTAGATGCCAAATAGTTATGGGAGTGGATTGAAATTTGTTGATGAAGTTCAAACTTCAAAAAAAATCCTGCCCCTTTAACAAAGTTTTTTTACAAAAATAAGCTTGAGAAAGAGACTTGAACCCAAGACCTCTATTCTCATAAACTAACTTCTCACCAAGTGAGATAAGAAAAGGATTCTGTTATTGTTTGAAAAGAGGAAGGGGTTTTTTTTTTTTTACTCTTCGGTGTGCGTGCCTTTTCCTGCACAAAAAACACAAAAAATCTGAGAAAAAAAACAAACTGCAAGTCTTACGGCAGACTGTTAGTATTTTGGTTAGCCTTACCGGCAACTATCGATTTTCCACTATTTCTGATTTCCCGAGATTGCACAAAGACGCAGGGAAAGAGCATACGTAGTAAAAAAATCCCTTCCTCTTGTTTTTGATTTGCCGAGATCACACATAGTGCAGAGCAAACAGCATACACAAAGAAGAGGGTATACATCCAGCAAATAAATAAATAAATAAATAAATAACCGAAATAAACAGAGGTAACCAAAATAAGTAGAACTATTAACAAATATAACTGCAAAATAGATACCTTATACCTCTAGATCTAAACTGGCATAACTTCGGCAACTGGAAACCTTTTCGCATAAAATAAAAGACGTTCCTCACTATAACAGATGCTCCAAACACAACAAAGTAGTTCTCTAAGCCCGAAAATGTTCAGAAATAGTATATCTAGAAAATGACAGTCGCATGCAGTCAAACTGGATTCGGATTTGGATCAATGACAGATGCGGCCCTCAAAATAGCTCTGATACCATGTAGGAAATAATAGGGTAAATTCCTTAGATCAAGAACCAAAGGTCACCGCTCAAAAACAGATCATTATTCAGTACACCAGTATAATCATGTGTTTAAAACCCTCAAAGAGGGAAATAGTCCACGGTCTGAGCCAACGGGACCACTTCAGGCAATTTATTAATATAAAAAAGAAAAGTTACATATGATTCTCTCATAAACGGTTACCGAACAAATGACCCTCCATGCTCTTTAAATAGAGATCATGGACCAATCGGGTGTTAAACCACGGATCAAGTGTTAAACCATGGATCAAGTGTCGTTAATACCGAGGAGAGAGTTAACCATCGAATCACTACAAATTGTGACTGTTAGATTATAAGTTCCAAATGTACATAGTAAAGAAACACACTTTACCTAACTCTACACTAGACTAAGTTATTCTTAACTATTTCCTATGTGTCAGAATATCCTAACAGGTACAAGACTTCCAAAAATCTCCTCTTGATCTAAATGGCATTTATCTTAGATCAGGAAAGGTATTTAAAAAAATATATTATATTTATGCCATTGAAAAAAAAACATTCATAAAAATAAGATTCAAATGTGAATACCAAAGAATCATGGGTTTCACTTGATGAAAAGAAGATATCAAAATTAGAGTTTGAGGAAGTTACATTATGTTCACCATTATATTCTCTATGTGTTCAAGAGAATAATCAACAAAAATAAGAAGATATGAATTTCATTGAAGAAGAATACATCTAAGATGATCCAAATCAGCAAGTGGACTAGGGGCATCAAAACTATATTGAAATATGGTTCCATAAAATTATTAAGTTACATCAACACACTCTTCCTCAACAGTACTTGATATCATCTCTGTCAAAGTATTTGGTCTCTCAAATTCAGGTACATGTCAAAGAATATCTTTAAATTCCACATATGATTCTATCTATCATCTTGATGTGCACATGGCTCCATTGGAAGTATTCCTATACTTGAAAGAGATTTTGTTTTTCAAGCAGAGTAGGATAGGAAAAAATAATTAAAAAAAAATGGAAAAAGAGAAAAAAGAAAAGAATAAAATCTAAGCTGAAAACCTCTTTTGAGGCATTTTATATTGGCTCATTGATTGAAAATCTCCATGAGGTGGTCAATGGGTTGGAAAAAATAGAAAATAAGATAAAAAGGAAAATATCCTAGGTTAAAACCTCCTTTGAGGCACCTAGGCAGACCTACTAACTGAAAATCTCATTGAGGCAGCTAGTAGACCTAAGAAAAAAGAAAAAAAATGAAAAAATGAAAAGAAAAGAAAAAAAAAATCTCCATGTATCTCTCTTCGATGAATGGAGGTGCTCTCCAACCTTTGTAAAAAAAAAAAAAAATTGCACCAAAAGAAAATGTTAGTAAAAAATCTAGTCAAAGAAAGTCATACTTGGACATTCTCCTCCTGTTCTCAGATAATACAAAAGGACCAGGGTCATGCCAATCCATCACCCTCATCCATTTCCAACATCCACCCATCATTTCCAAGTTTTTCTCATTCATTTTCCTCATTGTCCTAAAATGCTACAAGAAATATTGTTTTTGCTACAGGAAGTCTTGTTTTTTAGTATAAAATTGTTTTTATTATTTCTTGAAAATCGTGCATCCATTTGTTGAGTTGTTTCATGGGGAGATGCATATCGATGATAGTAACATCCCCATGTAATTTTAGCAAATTATAGGTGCACAATTTGTGAGAAATTGACCTCCATCACCTACAGCCATTTTTAAATTTTCTCAATATTCATGCATCCAATGGCTGATATTTTTATGGGGAGGTGCATACATATGACGGTAGCATGGTCAAAAAAATTTAGGTCAATCTAGTCTAACTTTTGATATTTATGGATAAAACAAGTCTGCTATAAGGGGGTTGTCTTGAAATACTACAGGAAGTCTTGTAGATGCTACAGGAAGTAGATCTGATTGGAGGAAAGGGTCAAAAGATCCTTTCTTGTTTAGAGAAGGTTGAGAGAGTTTCCCCAACACCACTTCCATCACCTATCCACTCCATCTATCTAAATTCATCCTCAAATTCCACTCTTCTTACATGAAAAAATCAGAAAAAGCTATGTCATCAACTTTTCCGCCACTTACACCACCTATTGATGATTGTAACCTTTCCCTTATACCTCTTATGAATTTCCATCAATCCCATAGGAAGTAATTATTTCTTGAAGAGGAATTAAATTATTGCTATAGGAAGTGGATTCCTCTTGTAGCAGCATGTACAATCACATCAAAACTCAGCATCAATTCTTTTTTCACCCACAGAGTAGAAGATCTAGCCACCTTAAGCATCATGAAGCCATTTCTAAATTTGATAAGAGCACATCCTCCTTAGGAAGTAGTCCATCCACTCTACCAATAGAATATTGAATTTTGGGAAGAAGATTACACACATAAAAACTTTATCAGTCAAAGAATCATCATGTTATGAAGACTTGTATAGAAGAAAAGTCATCAACTACATCACTTACATCATTAGCATCTCAACAGTAACATTTTAGCTAGGGATGTGAAGCAGTAACAATAACAAAAAAAAAAAAAAACCCTATAATACCTCCATATTAACGGCTATCAGCAATAGGACCTCCAACAGATTATCACATGTAGCTTCAGGATCATTAGTAGTAGCTTCATAACCACCAAAGGCAACTTCAACAGTCATATCAATAGCCCCAATATCACCTACAAAAACACATCAAGGGTAAGGCTCAGGTATGAAAATATCTAACGTCACCCTTCAAATCTATTATAGATTAAGAAAATATTAAAAGTGTGAGAAGGAAAGGTTTATTATATCCAAAATCAGTAACAGAGCAACCTCTACCTTATCTAGTAGTTAACTTCACTTTTCCACCAAGACACACACACGTGTGGGATAGGAGCAAGACAAAAGTGAAGAGGACTTGATAAATTGGGTGGTAATATATTTAATAGTGATGGAACACAAGGAGTTCCAATGGGAAACTCAGGGCCAAATCAGTTAGCAAAAAATCACTCTGAGTTTATTTTGTACGCAATGAGAAAAAAAGAAAAATTTGGAAAAAAGAGGAAAAAATAAAAAATAAAAAATAAAAGGTGGACCCACCACCTCTTGGCATAAAAATTCTGGTTGCTACATCAGAAATAGAGCCGCTACAGGAAGCTTCTATAGGAAACAGAGCTACCACAGGAAGTTGTTATAGGAAAACTAGATTTGCTACAGGAAGAACATATTTTCTACAGGAAAGTAAAAATTGTTACAGGAAGCTAAGAAAGGGCTGCGAGAGAAATATTATTCTACTAGTGTGTCGGACAATGATTAATTAATAGCTACAAGGTACAAATAAATACAACAAAGCCACAAAGGATTTGATACAAACATGGTAAATTCTCCAAGGGTGAAAGGAACCCAAGTCACCAATTTGGTCATCACATCATTCCTTTATTTTTCTTCAGTTTATTAACAACCATTTCTCCCTTTTTATGAAGAAAGAGCTCTCTATTAAGTGCTTTCAATTCCAGAATTTAATGAGCAAAGATAATTTATATTGCAAGTTAAGGATATTCATAAGAATTTGATGGATAATATGATGTGTCATGGCGAAGAATTTTTATCAAAAGTAAGAGAGTTGGACTATAATTAGAATGGAATTACGAATGAGATAATGGATGCCAATAAATCCTTATTTTCACAAGGATAAGTGCCATAGGAATACCAAGAAGACAGACCAAAAGCAAGGTGCTTCCCTCACAAATAGAAACCATTACAATTGAAGAATCATCGGAGAGAAAGAAGCATCCTAAATCTACATTAGAAGTTCCATGGGAAACTGAGATAAGGGAAGAAAGGAAAATATAAGAGTAGAAATAAGAACAATAGGAGGAGAAAAATATGGACCAACAAACAAAAAATGACTAGGCTAGCATACATGAAGAAGCACAAGGCAAGGATGATGAATAGGTTGCTCAGAGGATGAGCAACAGTTTCATTAGGGGGGTATGATGGGCCTCTAAATTAGACATAAATTAAGGCCCATCTAACCTTTCTTAGGCACATAAAGGCTATATTCAATCTCTCTTTATACACTTAGTAATTTTTTTTAAGCTTTAATATGTTCTTAGGAAGGTTTATAGATAAATGCATATTTGTGCCTAATATTATTTATTTTTGAAGAATATTGGACAGATTATGAATATTTGAAGAAGGAGATAATTTAGGGACTTTCTCCCTACTACATGAGGATCAAGGCTAGATAATAAACAAACAAAATATCATGAAATTATTGAGAGATTTTGGAACTCGAATGATTGAGAAAATTTAGGAATGTGTTCCTTGTCATTTAATTCAAAATCCTAGTGTTGGGAACGAGATCCACTATTTGAGGTATTTTGGAGGGGAAATATTCCTCCCTTCAAGGAGAATGTGTCCCCATCAATTTTTATAAGCACCAATCAGAATTGGCCTCTAGAGGCATGTATTATTTAGTCTTATTGTGAAGGAAATTTGTTTTTTAGCAGCTCCATTTTCATTTCTTGCAAGGATGTACTTAGATTGATTCAAATAATGAAGCTTGGTGCCATTTTTAGCTTATAAATCTTGGTGTCTTCGATAGGAATCTGAGTCTCCTTGGGCTCAGCCATTCTAGGAGCCTCAGATCCCTCTTACACAATTTCTTTATGTTCTTTTTCACTTCTTATTCACATGTATCTCTTATTCTTGTTTTTCCTATTTATGTATTTAGTATTGATGCTTTTCTTGTTGTAGGATCGATTTAAATGCTTGAAGTGAGTTATTTTGCAGGTTATTTATAGATTTAAAAGAATTATTCATCCTTATAATAACTTTGTAAGGTCATCTTCATCATTAAGCTACATGGATTTGTTTATTAGTTCATGAATATAGGATTTCTGGAAATGCCTTGTAGCTAAATAGTAGTAATTTTCTGCTATTTGTTATAATGGGTTAATGAGCTTCATTTGAGTTGATTCCACTTGTATTAGGTCATAAAAAAATTAAATTTAATAACACAATCCACCCCATTAAAGTTTCACTTGATTATGGTAGGAATTTGATAGGTTAACTAGCTCACTAGTCCTTGAATTTTCAGTTTTTAGAGTAGTAATTTTCTATTATTTTTGAGCATGTGTGAGCATAGTTATTTTGGAGTGATTCCACTTGGTATGGAGACCAAATACATCATAATTAATATAAAAAATAACCCCATTACAGTTTCACTTGATTATGTTAGGAATTTGAGAGGTTAACTAGCTCACTAGTCCTTGAATTTTCAGTTTTTAGAGTAGTAATTTTCTATTATTTTTGAGCATGTGTGAACATGGTTATTTTGGAGTGATTCCACTTGGAATGAAGACCTAAGAAATCATACTTAATAAAATAAATTTTCCCATCCAATTTTCATTTGATTTAATTATTCATTCGGTGATTTATCTCCAAAACAGAACTTCCTATAGAAAAAATAGAACTTCCTATATCACTCTTGTAGCATGTGTAAACTAGAATAGATTTTCTACCAAGGCTTGGTTTTTGTCTCTTAGGATTGAATAATGATACATTGGATATAAATATGTGATTGAGTAATAATAAACACCACTTAGGACATGCAATTTTACAAAGTATATTAGGCCTATTTATTTGAATTAATTCTCTTAGGATTTCAATTACAAATTGTTGTTCTTCCCTAGGATTAATTTCTTTTCAAATAGAAAATTTCATTTCCGCAATAAATTTAGGCTTTTATTTCATTACATTCAATCCATTGTATCAGATCAAAAAATAAGGACACATTGTATGTTGAACATATAGAGTCGATATCTCTAAAGTTTGTGTGAACCTAGGGTTGATAATTAAAGTTGGTAGCCTTGGGAGTTGCAGCATTTTTGTTGCAATACTAAGGCTCATCAGTGGTAAAGCATGATTTTGTATTCCCCCATTAGGATTAGGAATCCTCAACTGGTGAATGGCAAGATATAAGGAAAATTCAAGAGGGTGGAGTCTCGTTGGGCCTAGGAATCCTCGACTGGTGAATGGCGAGATATACAAAAAATCGTAGAGGTTGGAGATAGAAAAATTCATCACGGTTTAGGTGGAGAGATCTCGAGGCATCCATGCTTGTATAGGCCTAGTGTGTAGGTTTTAATCTTGTAAAAAAATGATATGAACACAAATTCTTAAAATAGAAAATAAACAATGGTGAGAACATAAAACATAAAAAATATATACACAGAGATTTTCCCTTGGATCCCAAAACCCAGACTACCAGATTGATTTTTCATTATTATTCCTTTCAATGTTACAATACATATATATACATGTCGAATCATTCATAAAATAAAATCCATTAACCTTGGGTTAGAACATAACCGTAGTTCCATTGACGATATCTACAAAATAGCGTGGACAAAAAACCATTATGCCAAAAACCATGTGCAAAAACCATGCACAGAACCATAGGTAGGTCCGCCCACCTAATATAGGGTCCAAAAAAAAAAAAAAATCCTGGGGTGCTACCTCAGACCCTATGTAGGGGGGATACCACCCCATACAAACCCCCCCTGTGACCCCCCTGCTGCTAGTCATGGAAATAATATAACACGCATCGAACATTCTGCCACTTGTTTTTTTCTTTCCATAGGGGGCCACAAGAGAGCTTAGTCATTGGTCCAGCCCTTCAATGCTCATTATTTCTCTACACCAAGAGAACTTATTAGTGCTCACGGACTTCTTCAATGCATATGCAACATTCTTCAAAGTGACCACCTTTACAAGCAACACCTTTTTGTCCTCAACCATATCTCTCACAAAGGGGTACTGAACATCAATGTTTTTTTTCTTTGAATGGTAAGCATGGTTCTTTGCCAAGAAAATTGTACTTTGGCTATCAAAATCTATCATTATAGCTTGCTGCACCAACCCCATACTTGAACACAAACTATGCAACCACACTGCTTCCTTACTTGCATGAATGGCTACCATGTATTCAGTCTCTATAGTTGAAAGAGCCACTATAGACTGTCTTTTTCTTATCCATATAACTTCTCCTCCAAATAGGTTAAACACATACCCACTTGCAGATATTCTCTAATCTAGATATCTATCCCAGTCTGTATCAATAAATCCATGGATATCCAAAACTTTGTCCAATCTCGGTCTTCCTTGTTAGCACAGACCATAATCACTAGTGCCACGCAAATATCTGAAAACCTGCTTCACTGTTGGCCAATGCTCCGTCCCCAATTTTGACATAAACATTCTCAATACTCCCACTACATGTGCAATGTAGGGTCTAGTACAAACCATTTCATACATTAGGCTATCCACTACACTTTCATATGGAACATGGCAAATGTCCTCTTCCTCTCCTTGTGTCTTGGGACACTATTCAACATATAATTTTACACCTACAGGAATAGGAACATTCACTGTTTTACTATCTTGCATATTAAACCTCTGCAATATTGGCTCGAATTACTTCCTCTAGTTTAACGAGAGCTTCCTCTTTTCCCGATCTCATTTAATTTCCATGCCCAAAATATAGTTTGCAACCAAGATCCTTTATGTCTAATTTGGAGGACAATTGGGTCTTCAAATCCCATATAATTTCTTTGTCATGTCCAATCAGCAACATATCATCCAAATACAATACCAAATAAATAACATGGCCACCAATTAATTTAAAATACACACAATGATCTGATTTTATTCTAGTGAAGCCAAGTTCCCATATGTACGTATCAAATTTTTGGTACCACATCCTTGGTGATTGTTTTAAACCATACATAGAATTTTTTAAACTGCATACCAGTTATTTCTTACCTGTCCTCGCAAAGCCTTCAGGTTTCTTCATGTGGATCTCTTCTTCCAAATCCCCGTGAAGGAATGGTGTCTTCAAATCCATCTGTTCTACCTCAAAATCAAAAGTAGTAGCAACAGATAAAAGTAATCTAATAGAAGTTAAATTGGAAACAAGAGAAAAAATATAAACAAAATCAATTCCCAACACTTCGGAATAACCTTTTGCTACCAATCGAGCTTTGTATTTCTCCACCTTGCCTTTTGCATTCATCTTCTTCTTAAACACCCATTTTCTTCCAATGGCATGAAACTCCACCAGATCCCAAGCCTCATTTTTGTACAAGGATGCCATTTCATCAATCACGACCTCCTTCCAGAGTTTTCCATCCTATGAATCCACTGCCTCCTTGACAGTTCTGGGATCATCATCAGTGATAGATAAAGAAAAATTTGAACAGAAATAAGCTGGACTATACCTTTCTAGTTTCCTTCTTTCTCGAATTGATCTTCTCAAAGATGGAGTTTGTGGCTCTTCCTCTTATGATTACTATTCTTTTTTAGTGTCTTATTCTTCCTCCTTTAACTCAAACTCTATCTCCTCAAGTTTCTTTGGTAGGACTTCATGTTTAATAAAAATTCTCACCTCTTTAAACATGACATCTTAGTTGCACACAATCCTCCTTGTTTCTAGGTTCCAAAGCTTATAACCTTTTAAACCATCCTTATACCCAATAAAGATGCACCTTTCAGATTTAAAATCCAACTTGGTTCTTTTATCCTTTGGAACGTGTACATATGCTTCACAACCAAATACCCTAAAATGTGAAAGAGAGGGTTTCTTACCATTGCATACCTCATGTGGAGTCTTATCCTCCAACGCTCGTTAAGGTATTCTATTAACTAGGTAAGATGCAGTCTCCACCGCATCTACCTATAATTCTTGTCCTAATCTGACACCACTTAACATACTTCTTGCCTTTTCCATCAACATCCTGTTCATTATTTCTGCAACTCCATTTTGTTAAGGTGTGTATGGAGTAGTATTTTTCCATGCTATACCACACTTCTTACAGAACTATTCAAATTCTTTCTTGTAGAAATCTCCAACATTATCTATCCTCAACACCTTTATCTTCTTCTCTGTCTGGTTTTCCACCACAACCTTAAATTCTTTAAACCTGTGAAAGAATTCATATTTATTCCTAAGTAAATATCCATGTATTCCTTGAGAAGTAATCTATAAATGATACATAGTACATAGAATTATCTAGTCATGGAACCAACACAGGTCCAAACACATCAATAAGCACAAGCTCTAATATATGTTTCACCCTCTTAGGACCAGAAGGGAAACTCACCGAATTTTGTTTCCCATCTACATAATGTTCACAGATATCGAAATCCAGTGAGAAATTAGACATACCTTCTACCATACCATTACCATGAAGTATTTGAAGGCCCTTCTCTCCAATATGTCCAATCCTTTGATGCCACAACATGATATTTTCTCCAGATATCACTAGGCTTTCTAATCCACTTTAAGGAACCACAGAACTATAGCACCCATCAATAACAGTGCTACCCAGAATCTTGTAAAGAGTTCGAATCTGAACTCCCAAAATCAATACCATTTCTCCCTGAACCATCTTGCAGGTATCTTTCTCGAACACTGTTTTTACACCTGCATCATCCATCTTGCTTATAGAAATCATATTTTTGGCCAATGTAGGAATATGCAGAACACCGTTAAGTGTTCTAATCCTTCCACCTTGCAACTTTAGCTTGAATTTTCTTCATTTGACGATTCTGGCCTTTCTCTCGTCCCCTAGGAAGACATCACCACCATCATATTTCTCATACTCGGAGAACCACTCCCTATGGCGAGTGAAGTGAAATGATTCACCTGATTCAATCAACCATGTATCATGATCTATATGTGTACTTGAAGAAGAAGCCAAGTACACATCCCCACCTTCATCTGAGCTTCTTTTGGACTATGTAGAAGGAGCATCATCAAATCCTTTTCCTTTCTTAGAAGCTTTAGATCTACAGTCCTTTTTAAAGTGCCCTTATTTTTCACATTTCCAGCACATCTTTACAGGTTTTCCTAGAGATTTTGATCTCCCTCTATATTTAGATCTCCCACTGAAGGACTTATTTTTTTTTCTATTATAGGACCATCCTTGTGAAGACAAGGAATCTCCTTTATGGCCCTCCATATTTTTCCGTCTCATTTCCTCTAATAACAAGGATGAGACAATTTCATCAAACTTCAAGGTAGTTGTATTTCTACCTATTGCAACAACTAGACTATCCCAAAAATTTGGTAGAGAAAAAAACAAACTGATGCACTTATCTTCATCTAAAATTTTAATATCAACAGATAAAAACTGGCTTACCACAATATTAAAGGTGTTCATATGATATCTCACTAAGTCTCCATCCTTCATCCTTAGGTTATACAAATTTTTCCATAGGAACAGTTTGTTCACCAGAGCCTTAGACTGGTACAAAGTCCCCAAATTTTCAGACAAATCCTTCGTCGTAGCTTCCCCAGATACATTCAACAAAACCAATTATAAGATACACAATCATATTGTGCTCTTTGCTTTCTTATCCAACTTTTCCCCATATTCATCTGATATTTTCACTGGTTTAGTAATTGGATGTACCGCAATCCAATGATCGTTATCCTCTAAGATATCCTCCATCTTGAGCTTCCACAACTTAAAAATCTGACCATTAAATTTCGCGATATTTATCTTTCCACTGCTCGCCATCTTCTTTTACTGCACAAATCGATCTTGCAAATCTCCCACTGAATAGGGTATACCATAGGCCCAAGCAAAAAAACCCTCAGCAACAAAGGAATCCCCTTGAAGTTGAAACAACTCGGATACCAAATGTAGGTTTTAACCTTGTACATAAATTGTTTGCAAACGATTTCTTAAAACATAAAATAAACAATGGAGATAGCATAAAACATAAAACTGATATACACATATGTTTTCCCCTGGATCCCAAAACCGAGATTGCCAGATTGATTTTTAATTATTATTCCTTTCAATGTTACAATACATATATATACATGTTGAAGCATTCATAAACCTTAATCCATTAAACCTAGATTAGAACATAATTGTAGTTCCCTTGAACGGATCTACAAAATACCATGAACATAAAACCATCATTCCCAAAACCATGTTCAAAACCCATGCACAAAACGATAGGTAGGTCTTCCTACCTAATATAGGGTCCAAAAAAAAATTTCTCGAGGCGTTGTCTCGGACCCCGTGTAGGTGCCCTACCACCCCCCAACAAAGGAGGTTTTTCCCAACAAAACGAAGGGGGTGCAGTCGCCCCCCCTCTTACCCCCTGCTTCGCGCATGGAGATAGTTGTGGAAATAATATAACACACACCCAACATAGTGATTCCTGGACTGGTATAAGGTGGGATTGAGGTAAATCTTGGTTGTATAGATGAGGTCTTGGGCCTAGGAATCCCTTGGTGGATTGTGGTAGAGTCTGAGGAAGCCCTATTTGTTTTTTCGTAAGTCCCACATTCATGCTTTAAATATGGCACAAGGGTGATTGGTTGAAATAAATATTTGGTTCAACCCAATCTATGGTCAGGTGGTGGTTGCAATTTTATTATGTTAATAAAAAATATTTTCCTCCTATGTATTATGTGTAAATTGGCTTGTTATTATGTGATTTTAATGGTTATTCTATCATTGTTGATCTGTTGGTTATAATAATATTTTATGGTAGGCTTCAGTTATGCATCTCTTCATGGTTTGTTTTGTAAATGAAGTGTTAATAAATTCATGACCTAATAGATTATAATGCAAATATTGTGAGAGGGCATCAAACCTTCTTGATGATTCTCAGATAAGTATGAGATCTCTATGTTTCGATGTGTATTTATGACCTGTACCTTTCATGTTCATGATGTGGTTGACAAAAAAAATTTCATGGTTAGGCTTGTTTAGGATAATTCCTTGATAAAATTTTATGTTAGAAGATTTATCTTTGTGTCATTTATTGTTTTATAAAGTTTCATTAAGTTATGGGAAGTGAAATGAAGACTAGCCTTGAAAATGTGGCTCATATTTCGCGATCTCGGGCATAGAACTAGCTGAAAAATACTGTAGTTGAACCCTTGCAGTGGTTATGCATGTGACTGAAGGCCTAAAACCGTATGGATGTAGGCTTGTTCATGCGACTGAGAGATTAGATCAGTGAAAAGGAAATTTAACTTGTGGCTTCGACACCTAGAAGGGTGGTTTAGCCCTTGGGAGTCTTGTAGCACCTCAGGAAGGTCAGTAAGGTTTTGTTTTGTTGATTCCACTTCCTTAAGGTGATATAGGAGGTTGAATCATATCATAGTAACTCTTTGTCACATATTTACCCCGGTGGACTGGTAAACTTATGTAAGTGTGGGAGGATGGTGTTACAAAGTGGTATCAGAGCATGGTTCAAGTCTTGGACTAGATGGGCGAAATGTGGTTGTTATGCATGCATGTAGGTAGTATATTTGCATGTTATGTATGCATGGTGGTGGTCATTTTTACAGTTTTTTTGGCATGTAGAATTTGATGATGTTGTTTTTGGGATGTGCTTGTCTTGAATACATGTCGTTTTTATATGCATTTGTTATGCATGCAAGTGTTTATATGTAGTTGTGCATGCATTGTTATGGTTATGGTTATGCATGCATACTTGGTTAGATATGCATCATGAGGTCGTTGTATGTAGTTATGTAATATTGATTTTGTTGATAAGATATAATTGTTATATGTTGGCTAAGATAGAGTAGGAGATGTAGACCACTAGAGTGAGGTTATAACACTAGACCTCAGGGTAAGAGAAAATGATCATATAGGTTTGTATGTTGGGTATGTAGGTATGTTCTTTGATGATTGTTATATGAATTAGGGTTATATACATTCTTGTAATCCTATTGTTGTTTGGTTTACATGCATCATAGATGCTAGTTAATCAGTATGATCATATGTACATGCATTGAATAGTCATGAATGATAGTAACTTATCGTTACATGCATTGTGGTGATATGCATGATGATTATGGTAATTGCATTTAAGTTATTGATGTTACATGTATCATGCTAATATGGATTAGCCTGTGCAGATGGTCATGGTTATGATATTCAAGTATGAGTCAATATAATTATGATATTGTGTCGTACCAATATGGAATGACCTGTGAAGATGTGATAGCATCCCCTGAGATAAATTGACGTATGATTTGATTATGTTTTCCATTTGGTTTATTTAACATGATTTTTTTACACATTGTTTGAATGCTTGATTAATTACATGATATGAGTATGTGTCTATAAGATTGCATAAAGTAATAATCTTGTTTTAAGATGATTGTGCTAACACAATATCTATTAAGACAACAGACATTTACTTGAGTGTAGGTAGGTGATAGTTGTAGCATTATGTCTTATGACTGCTAGTTTATTATGACATGGTTTTTAGTATTGGTAAAATATTAATTTAAAATTAATAAATATAATTTCTTGATATTTGGAACGTGTGACCTACATGTGTGAACAATTGTAGGGAAACATGTTTGGTACTAATGTGAAAAAGTAACAATTTATTTGTTTATATAACTAACATTTGGGTGATGTGATAGTACATAATAAGACTCAATTGTAGTAATAATAAGTAAATTAAAGGGATTGGGTGATAATTCCTTTGGATGTGTTTGGAAACTCCAATTCCAAACGAATGAGTGCTTTGCATACGGGAAGTCTTCTTAACCTTGATTTATTCTGAGATTATATGGATATGTTCTATATTCATGAACATGTATTTAAAAGGTGTAATATTTTGTTTCCAGTTATGGTTGGATTAATGAAGGAATTGGATCCCCTTGAGAGATGGCATGGTTTCTTTTAGTTACAAGGCAATGTGCTTTGCACATCAAGGTAAGGTAACTGGTATATTGTTATATTTATTGTACACTGACAATTATGTGTTTATGGCAGTATGATACATGGGATTACATGGAAAAAGAGACTGCCATGAAGTCTTGAAGAAGGCTCAGGTTGATATTTCCCTTGGAAGGATTGGGAATCCATGGGTATTGACTTATGGTGTCTGTTTATAGTTTTTTGATTATGGTGCTTTGTGATTTGTTTTCATTTTATTTGCAGTTTTGTTTATGTTTGGTGCATCGCCATGTCACTTTGGTTGTGGTGTCGTATAGCTATTGGTTTTCATGGTTTTTATTCTTGTTTTCTTTTCATTATTTCCTTTAATTTTTTTAGGGTCCACAGAATTAGTTGTGAACAAGGAAATTTAATCGAGCTCAAGAAGAGGTGAACGAAACTCAACAGTTAATGTAAGACCCGAATGAAGCTCAGTGCATGTATAAGGGCAGTTGAAGGAAAGAGAATGAAAATTGGTTAAGTTGGTTGGGTCCGTTGGGAAAAATAGATGATGGCAGAGCAATCATGAGAAATGTACTAGGAAAGGTAAAGTAAATGAGCTTAAGGTAATAGATGCCTTGGCTAAGTTTGGAAATGTTGTTCTCAATGTTGTGCATGTTGTGCATGGATAAAGGAATTTCTCTTGACCTTAACCTTATGATATTTGGTAATTGTGTTGTGACTATGATTATGTTGATGTTTATATACATGCATATATGTATTTATGTATGTATGTCGTTGACTGACAAGGTTGTTAGGATTGTTTTGTGCTAGTGTTCACATGTATATATATGTATGTAGTTCTCTGACAGGTTTGTTAGGGATCATGATTTTTTTATGCTGAAGTTTATATGTATATATGTATGTATGTATGTCGTTGCCTGATAGGGACATCAAGGATCATTCTTGTGGAGGAATGATTGCTTATGCAGGTGAATGGCGCGAAGAGGTTCGTGGTTTATGAGGAATCAAGTGGGAAGAGTAACTCTGACAGATCTATAAGGTCAGTATCATGTGGATGAATTGATATTCTATGCTTGTATTATGTCTATGTTTATGGTATGGATAGGTAATGTTGAGGGATACATAAGCGAAATGGAAGCTGTGTGATCGGTGGCATGCTGGAACATGCATGACTAAGTGGAAATACATTAGAAGCAAGGTTTCTTGGTAGAGTTGGTGTGTGGTCTCTGGATGTGTAGTACTAGTGTTGTATATATGTGTAGATGGTGTTGTGCACATGTTTTTCAGGAAATTCTATGTATATATGGTGTTGTGTACATGTTGTACATGGGGTTTTGTGTGCAGGTGGTGTGGCGTACATGTCATGCATGTGGTGTTGTGTACATGTCATGCATATGGTTTTGTGTACATGTGGTGTTGTGTACATGTTGTGCATATGGTGTTCTGTACATGTTGTGTAGGTGGTGATGTGTGCAGGTGGTACTGTGTACATGTTGTACATGCGGTATTGTTGTACATGTGGTATTGTGTGCTTGTCATACATGTTGTGTTGTGCACATGTGATATTGTGTGAATGTTGTACATGTTGTTTTGTGCATGTATGGTATTTTGTATGTGCATTTCATAGTCACGGTATTGTGACATATGTATTGTGTTGTGTTGTACACCTAGATGTAGGTGTATATACTATGTTTTTTTGTATACTGGGTGTAGGTGTATGTGTTGTTTCATACACCAGATGCAGGTGTGTGTTGTATTGTAGACAGAGTGTAGGTGTATGTATTGTCTGTCAGGTGTAGGTGCATGTATTTTATGGTGTTTTATGTCATGTGGGGTTGTATGTGTGTGATGCACACTATGTGTATGTGTATGTGGTTGAAAAGAAGGCACTAGGTTTTTGTCCGGTGTGGCAACCAATTTGATGTGTGTACAGAAAGGACACGCATAATGGTAGAAGAAAAGCACTAATTGAAGGACAAGTATTGGTATTTTATTTCATTTTTATTATGTATATGAACTATGATTATGATTTATGATGGTTACATGTGATCTATGATTCTACTTTATGATGATTTCATGTGATTCATGATTTTTATTTACAATGGTTGTGTTTCAAGCTAACCAGATGTGATATGTTTATACATGATGATTTGATCAAACAGATAGTTTGACTTGTTATGAAATGAAGTACACAGAATTGCAGGTGCACCTTATTAACCGGCCACAAATGAGGTATGAGTTGAATTTATTTCCATTTTTTTTTATTATAATGGAAATTATGTGCTTGGTATAGGATAGCATGGAAAATGCCTGGTTTGGCTGGTTGAAAATAATTGCAAGAATTGGTAGCAGAAAAAGGAATTGGAATAGGTAGCAGTATAATGGTAAAGCACTTCAGGAGTAGGCCCATTATGGGACACTAGTACCCAATATTTTCCATTGATTTCCATGAGCATGCTATGACTGGTATGCTAGTTTTAACGTAGGAATATGCCTTGGTTTTTGGACCTTCTGATGCAAGGAATCCTTGCCAAGGGATGGAACGCCCGGGAATGGGGATGACGGGGAACTTGGAAGGTGAGTAAATACATGGAATAGGGTGACCAGATTTACCGAGGGATTGTGTAGCAAAGAATGGAAGGTCATGGATGGATTTTTTTTGGTCATTATCATTTCCAGATGGAATCAGATGCACATTGGGAGTGTGCCATAGAACAATGAGAAATAAACTTTTCATAGAGAGAACAAGTGGCACAAGATCGTAGCACTGGCCATTGGATGCAAGTTTGACTTTTCCATTGGATTCTGGACTTCCTAGGAATGAATTGAATGATGATATTAATTTTAGGGTGCAGGTGTGAGCCTCTAGATTTCCTTGTTGACCAATGTGGGTATTGTATCCTTTTATTTGCTAGTTTAGAAAATTTGCATATGTGTATATGTGTATATTATTGAAAATACTATATCGATTTAGATTTATAAAGCTCCATAGAGATTATGGTTATTTCTTAATTGATAAAATGTTGTTGTTATTGTAAATATTGTAATGATTTGTGTGATAAAGCTCCAATAAATGGTATTATTATCATGTTTTCAGCAATGGTCATTATAAATCCTGCAACAGTTGGGATATAAATCTCCATGGGAAGTATGTTTTGTTTTAGTGGTTTTCTGATTATAGGTGTCATTGAACACTAAGGACAATGTTCCCCCAAGGGGGAGGGTTCTATAACAACCCTGGGTTAAAATCCATGTAATAAAGGAAAAATAAGACAAAGGTCATGGGACACATATTCCAAGCTTAATGTTGGGCAAGAACATCCTAATGGGTGTTCATTTGGTTTATTATGGATAAGGGAAATTGGAAAAGTAAATGAAAAATACTTTGAAAAGGAAAACAAAATTATTTGGCATTTTATTTATGAAAATAATGGAAAATAAGAGAAAAGGAAGGTGAAAGGTCACAGGATGTATGTGATGAGTAAATTGAAGGAAAATAATGGAAAATGAATAAATTATAGGCCTCAATGATAAAACGACTTCTGAGGATCAGTACCTAACTTTTGTTAGCGTTAGCTTTTGTCAATTTAGTTTTGGAGCTCTCTCTCTATTCTATCTCTCATAATCTTGGACACTTAATAGTTTTCTTGGAGAAATCTATCATTGAATCAAGGAAAGAAAATGAAGTACAAATAAGGAAAAGGAAAGAAAATATCAAGAAAGGAAGATTTGGATCCAACAGCTACAAAAAGATTACTTGTAGGTATCGAGTTGCACATGTATGATTTCCTTCCTAGTTTTTTCATGCATGGTACATGCATGTGCGTATTTTGTTATCTTGTTTCCATTGGAATGGGTTTTTCTAGGTGTGACAGTGGTTTTTAGCCTTTCCTTTTCATTTCCAGATATCCATAGTGTGATGTGGTTCTCTCTTATTTGTATGAGCTATATTTCTAGATGGTTTCAAAACTGAGTTGGATGGTCTCGGGAGGAAACAAAAGGAATCCTTAGACCGATGTAGGTCAGATTGTGGTAAATTATGATTGTGCATTCCCTCATAAGGCTTAGGAATCCTTGAATGCTGAATGGTGAGATATATGGTAAATCCAAGAGGGTGTAGTCTCATTGGGCCTAGGAATCCTTGACCAGTGAATGGATGGATATACAGTAAAGCCTACTGGTTGGAGACAGACAAATTCCTCATGGTTTAGGTGGAGAGATCTAGAGACACTCATGATTGTATAAGCCTAGTAGTCCCTGGATTGATATATGGTAGGATTGTGGTAAAGCATGGTTGTATAGATCAAGGCTTGGGCCTAGGAATCCTTTGGTGGATTGCGGTAAAGCCTGAGGAAGCCTTGGTTGTTTTTTTGCAAGTCCCATATTCATGCTTGGAATATGGAATAGGGCTGATTGGTTGAGATAAATATTTGGTTTAGCCCAATCTATGGTCAGGTGGTAAGTGGAAGTCCCTGACTTGGTTTTGTTTTTCTTATTTTAATAAAAAAATATTTTCCTGTTGTGTATTATGTGTAAATGAGACTTTTATTATGTCATTATATTGGTTGTTATATCATTGTTGATTTTTTGGTTATAAGCATGGTTTAATGCAGACTTCAGTTATGCCTCTCTTCATGTTTTGTTTCATAAATGAAATGTTAATGAATGCATGACCTAATAGATGATAATGAAGCTATTGTGAGAGGGAATCAAACCTTCTTGACGATTCTCAGTTAAGTATGAGATCCCTATGTTTCAATGTGTATTTATATAATGAACATTTCATGTTCATTATCTTTTTAACAAAAAAAATTTCATTGTTAGGCTTGGTTAGGCCAAGTCCTTGATCAAGTTTTACATTAGAATATTTGTATTTCTGTAATTTATTGTTTTAGAAAGTTTCATTAAGTTATGGGAAGTGACCTGAATTCTAGCCCTGAAAATATGGCACATATTTCGCGGTCTTGGGCACAAAACTCGTTGAAAAATACTTCACGCGTACCCTTGCAGTGGCTATGCATGTGGCTGGAGGCCTACAGTGGCATGGATGCAGCCTTGTGCATGTGAATAGGAGTCCATATCAGTTTAAAGGAAATTTAACTCAGGGTTTGGACACCTGGAAGGGTGGTTTATCCCTTGGGAGTCCTATAGCACCTGAGT
The DNA here is from genome assembly GCA_034641835.2 of Pinus albicaulis. Classification (NCBI taxonomy): domain Eukaryota; kingdom Viridiplantae; phylum Streptophyta; class Pinopsida; order Pinales; family Pinaceae; genus Pinus; species Pinus albicaulis. The sequence goes on along the minus strand of CM076571.1, from coordinate 835,663,613 downwards.
AAAGTCAATAAGGTTTTATTTTGTTTATTCCACTTCCTTAAGGTGATCTAGAAATTTTATTCATGTCATGGTAACTCTTTTTCACATATTTACCCTAATGGACTCGTAAACTTGGGTAAGTGTGGGAGGAGGGTGTTATAGAAACCTTATCTGACACCAATATGATTCATAAAGTGTTATGGATGTTCCAGTAGACAATTTCTTATAACAGATCTAATAAAATTGTATTTAAAATATGAAATTCTTCATTATTATAGTTTTATTTATTTTTAGATTTCTAGATTTCTAGAATATTGTGAATAGTGCATACATGTGAATTGATTATGTAGAAAATAGATAAAAATGAAATAAAATATCACATACACATTTCGCACAAGGTATGACCTAGTAAACCAGGGAGAAACACCTAGTTGGAAGGTGAGGCTGCAATGTTCTCTTTCTCTAGATGGAAATATGGTTGTGAGTACAAAGAAGTATGGATTGTGGCCTGTGGGCTAGGAAATTGCACAATTCCTCCTTTTTTTCTCTATATGCAATTCCTATCAGCTATTTTTACTTATATATGGAACAAATGCACTCGAAAGAATGGAACCCCTTTACCTCCTAGTGGACCAATTATAAAACATCCCGATATGGTTAGGTTTGATTACCTCAACTCTTAACCAAAGTTACAACAGAGACTATTCCAAAGTATTCTACATTATAATCACATGGCTAGCCACTTTTTCACAAATAATGGGGTCTATCTTGGCATCCTATCAAATTATGGTGGTGAGAACAAGAAGGTCAAGTTCTAAGTGGCATAGCTTTCACATAAGAACTTTGATTGAGACAATTATGGAATCATTAGAAAGTGTTCTAAGTGTAGAATAGGAAAAAAATTTGATGTGATAAAGTGGAATTTTTTTTGTAATGCCTCCTCCCACATCTACCCAGATTTACATTATCTCCAGGGTAAACATGAGATGAATGTCACTATGACATGACCCGACCTCTAAGTTTCATTTATCATTAGGGGAATTTTGAATACTCGCGCTCAAAATTTGAGTAAAACCTTAAGGATATAAGTTAAAAATACAAGTTGAAAAAGTAGTTTATTATTTTTTAATGTTTTTACTTTTTTTCTCCAAAAATGGTTAATTATCCCCCATGGTTAACATCATCATCTTGAATGCTATTGGTTTTTATAAATTTTATTTTGGTTGTACATTTTTCTTAGGAGGCTCATTTTATACCTCAAAATTCCCCTAATGGGAATTGGGGCATACAGAACGACAACAAATAGACATTCCACAAGGACTACAAACGACTTAGGAGCCTGCAAGCCACTAGATATTGTCAATCACTAAGGTGAAACTCATTTTCACTAGGTTTACACCCTAACCACACCCTTAACACATTTTTCGTGCAGTTATGAGGCTCCAACTGCACCCATATGCCACCCTGCATGTGGTTATGACCAAAATTTCCCAGTTTAGTTCATGTGGTCATGAGATATGTGTCGCCTTTTTAGGAAAGCCTCCATACCACTACCCATAACTACTTATAACTTTCCAAAATCATGATTAAGATGACGACAATGACAAACATTCAAACTTGAAAAAGATCTTGATGAGGACATGCCTAATACACAACAAGAATTTCGTCAAAAATATGGTAAACATGAAATCTACATGTCATGAATGCATATCTAATCATAAAATTATGAATTTCATCTGAGAATCACCAAGAAAACTCCAAGCCTTATTTAACTAACTGTAACAACACTTATTAGTCCATGCATTCATCAACCATCTAGTAATTTAAAAATGACGAACAAGATCCATAGCTAGAACACATAATATAACCAAGTATATAACCAACATATAACTAGAATAGAGACCATCACAAATAATCCATAATGTCAACATGATAACCAATACAAGTTCTCATAGATCACAATAGAAAAACAACTCATATTAACATATGAAAATTCCAACCAAATTAAGGACTTCCACGTACCACCCAACCATAGATTGGGTTGAACCAAATCTCTCTTTTAGTCAGTCACCCCCATTCCATATTCCAAGCATGAATGTGTGATCATAAGGGTTAAACCAACGCAAAACCAACTAGGTATTATAAAGGCCAAACCACCTCAAACCTCAAGCATAGTGATCTCACTTATATGGTCCATAAATCACTAACATCATCAATATCGGTCACTACCGAAGTTGTCCATGGCTCCAAGAACTAGTAACTCAACCCAAAACCTCCAGGGAACTTGATTTTTTCCAAGGCTCCAGAGCATTTGTATCAATCCCAAGGCTCTAGGGACTAGTAATTCAACCTGCATACTGTAGGAAAACCTAAGCTATTCAAGGGTCCAAAGCATTTGTTCCAACCCACAACCATAGGGAACCTAGTAACCAATAAAAAAATCCAAGAATGGGGAACCCACTACACCATGTCCCTTTAGGAAATGGCAAGGCAAGGTTGAAACCACTGTCAATTCAACAAAAGATCCATGCCAATGACAACACATAACTAATGAACCACATGAATATACCATTCATCCAAAAATCAACAAGGAAATCACACATGCAACCTATTACCTGCAAAATAAGCTTGTTGCAGTTATTGATCCAACTATATCCTTGTGGTCCCTTACTTTCATTTTCCTTGTTTCTCTAATATAAGTGAATAATAGAGTGATCCATGCATGCTCCAAGAATGAACTAAGTGTGCAAGAGTATGAGAGAATGAGAGAATCAAAGGAGGAAGCAAAAATTGAATTGAGAAAAGTTGTGAACTAGTTCTTTGATGCCTTTTTATCATTGATGTCTCTTTTTTCTTAATTTTTCCTCTAGTTTCCCTTGTATGCAAATTTGTGTCTCTTCACCTTCCTTTTCTCCTATATTCCTTTATTTCCCATAATTAAATGTCATTTGTTTCCTCTTTTCCTTTTTCAATGCCTTTGTCAATTTCCATATCCATTAATAAGCCACAAGTGATTCCTGCTATAATGTTTTCCCACCATTCATCTTGGAAGACATGTCCCAAGACCTTGGTCTTATTTTATTTCCATGGAAAATCAACTAGGGGTTGTTACAAACCCCTCCTCCTTGGGGTAACATCATCCTTGATGTTCAATGAGACTTATAACCAGCAAAACATGTTGCGCATGGAGCTTTATAACCCAACAAAATGCAAAATTTACATCATACCAAACTATTGAAACCATGAACACCATACTCGTTATTGGAGATTTATCACACAACTCAATGAAGTATTTACAACACACTACTTATTAGAGCTTTATAACACAACTCAATGTGAAATCCATAACACACATATGCATAAACAAAAACCAAAGCACATAGATCAAACACATCTAATCAACTATAAAATTAAAAAGGATACATATCCTGCATCTGCTCAACTATCTCCCATGTAGCTTCATCAAGCTCAAAGTGCTTCCGCTACACTTTAACTTGTTGGATTTCTTAGTTATATAACATGATCTATTTCACACAAAATGAGCAAAGGTTACATTGGAATTCTCGCTCTAGTTCCATATACAACCTCTAGTTCTACCTGAGACCAATCAATCACATGATCAACATCCTAGAAATATCTCTTAAGCAATGAAACATGGAAAACATCATGGACTTTCACTATTGGTGGCAGTGCAATTATGTAGGCCACTAGTTCAATCCTCTCAAGTATCTCAAAAGGCCCACAATACTAAGGTTCCATCTTGGCACATGATCCAATCCTCAAGGAGCTCCTTTTAGGCTTGACGTGCAAGTAACATGATCTCCAACCTGAAACTCTTTGAATGCTCTATGTTGATCCACGTAACTCTTATGTATGTCCCGTGCTACCTTTAAATTCCTTTTAATAACCCACATCTCCTACTTCATCTCAACCAACATATTTGTTCTAATCAACACCTTGTGCATTGGATCACTCTAGTTGACAAGAGTATTACAACTCCGCTAGTAGAGAGCCTCAAATGGACTCATCTTCAAGGATTCCTGATACCAATTGGTATATGAAAACTCTACCAGTGGAAGATATTCCTCCCACTTCTTTTGTTGATGCATGGCATACATCCTCAACATATCCTCAATGATATTGTTAACCCTCTCACATTTTTTTCCATCTATATGTGAATGATAAGTTATGCTGAAACATAAAATCTATCCCAAACCTACAAAAAACTCCTTCCAAAACTTGGAATTTAAGTTGGTATCTTTTTTGATATAATAATCTTGGGAACACACATGATTCAACCTCTCAAAATATCCCTAATCAAATATGATATACCTCACTAGATGAATTTATAAATTTATTTCAATGAAGTGAGATGCCTTACTCAACTTGTCAACCACGGTGATGATGGAATGATGTTATCTTGAGGTTTCCTCTGAAAACTATAATGAATTCCATGGAAATTACCTCCCATTTCTATTCTGGAATCGAAATAGGCTACAATAAACCATCTAGATGCTTACACTCTACTTTCACCTGCTAATATTCCAAGAACTTCGCAACAAACTCAGCCACCTCTTTCTTCAATCTTGGCCAATGGTAGAACTTCTTAATGGATTTCAAAGCATTTTTATATCTCAGGTGGCCTAAATATGTCTTGACAGGAAACTCCCTCAAGATAAGCTTCTTGAGCTCACTATTGTGCAACACATAAATCTTGTTCCTGAATTTTACCAAGCCATCTGTCGTGAGGCTATACTCCTCACACTTATCACCTTCACCCTACTATTGCAATCTCTGCTTCAATTGTTGGTACCTGTCATCATGTTGCCCTGCATGCAAGATGTGTTCTGGTAAATCAACTCATAGTTGAAATGTGATTCACCTACACTCTTCTACTAAGAGCATCTACAACCATGTTCTCCTTTCCCTTGATGTATATAATCTCAAAGTAAAACTCACTAAGGGTATAAAACCATCTAGATTGATTGGCATTCAGATTAGGTTGGTCAAACAAGTACCTCATCCTATTGTGATCACTCATAAAGACAAACCTCTTGCCATGAAGATAATGTCTCTACATCTTCAACGCATGAATGATTGCTTCCAGCTCAATATCATGAATCACATAGTTCCACTCATGCTCATTCAACTTCCTTGACTCATTTCATAACACCTACCATTCCTTCATCATGAATCCATCAATTCCTTCCTTGAAATCATTTGTACGTACCACAAACTCCTTATTATGATCTGCAATCTTCAAAATCGGAGCATTTGTAAGAAAATTCTTCTACTACTCAAAACTAGTTGCACACTCCTCATTCCATTCCAACGTCTTCCCTTTCCTCTGCAAATATGTAATAGGATAGAAAATATGTGAGAAGTTCCTAATGAACCACATATAATAACCTACTAGTACCATGAATGATCTAACCTATGTTGGGTGTGGAGCCTGATTATCTTCTTTCTTTAGATGTATCATCGCGTTGGACCCATGTTCTTAACGAGGCGGAAACGATGCCTATTGTTTGATCATCATCAATTTTATGAGCCTCCCCTGGTGGGGGTTCAGGGGAAACTCCCTTGAAGCTAAAAACAGATGTAAAATTTCCTTCTAAAATATTGTAATTTCATAGTCAATCTGAGTTGTTCATTAGGCGGATGACCTTACGGTAGAAGTTATGTTTAATTTAGGGTTTTTAATCCTAGAAGGAAACCCCTCAGTTCATATGATGGAATTGTATTGTGGGTGTGTGTGGTGTGTGTATTCTGAGTGAGAAAGAGAAAGGGGGATTGTGTGAGAGAGTAGAGAATATTACAGTGAATCTGATGTAGGTTGTGTCTCTTCATTTTGCTAGATAATAGAAAGGAAGGACTGGTTGTTTCTCTATATATGTAGCCCAAGTTGGGTGAACCACATATATCTGTATCTCTCTTGTTTTATATGTTTTCTGTGTTTTCATTTCCGCATATTTTCATGTGTTCCATTTCGCTGTAATATATAATTTTATAACAACCTCATCCATATTCCTAGGAGATCCACATTCCTAGGAGTTAACCACTCCATGATAGCTTTAATATTTTCTAGGTCCACTGATATCCCCTCCTTGGAAATGGCCTATCCTAAGTAATGAATCTGAGATTGAAATAAAATTCACTTATTGAGCTTGGAATACAACTGATGCTCTCTCAACTTTTTTCTAGGTTCTCTGCATGTTCCTCCTCATTCCTAGAGTATATCAATATATCATCAATAAAAAATATCACAAAATTGTCTAGGTATTGACGCAACACATTGTTCATCAAACAGATGAAAGTCGTTGGAGCATTAGTAATACCAAAAGGAACCACCACAAACTCATAATTTCCATACTTTAACAGAATATGGTCATGTAAATATCTTCTTCTTTGATGCACACCTGATAATATCTTGATCTCAAATAAATCTTTGAAAACATTAATTCTCCCTTCATTTGATCAAACAAGCCATCAATCTGTGGAAAAGAATACATGTTCTTGGTAGTCATATTGTTCAACTTCCTATAATCAATGCACAATTTGAGAGTACCATCCTTCTTCTTCACATACAATACTGATGTACCCCAAGGCGACACACATGGCCTTATTTATCCCTTATAAATAATTTCCTTAAGCTACAAATTCAATTCCATAAACTTTGGAGTGCTCATCCTATATGGTGCCTTAGATGTTGGTGTTGCTCTCGGCATCAACTCAATAGAAAATTCCACTTCCCTATGAGGAGGAAACTCTAAAATCTCTTGAGGAAACACATATCGAAACTGCTACAAAAAAAGATACCTCTTCCAGACTTAATCATTCTCATCTTCTCTCCCTTTTGTCACCGGATATATGAACTATAAACAATACATGTCCCTTCCAGCAATTTCACTTTACCTGCATAGTTGTAATTGTCCTCACTAATGTCAGCTTGTTCTTACCTTGCAATATTCTCCTTTTGCCATCATCATCCAGGTACTCAATAACATTTTCATATCATTCTACCTTAGTCCTATGAATGAACAACCAATCCATGCCATAAAACATACTAAATGATCCCAAAGGTAGAATATTTAAAGGTACTAATGTAGGCATCTCATTAAGCTCAAAATTCACAAGATCTCACCCAATGATGAACTCTTATCTTGGTTCATATAGCCAACTGCACCAACCAATATTTTTCATGCACTTCTTTATTCAAGAAACAATTATTCAGTAAGTCAGGATAGATATAACTATAATTATATACTTGATTAATCAAAATGGAAAGAAAGTGGTCACAAATCCTACCTTCCATCTCATTAATAGATGCATGATGATAGACTTTCCTACTATCCACTACTGCATAAATCTAAGGAATACTCTGCCCAACATCTCCAACTATAAGTTCCTTGAGAGAATCATAAATCTTAGTTATGTCACCCTGGTGTGATGGAAAATATCTTCTGCGATTCTCTCCACCACAAGTCCAACATTGCAAATACCTCCTACCATTTCCTTTTTTCTACACTTTAGGTTGTTACCCATGTAATCTGTCAACTGCATTGAACTTTTTATAAGGTGCTATGTTCTCCTTATAACCTGCATTTTGAGGTATTCCTCGATTCTTAGCACACTTTCCTTCATAATTTCCATTACCTTTCCAATCCCTCTTAGGCTCATACTTATGATTAGGTTTTTCATAACAATGATTCAACATCCTGTTGACTTCCTCCAATGACTGAGGCTCATCATACCCAATATGATCTTTAAATGTTAAAGGCAATCCACTAATGAACCTTTGGACCTTCATCTTCCCATCCTTGAGGTAGGTAAAATACCTCAATAAGTCCAGAAACTTAGTCATGTACTCTTCATTTTTCATAGAAATCATCTAGGCTCATATAATTTCTTAGCCTTTCCATCATAATATCTCTTGGATAAGTACTTCTTCCTTAAGAGTCTTTTAAACTCATGCCAACTTAAATCCTCTATCCTGATGCCTTTGACATGCTTCATATCTTCTCACTAGATATTTGATCTTCCCTTTAGACTGAATATTGATATATTGGCTTTCATTTTCTCTGAATAATCATGCAATATGAAGAACTTCTTCATCCCAAGTAGCCACGCTTCTACATCTTCTAGTTTCTTCACATGCCCATCAAAAGTAGGAGGCTTGGATTTCTTGAAATCTTATGGATAATACTACTTCTCATTTCTCTAATAGGATGTTGGCGGTAATGATGATGATGTATCTCAGAACTAGAACTAGAATAGAATCCATGAGTGCTTTCCTGCCTATTAGGTGTATCCAAAGATCTGCCACATTTTACTTTGTCATCCTCGTCAAACCTGTGTCTTGATCGAGACCTGCTACCATATGACCCATTAGTCCTTTCCTCTTGTCCATGAATGATCCTCAGCTATCCCCACTTCTGTAAATCTGAAAGACTCTGACGGATGACTGCATTGACCTTCACTTGCTTTTCCCGAGCTCTGGAAAGTATTTTTATGCCTCAACCAACTTGTCATTATCTTCCTTACAGCTTTAGATTTCTTCCTTCAAAATTCTCAATGTATCTGCTATATCAGGAGAGTACTCTTCTTCTTGTTTCTCAATTCACCTATCCCATTCCATTGAATTCAGCTTAGGTCTGTAAAGGGATACATGTCATCTCTGATATTCTATCTTCTACAAACATGTCATGTTAAATAAGCCAAACAGACATAATCAAAATTGTACATCAGTGTGTTTCAGAGGAAGCTATCTCATCTGCACTATAGATCCATATTAGCACAATTATATATATATATATATAATTATAATCATAATCATTATGACACAAGACTGCAACAATGACCATCATAGTGGATGCATAGAAAACATATCAACAACTAACATGCATGAATAACAATCACATCTACACCAAGGTATAGTGTTGCAACCTCACTCTGATACTAATATTTAACCAGGTATCAAAGGAAAGGTTGCAAGGAATGGAACTTCTCTGATACCAATCTATGATGCCTCCCCCCACATTTAGCCACTTTTACAAACTCTCCAAGGTAAATAAGAGATGATTTTTACTATGACATGACCCGACCTCCAATTTCTAGTTATGGAAGTGGGGCCTATAAACCAACAACAAAATAACATTCGACAGGGACTATAGACCACTTAGGAGCCTACAAACCACCCCAAGTGATCAATCCTTTAGATGGAACTCATTTACACTAGGTTTTCACCCCAACCAAACTCTTAACACGTTGTGTGTGTGTGGTTTTGAGGCTCCAACCACACTCATAAGCTTTCATGCATGCAGTTATGACCGAAATTTCCCAGTTCAGTCTATGCAGTCATGAGATATATGTCACTTTTTCAGGCAAGGCTCTAGACCACTACCTATAACTTCCTGTAACTTTCCAAAATCATGATTAAGATGACCACAATTCCAAACATTCAAACTTGAACAAGATCTTGATCGAGACATGCCCAGTACACAAGAAAAATTTCTTTAAACATATGGTAAAAATGAAAGCTATAGGTCATGAATGCATGTTTGATTTTAAACTTATAAATTTCATCTGAGAATCACCAAGAAGGCTCCAATCCCTCTCTAACTAGTTGCAACAACACACTTTATTCCATGCATTCAACAACTATCCAATAAATTAACAAATCATGAACAAGATCCATAGCTAGAGCACATGATAGAACCAAGTATATAACTAGCATATAACTAGTATAGAGACCAATAAAATTTAGCCATAATGTTAACATGATAACCAGTACAAGTGATCATAGATCACACTAGAAAAATAGCTCATATTAACATATGAAAAATCCAACAAGTCAAGGAATTCCACGTACCACCCGCTCATAGATTGGACTGAACCAAATCTCTCTTTAAACCAATCAAACTCATGCCATATTCCAAGCATGAATGTGGGATCATAAGGTTTAAACCAACACAAAACTAACCAGGGCTTCTAGATGCCACACCACCTCAACCCTCAAGCACAATGATCTCACCTATATGGTCCAGAAATAACTAACAACAACCATATCGTTCTCTACCCAAGTTGTCTAGGGCTCCAGGAACTAGTAACTCAACCCACAGCCTCCAGGGAACCTGAGTTGTTCTAGGGCTCTAGAGAATTTTTCACAACCCCAAGGCTTCAGGGACTAGTAGCTCAACCCAGAGACTCCAGGGAAACCCAAGTTGTTCTCAGGCTCTAAAGTGTTTTTTCTAACCCACAGCCATAGGGAACCTTAGAAACAATAAGTAAATCCTAGAATGGGGAACCCGCTACACCATGGTTATCCAAGAAATGGCAAGGAGAGGCTAAAAACACTATCAATCCAAGAAAATATCCATGCCAATGATAGCATATGACCAGAGAACCACATGCATATACCATGCATCTAAAAATCAGCAAGGAAGTCACACATGTAACCTATTACTTGTAGAGTAAGCATGTTTTAGTTACTAATCCAATTGCCTCGTTGTGCTCCTTTTCTTTCCTTTTCCTTCTTTCTCCAATCCAAGTGAATGTTAGAGTGATCCAAGCATGCTCCAAGAATTATCTAAGTGTGCAAGAGTATGATAGAATGAGAGAATGAAAAGTGAGAAAAAAATTGAACTAGCAAAAGCTGGGAAATGATTCTATGATGCCTTTTCAGAAAATTAGAGAAAAATCCTCATAAAAATAAATAAATAAATAAATAACTCACAAAATTCTTATAACGTTTACATTTTTTTACTATACCACAGAGTAATTTTAGGCTTATTAATTGATTTAAATATCACAAAATTATGTTTGAAAATCAAATTAATGTTCAAGAATCTAATACACTTATTCAGTAAGAGTGAAATTTTATTTTCTCATCGACCATAAATAATTTTTTTTAAATAAATTTATTTTTTAAAATTAAATAAATAATGAATTATAAAAACTATTCTCATTATTAATTGATGATTATAATAAAGTTTATTACTTAAAACAAACTCTAAATAAATTAAATACTTACCTAGCATTGCGACCTAAGTTCCTTTTTGTGACACCTCTTTCATTACCCCAAATTCTGCAATGTAATTAGGAACATATATGTTGGGATGAAAACATTAATGTTATGATGTCAAAATATATTATATGATATAATTTTTATTTTTATTAATAAAAATGTTATAGTTGAAGAAAGGGGACAACGAACAGATTATGATGCCTTAGGGAGGGGAAAATTTGAATTAGGAGGAAAATTATACTTTGGGTGATTATTTCCCTTTAATGTGATGATTAGTCTTCCTAAGAAGCTAAAAGGTTGGGAAGATAAAGGGTCAAGGTGTGACTATAAAAATAATACGAAGGATCAATCAAGGGGTTATTCTTCTTCGTTTTGAAGCATCTAGTTTTTCTCTCTTTTATTACTCTCCCATGCATCTCTCTCTCACTCAATTAGAAGTTTGAATTGGTATGAGAATTGGTCACAACTTGTGTGACAACAAATGAATATGTTCTAGAAATTTTTCCTTGTATTAGACGGCTCTAAGGACTGGGAATGCTCTACGTTGTATATGGCACATAGAGCATTGAAGAGGAGAGGGTTAAGATGTTGCAGAGATCAGAGAAGGAATCCCTTGTGTTGTGTAGATTTGCATTTTATTTTTGTGAATGTGATCCTATTAAAATATGGAAAGGTTGATCATTGAGTTTTCCTATTTTAGAAATTAGTGTGTATATCCTAAACTGCTCATGAAATTTACTAAATCACAAAACTAGAATATACTTTTACTAATTTGTGGAAAAAAAATCACGATTGAGAAAAAAATTCAATAACATGCATCAAGATTCAACACACATACACAAATATTAATATATGGGAAAGAAACTACTCAAAACCCCTTACTATGTGTATTTCATTAATCAAAGAATCTAGATTAATAAAATATGCTATGCTTAACCTTGAGCTCAATTTGCATCTGTATCTTCTATCATTTGCTTGACTGAATGACCTTGGCCAATACTTAGCCAAATTTATTCCTTCCCAAGCTCTTATTTCATTTCATTTTTACTTAAGGAATTATGCCCCTATTAATTAGGAAATTCCTCAATTTGGATTGCACAATTCCTTTAGGCTTTCCTTTGAGTGCATGTATGAGTTGTACAATTTAGAATATTCTACAACTGATAGTACATTGCCCTTAAACTCCAATATCAACTAGGTAACTCGAATTTTGTGGATACATGAGTTAATTTATTCTAACTGATCAGTTGAAAATTTGAACGTTGAAGTTGCACCCCACTACTAGACCTCCCACTAGTTCCTCCAACAGTTGAAACTAGTTTAACTAAGCATAACTCAATTTAACTTAATTAAATTGTTACAAATGAAATTAGCTCAACCTAGTCTCTTAAAATTTAGGAATCACTATACACAACTCAATTTCATCCTCCAAATCAAATTAAATGAGCTAACTCAGTGATAATAACTCACATAACTCAGTCAAGTTGTCTGGTGATGTAGAATTTCAAAATTATCCTAATTTAGCCAAGGGACAATTAAATTAGGAATTTTTCTTGATGCATTTTCAACACTCCCTCTCAGAAAGAAATGGATTATCAAATACCCCAATCCTACTTCTATTGAACTCGATTTTTCCTCTTGACAATGCTTTTGTAAAAATATTTTCATCATGTTCCTCTATCAAAATGTACTACATAACATGATCTTCCTTTGCACACAATCTCAAAGATGGTGGTACCAGATATCTATGTGCTTGGAAAGATAGTGAAAAAATGCATCGTTAGAGAGTATGATACAACTTTTATTGTCACAGTAAATCACTATAGGCTCCATCATCTGACCAAATAAACCAACAATAGCCTTGCTCATCCATATAGCGTCAAAAGTTTCTTGAATGACAAACATGTACTCTGCTTCTGCTGAATTGAGTGCAACTGATATTTGCTTCTTGTTGTACCAAGAAACTGTTGTTGACCCAATACTGAAGATTCCTCCTGAAGTTCTCTTTTGATCTGATGGAATTCCAACCCAATCTGCATCCCTGAAGCCTTGCAGCTTCACTCTCTTTGTCCATTTGTACCAAAGTCCAAACTGAGTGGTGCCTTTGAGTTACCGTAGTACATGTTTAGCTTCCCTCCAAAATAATTTGGCCAGTCGAACCATGGCTTGGCTCAACTGATTGACCGCATAACACAAATATGGTCATGTGTTCACCAAATACATGAGTAAACCCTCCAATTGCATGTACATGGTAGCATCCACTTCCTCACCTGAAGTGGCATCTTCTTTCCTCTAGATGGTCACTAGAGGAGTCTCAGTGTGTTTGCAACTATCCATATTAAACTTCTAAAGTATCTCGTTGACATACTTTCCCTGAGAGACAAACAATTCCCCTTATCTCTGCCATACTTAAAAACCAAGGAAATAGTGCATCAAACCCATGTCCTTCATCTTGAACTCTCTTGCAATGTCCTCCTTACAAGACCTGATAATTTTTTCATCACTGGTAAAAATCAATTCATCAACATAAAGAAAAATAATCAACAATTTACCTTCTACCGGAATGTGGTAGAGGTTTTCATCTACTTCACTTTTGGTGAAGCCTAACCTGGTGAGGTGGCTATCGATCCTGTTGTACCAAGCATGAGGTTCTTGATTCAACCCATAAAACACTCACTTGAGTTGAAAAATATGTGACTCTATATAGAATGTCTCAAAACCTTCAAGTTTTCTAATGTACACCTCCTCCTCAATCGCTCCATTGAGGAATGTTGTCTTCACATCCATCTGGTCGATTTTCCACCACATCTTTGCAGTCAAAGTGAGACTTGATCTAATGAAAGAGTACCTTGCTACAGTGGAAAAGGTCTCTTCATATTCAATACTTTCTGCCTGAGAGTACCCCTTGGCCACAAACTTTGCCTTGTGCTTCTCGATGTTTCCATCTGTTGCATGCTTTACCTTGTAAATTGATCTTGAACCTACCACTGATTTGTCTGTTGGTCTTGGAACCAATTACCAAACACTTTTTCTGACAATGGAGTCATAATTATCTACCGTTGCATCAACCCATGTTGACTTCTCTACTTCTTCCTCGAATGAGGATGGTTTTATCTATACTATCTCGCTCATCGGAGCCATGTAGCTAGTGTAGTGATATGGTGACCTCCTATACATTTGTTGTGATGTGGTTGATCCCACATTCTCTCTAGAATCCTGCAATAATATGTTGGCTTCCTTGGTTCAATTCCTTCCTTCCATGTATGTCTCTTCCTGATTGGTTGTTTCCACTCTCTACTCCTTTTGAGTCAAAAGCTCTTGATCTGCATGTAACTAAAGCTCCCTCTCAAGAGAACAATTCATTTCCTTTTCCTCATCGTACCTTGCATCTCTATGAACAATTGTCATCTTGAGATATGGTAGGTACACCTAATAGTTGTGAGGTTTATCCATGTACCCCACAAATATGTCCAACTCGATTTTAAGATCTAGATTTTTCCTTGCTTCCTTGGAAACATGACAATAGACTAATGATCCAAATATCTTGAAGTGTGACATATCTAGTTTCTTCCCTAAAATATATTCTTCTAGTGTACTCATGACAAGAACCCTGTGAGGACTCCTGTTCTGCAGATATACCATTGTGTTGCATGCTTTAGCCCACAAATGCAAAGGTATGATTTGTTCATGCAACATCGGCCATGAAAATCCCACTTTCCTCTCAACCACACCATTATATTATGGGTTATGAGGTGATGTAAACTCCCGTCAAATGCCTTCCTTTACACATAAATTTTTCAACTCATTCAACACGTACTCACCACCATTATCGCTCCTGGGAGCCTTCACTTTTCTATCAGTTTCTTTCTCAATAAATGCTCTAAACTCAAAAAATTTAGAGAATGTTTGGTATTTCTTCTGCATTAAGAAAATCCATCACTTATGTGAGAAATCATCTACAATTATAACATAATACATGTGCTTGGAAGTGGAGGTTGTCGAGAAAGGGCCACAAACATCAGAGTGGATCCTTTCAAGGATTGAATGCACCTTGTTATCTCGATCATTGAAGGTGTATTTCGTGTACTTCCCCAAGGTACAACCTTTTCATGTGTTATGCTGCTCTAGTGCTCCTTTCGGGAGGCTTGTGTTGATTTGATGCACGATCTTCAAAGCTCTATGATGCAAGTGACCAAATATTCTAAGACACAACTCTCTGACATATTGGCTCGGCACCTTCTTTTCCTTTGTGCTCAAAGCAGCACAATCCTACACATCCAACTTGTAGAGGTTCTTCAGCCAAACCCCGATCTACTTCACTTGTCTCGTGGCGATGTGTCACATGAAATCCTTTCTTTTGTTGAATATCACATCATAGCCATGGTCTTCCAACACTGCGACAGAAACCAAATTCTTATTTAGACCCAATACATACATCACATACCTGAGCTTGATAGGGGATCCTGAGTCACTCTAAGAGGAGATTATGTTGATCTTGGTCGCACTATACCCCCCATCATCTCCCATATTGATGTGCATCTAGAGATCATTCTCCTCTAGATCATGAAGAAATATTTGTTCCTCGTCATATGGAATGAGGCACCGTTGTTGAGATACCACAAACTTCCTGTTGGGCACTGGATTTGTATACTTCCCTCATTTTTACCCTATCTTTCTATCTCTTTGTGCCATTATTTATCTTAAAAGCATGAGGTAAAACCCTTCTTCCTATATTTTATGTGATATTTGATTAATGATTAATTTGTCATGGAGGTTTTACCTTTTCACATATTAACTCCTATATTTCTTCAGATTTGGCTACAACAGGCGCGTTGCGACCGCAAGTCAAGGCACAACCCATCTTTCCAGCATCTTCCTTATTTGCTACTACAGCATGACAGTCATGGGTGTATCAGTGCTATCTTTGGCTTTCTTACAGTTTCTTGCTAGGAAATCTAGTTGTCATTGTAACAATATGTATTTTTGTAACAATGGAGTTGTTGGGAGGAATTGAAGGTTTCAGGACTATTGTATAAAGAGGCCTATGGGCTATGAATCAAGAGACCACTTTTTTCGAATATACAGACTGTGTAATTAATCTTTTTATCATTAATTGAGTATACAGAAGCTCGTTGTTTCTCCTGTAATATTTGAGTTTCCATAGCCCTGATCTAAGAGTTGGGCCCACTCTTGTGATCAGGTGCTGCATTCTTCTTTCTTTTCTTTGTAGTGTTGTGTTTAGTGTGACTCTTTAATTGCTATTACAGTTGCGTTAATTGCTATGGATGTCTTTTATTTCTGCAGTTTATTTCATTACTGTTACAGTGGTATGTGTGTTATAGATTAAACCTGTGATCTACAACAGAACATGTACTTGTAGCTGCATATACTTCGCTGTTAGTCTTGAAATAACTAACACCCTTAGGTTGATAATTTATGTGGAAAAAGGATTGAATCTTGTTCATATCCAGAGACCAAAATTTTGGTGCCCTTGCCGGGGAAGGCTAACAAGTGCAAGAACAAAATCTGCAATAGATCTCAGAGTTGATCTCTCGTCCTGAGGTGGGAATCTATTGCCCAGCTTCAAGTCCTGATTGTAAGTGCCTTGTGTTTTCTTTTTGCTTTCTTTCTTTCCTATTTCTTGTATTATTTTGTTTTCTATAGAATTAAACCCTTGTCTTAGGGAAGGTGTTTTGTAAAACCTTGCCCTATGTCCTGGGCATAGTCCAGGTTTCTTTCCTATTTTTATTTCTTGTTTTTCTGTTTAGGGGCCTATTTCTCGTCCTTGGGAGGGTATGTTATTACTCTGCTCTAGGTCCTGAAATTTGATTTCTTTTTTTATTTTGTTTCCTGTGAATCTTTTCTCTCATTCCGGGGAGGAAAGTTATCTGTCCTACTTCTAGTCCTCAGCGATTGATTGATTTTCTTTGATGAACTTTATCCACAATTTTTATAAACAAATATCCGAACAAGAGGGGTAGAGGAAGACCCCAAAAAAAGGGAAGGATTTGGGAAGGAAGATGTATATTCAAGAAATTATTGAAAAATCTAGATCTGAGGCATCATCTCGTGTTGCTGCTAGGGTTAGGGTTCAGACAAAGTCTAAAGGGCAGCCTGTGGAACAACCAATGCCATCCACAGTACCAGAAGGTGTTATTTCTACAACAAAATATTTAATAAACAAGGTACCAGTGGAAGAGAAATCCTTATCAAAAACAGAAGGGAAAGAAGTGACAAGTAAGGGATCGGAAGAATTGAGAAACTCTAACTGGGAAGAAGAACCTCAAAAAGGGTTTTTGTCCCCAAGGGACCAAGGCTGCGCTGTGAAAATTCCCATTGCTGAGTTAAGAGAATCTGATCCGGTAAAGGAATTTTTGAAGGACTTTGAGTCACCAAGGGACCAGGGGAGTGCGGTGCGACCATATTTGGTTGAATCACTCCAGATACCAACTGCAAAACCGATCGAAATTCCAAGTGAGTATTGGAAACTATTTATGGCACCTGTAAGTTCCTCCATTGATTTTCCCATAGGAAATGTTACAGGTGATGCACTAATGAGACCCATACCTTTGACAGCCTTGTCTATTTTCCATGGGCTCTCTTTGAAAGACCCTGATACGTTCTTCTTTGAATTTGATATTGTTTGTCAAGGATACGACTATATGACTGATGCTCAGAAATTGAAAATATTTCCTGCTACCCTAAAAGGGACAGCCCTGAGATGGTTTATGGGTTTCAGGGGGAGCAAGATTACTTCATGGGAAGAAATGAAGAAAGCCTTCTTAGAAAAATACCAAGATTATTGTAAGTCTCATGACATTAAGGAGGAATTATTTAAATTTTCACAGAAGGAAGATGAAAATATGGAGGACTATGTAGAATGATTTAAATACATACTGCAGAGGTCTGGACATAGTGACTTGGATAAGGATATTATAAAGATCATTCTTCTCAGAGCACCGATTTTTCACCATTTGAGTTGGTTTATGGGAAATCCCCGTTGTTTCCAATAGAATTTGAGATAAACATGCTCAAAACAGCTCTAGAAGTTGGTTTAGATCTATCAGATGCCCAGAAACACCACTTGGCTTAGCTTAATGAACTTGATGAAATAAGTTCAATGGCTGTACAGTGAACTACTGCTATCCAGCAGTAGAGAATGGAATGGCACGATAATTTTATTAGAAATAAGGTGTTTCAAAGTGGAGATTGGGCACTACATTATGACTCTCGTTTTAAGGATTTTAAGGGAAAGATTTGCACTCAGTGGATGGGACCTTATGAGGTGAATGCTGTATTTGATAATGGAACAGTCAGGCTAGTCATAATTGATGATACATGTACTTCCTTTATAGTCAATGGACATTGCCTCAGACTATACCACCGGCCAGCCTCTAAGGATGCTTTTATTAAAAAACTCTCTGATAAATCTAGTTTGAAGGTTATCAGTGCAGAGAAGCCTTCCTCTACACCCTTGTTGTAATATCTATATATATATATATATATATATATATATATATATATATATATATATATATATATATATATATATATATATATAAATAATTTTGTTCTATTTTCTTGTCTTTTGGTAGGAGCTATGACTAAGGAGTGAAAATCAAGGAATTTTCATGTTGTTGTTACTCGGTTGCTGCTACACCGGATGCTATTACCTAGTTGCTACTACACCGGATGTTGTTACTCAGTTGGTGTTACTTCGATGCTGCTACACCAATGCTGTCACTCCACTATTGTTACACCAGATGCTGTTACACCAATGCTTCTACAACGATGATGTTACTCTGCTACTGTTACATTGGATGTTGTTACACTGATGCTGTTATATCAGATGCTGCTACACTGATGTTGTTACTCCGCTACTATTACATTGGATGTTGTTACACCGATGTTGTTATACTCCACTGCTGTTACATAGGATGTTGTTACACTGATGCTATTACACCGGATGCTGCTACACTGATGTTGTTACACCAATGATGTTACTCTGCTGCCATTACACTGGATGTTGTTACACCAATGCTGTTACACTGAATGTTGTTACATTATATGTTGTTACACCGAATTCTGTTACACTGATGCTGTTACACCGATGTTGTTACTCCACTGCTGCTAAACTGATGTTGTTACACCATCCACATTATTACTTCTCCGCCATCCTACCAACCATCCCATCATCCAGGTAGGCCATCAGGTACGCCTCCACGTGACTTTTACTGATTTAATTAAATATCCCTTGTGAAGTTTTTAATGTCGTGGATGGAAAGAATTTAAGTTGGGGGGGTGCTGCCATGCGAAGGACGATATAATAATTGCCCCATAAGTTAAAGTACGACATTCCGCTCATGGCACACATTACAATGCCCATCAATATGTGGTATCATCATTCGAATTGTATTGGGATTCATAAGTTGTCTTGTCCACCCTGTACGAACAATTATTATTTCTATTTTACCACACTTACCACACTCCTTTATGATTTTTTCGATTTTTGAGAGTTATCAACCGTATTTACCAATACCACCTTTCCATTTTCACTATGTTATTCCTCTGAATTCGGTATCCACCACCTTGCCCAATGGTCTGCTGCTACAAGAAGTGCTGCTACAATTCTCCATAGTATGGGTGGGTTGGTTGTGTGGCATGAGCCTAAAAACACAGTTTCAGTTCGTAGAAATCAAGAGGTTTGGCAAGTTTTTTTCGACGCAGGATTGGATATCTACTTTGAAAGATTGCAGGGACTTGATGGAGGTATCACAATGGAATTCGCACTCAATTTAGAGAAGAATAATTTGCGGGTTAGAGGTCTAGAAGTTCCTGTTACAGAGGAAGTAATTGCAGAGGTTAGCAGGCTGAGACAGCAAGGGCAGTAATGGTTTTCTCGGAAGGTTTCTCTCCCAGAGTTTCCTGAGTTGTTTTTGCAGGAAGGAGAAAGTGTAGTTCAATTGGGCAGAGGATACGAGCACAGAACTATGCCATATCCTTGGAACGAAGTTGCAAGTTTTGTAATAAAATACATTACCTATGAGGGTCAGGCCTTAGCTCTGTTTAATTATCACTTTAAAATTCTAACACACCTTTGATTTCCATAGAATCAGGTGCATGCCCTAAATATGCCATTCTTCCTATTGAAATAACTGCAGCATATGGCATAGTCTTCTCGACACTCTCACCGGATGATGGCAGTACTTTCTAACCATGAATTGGTGCAATTATTGGTCGTGCATGAAATAGGCAGGCTGCGGGTTTCCTAGGTGGAACTCTGCGGATCTTCAGAAGAAGCGGTTGTAGCTATGATTGCTGCTAGAGAAGAAGAACCAGCCTCTCCAGCTGGTTAGGCAGAAGAAGAATATTCAGAATAAATTGATCAAGAGGAACCTGAGGAAATGGCAATAGAAATTGATCAAGAGGAATCCGAGGAAATGGAAACAGAAATTGACCAGGAGAAACCCAAGGAAGAAGAGATGAGTATAGAGGAAGTAGTTGGCAACACAGACGAGGTTGTTACACAAGAACTAGCCTCGCTTGAAGAACCCACAGAGGAAAGAATTATGGACATTGTGCAAGAAATTGATATCGTTATACATTTGTCAACCTTTGTCAACAAAGTACAAAGGAATGGAATTGTGGATAGAGGAATGGCAAGTGATGTTGTTTCGCAAGAAACAACATCACCTACCTAGACATATATGGAGATTGATACAGGTGGGAGTGTTACACAAGAACCACCCCCAATTCGTCTAGAACAGGAGGATTCAACCTGCGAAATCGACGTTGGACCTCAAGAATTGATACCTACTATGGAAAAAAAGGTGAATCCTGAGGAAAAGAAGGGTAAAGAAGGAATGAACCAGATGGTTGATATTATTCCACAAGAACCAGTATCAACCCATGAAGAAGAAATGGTAAGTAAAGGGCAAGAGGAAAGGAGGGAATTGAGCCACGAAATCGATGTTACTCCACAAGAACTAGCATCGACTCTGGTTGAGGTGGTAATGCATGAAGTCCCAGTCCAAACCGGAAACGAAGATGATGGGTCTCTGCCCTATTCTCTATTCCAGTCCCTGATTCCCAGAGGAGGCGAGGGGATTTCACTCACACAAACGGTTCATGGAAGAAGTGGTTGCTCCCCCGATATTAAGGTTTGTTGACACAGCCAAGATTGGTCCAGGCACTACTGAACCAGAACACTTAGAGGTTTACAAGGAAGACAAAGTTCCTGTAGAAACATCGTAACACAGGGGGATCAATGAAATTTCCAACCAAATAGTAGGAGTTTCGAGAATAAAGGCATAAGAAGAAGCCCCTGCGGATGGGGGGCCTAGCCATACGGGCTTGACAAAGGAATCTGTAGAGGATGCTGGCAGCATTCTGCCACCTTCTGATCTTGTCATAGGCCTAAAAATTGAATTCATAATTAAATAAGAATGTGTCGAACAGTGTGAGAAAATAGGGTTACCTCTCAAAAAGAGGTATCAGCTGCAGTTCAGTGAAACTATGAGACTGAAAAAAGGGGTTTGGGCTTTGAAGAAGCAAGTTTCACATTTAAAAAGAAAGGTAAAAATCTACAAATGGAAAGCAATAAAGCCAAATATTGAAGTCTCTACTGCAGCTACCCAAACTGGCCCGATCGAATAATTGTTTGAAGGTCGAGAATTTGTATTGACTGTTGAAATTCAAAAGTGGCAGTATACGATGAACGACCACAAGAGAGAAACAGCTAGGGTTTGAGAACAAACTGCTGAAGTCGTCACAGGGTACATAGATCAGCTATATAAGGCACGGCTAAAGCAGGCCAAATAGAAGGCCAGGATAGAAGAGTTGGAAGAACAAGTCCAGCTGCTAAAGACACATAAGGAGGAGATGTTCTCCCTAGCACAACAGGTAATGGTCTGCAGACCTCCTACACATAGTTATGCCTTATTCCTTCATGAAAAATTTATTTTCTTTTGTCTCGAAAGTATATATAAGGAGATTTGGTATGAAATTGAGGACCCCAATCAATTTCTCCGTATTTTAAAAATTCATGATGTTATAGGACAACACTTAATGTGTGAGCTCTACATGCATGGGTATTATTTAAATCATGATAAATCCTTTAACCCCGTTCAATCATGGGGGACATCCACTTAAGGGCTTTCACCTCTTATACCATCAAATAGATTAAATGGAGAAAGGCCTGGGATACATTTGAAGAAAATCAAGCCAGAAATCCATTAATGGTGAGAAGAGTGTTAGGTCCCTATATTACTAGTATAGTCCCTTATTATTGTTAGTGTAACCCCCTTATTGTTATTATTGTACCCTTTTAAACCCCATATTGTTATTATTGTGTCTTTAAATTATTATTGTTAAGTTGGCTAGGATTACATTGTGGCCCCACTAGAATTACATTCTGGCCCCATGGACTCCTATATATATAAAGAAGGTTTTGTAATTTGAATGATCCAAGAATTGGTCATTCATGTAATGTATTGGAGGTTTCCCCCTTGAAGTGGCTTATTTATAAGGCATTGATATTTCTTTTCTTCTCTTTTTGGAGCTGGTTTCACAACATTTGGTATTAGAGGCTTTGGATTCTAGGGTTTCGCTGCTCTAAACAGATCATCGTGGCATTTTCGCTATAATGTTTTTTCTACGAAGGTTCAAAATATGAAATTTTTAGGGTGTGAAGCTGAAATCCTGAGGAAACTTTTCAAAACATTTCAGGGCTTGGTTCACAATATTTTCAGAGATATGATCTGTGGAAGGTGGTGCTTTTTTAGGCTCCCAAATTTCATCTAAAATAGGTGATCATGGGAAAATATTCATAACTCTCTCTCTGAGAATCAGATTGAAGTGCTGTAAAAAGTGGTGGCAAACACATGGACTATAGTTTCTTGTCTATCAATTTCAGAGCCGAAGGACGAAACAGTGACACGTGAAAAGTCATACAAGTTTGCTCTATTGAACCAGTCCAAAATTGGGTCATTGTGGGAGATTGGACATAACTTTGTCTTGAAGAATCCAAATTAGATCAGACCTATGGAATTTGAAAGAAGCTTCAGAGGGCTACTATAAGGCTGAATTTCAGATATTGAAGATCTGCAATTACATAGATAATTCAATTTCAATATCGAGCACCTCAAAAGCAAGTAAAAGGTGTGTATTGTTTTTTTCCGAATTGCATAAGTCTTGTTTGAAGAATCAAGTTGAATTGATTCCAAGGGCATATTGTAGAATAGATATCAGTATTGGATTCTAAAATGGCCCCTAAAAATAATTCAACACCCATTAAGCCTTTAGAATGCTCTACTATGACTCATGAAGACGAAGAATGGAAACATGACATATCAAAATTACAAGAGCAAGTGCAACAAATTTCACTCTCACAAAGAACAACAAAAAATGAAATGAAAGTTTTGAAGAAAGGCATGAAAACTAAGATGGATGGTTTGAAGAAAGGCGTGGAAGCTAAGATGAATGGTTTGGAAGCTAATATGGATGGCATGGAGTGGGAATGGAAGCTAAGATGGATGACATGGAAGCTAAGATCGATGAAAAAATGAAAGACAACATGGAAAACATGAAGAAGGATCTAAAAGTAGACATCAAAAGTTTGGAAAAGTTGATACAAGAAATTTTTCCTAATGGTGAAAAGATAGTAGAGAAAACTCATGATGAGAACAAAATAAATGTTAATCGTGATTTCATAAACTCTATTGTTGGAGGGAAGAACCACCATATTCCAAAAATGGATATGAGGAAGTTTGATGGAAAGGATCCTGTAACATGGATACTACAGATGGAGAAATATTTTGATATCCATAATGTGCAAAACACACAAAAGGTACACATTGCAACTTTACATTTAGAACAAAATACATTTGTATGGTATCGATGGCTTTGCTCCCGTAAAAAAATTGTCACTTGGTCAATTTTTACGGAGGAAATGATAGCACATTATGAGGATACAAAGAGAAACACCTTCTTTAGCCAATTGATAAATCTCAAACAAAAGGTTTTAATGGGGGAGCACATTGAGGACTTCCAAAAATTGAATATAAGGGTAACTGATATTCTAGAGGAACACAGCATTGATCTCTTCATAGGTACTTTAAAGGATAACATCCAACATGAAGTTCACATTTTGGAACCTGATTCATTGGAGAAGGCATTTAGGTTGGCAAAAAAAATTGAATGTAAAATTATGGCGACAAGGAAGCCTACCACTCACTTCTATAAAGAGGGAAGTGTTGCTACTCCTAGATTTCCACAACCTACAAGGTTGACACCACAACAATTGGAAGAAAAAAGAGAAAAAGGGCTTTGCTACGGTTGTGATAGCAAATACACTAAAGGTCATAAGTGTGCTGAGAAGAAATTATTTTACATAGATTGTGAAGAGGAAGAAGAAAATGAACAAGAAGAGGATATACACCAGGAACCAACCCAAGAAGAGGAAGAAATGAGTCCAACCATATCGTGTAATTCATTGGAAGGAATTACCACTCCTCAAACTCTCATGATAGAAGGACATATCAAGAAGAGAAAGGTAATAGTGTTGATTAATTCAGGTAGTACCCATAATTTTATTCATTGTAAGGTAGCCAAGGAATTGAATTGTTTCCTATACCCAGCACCAGAATGTCAAGTGATGGTTGCAAATGGAGGAACTATAAATTGCTCTGGAAAATGCCATAATATTAAGCTAACCATGGGGGAATATGTATTGACTAGTCCAATGCTTTCCATTCCTATGGGAGGTGCCGATGTTGTACTAGGAGTACAATGGTTACAATCTTTGGGGACGGTAGCTTTTAATTTTCAAGAACTTTTCTTGAATTTTTTTTCAGAAGGAAAGGAAGTCGAATTACGAGGTATTGCGGGGAAGCCGGGAAAGATAATAAGCTCTAATGTCATGAAAAAGCTTCTAAAGAAAGAACAACGAGGGGTAATTTCACAATTATGCTCACTAGAAGTTCCAACATCAAAATCATCTATTTCTGCAGATCTCCAACAAGTCTTGGACAATCATTCCAAGGTGTTTGAAACTCCCAAAGGACTCCCACCTTTTCATGATCATGATCATGCTATTCATTTGATTCCAGGAAGTGTTCCTCCAAACATCAGGCCTTATAGATATCCCTATGTCCAAAAGAGCGAAATTGAACGTATGATTGCAGAAATGTTAGAGGTGGGTATAATTCAACCTAGTCAAAGTTCTTTCTCTGCTCCTGTATTATTGGTACACAAGAAGGATGGATCATGGTGAATGTGTCCGGATTATAGGGAGCTCAATAAGCTCACCATTAAAGACAAATTTCCCATTCCTGTGATTGATGAATTATTGGATGAATTACATGGAGCAATTTATTTTACCAAGTTGGATCTTCGTTCGGGGTATCATCAAATTAGAATGAAGACTGAAGATATTCCAAAAACAACATTTCGAACTCATGAGGGTCATTATGAATTTTTGGTCATGCCTTTTGGCCTTACCAATGCACCTTCTACATTTCAAAGGTTGATGAATTCCATTTTCAAACCCTTCCTTAGAAAATTTGTGCTAGTATTTTTTGATGATATACTAATCTACAGCAGGTCTTGGAAGGATCATCTTCAACATGTTGACACAGTGCTCAAAATATTACAGTAGAAACAATTATATGCAAAAAATCCAAATGTTTCTTTGGAGTACAAGAGGTGGAATATCTGGGTCATATTGTATCTCATGAGGGTGCTAAGGTAGACCCTAACAAAATTAAAGCCATTAAGGAATGGAAAGTCCCCACAACCATAAAGCAGTTGCGAGGATTTCTTGGGTTAACAGGGTATTATCGAAAGTTTGTTAAGGATTATGGGAGAATAGCAGCACCTCTAACAACATTATTGAAGAAAGATGCATTTTCATGGACTCCTGAAGCAACTAAGGCCTTTGAACATATTAAAGAGGCAATGTGCCTAGCACCAGTCTTAGCTACGCCAAACTTCACAAAAACCTTTATTGTGGAATCTGATGCCTCAAGAAATGGAATTGGTGATGTTTTAATGCAAGAAGGAAGACCCATTGCTTTTGAAAGTCGTCCAATCAAAGGAAATTATTTACAGAAACCTATTTATGAGAAGGAAATGTTAGCAATATTGCATGCACTAAAGAAATGGAGAACCAACCTAATGGGAAGACACTTCAAGGTAAAAAATGATCATGGTAGTCTTAAACACTTTTTGGAAAAAAGACTATCTTCAGAAGAGCAGAAAAAATGGGTCACAAAGATGTTGGGTTATGACTTTGAAATAATATACAAAAAAGGGAAGCTAAATGTTGTTGCAGATGCACTCTCAAGAAAGAATGAAGAGGTGGAAGCATTGCTTTGTGCCATTTCTGTTATCCAACCAAATTGGATAACCGAAGCAAGAGATGAATGGAAGAAGGACAAAGATGTATGGACACTCATTCAAAAGTTGCAGCAAGATCCTAGTACATCTGATACATTTAGTTGGAAAAATGATTCCTTATGGTTCAAAGATCGCTTATATCTTTGTAAGAATTCCCAACTAAAACAAAAGATTCTTCTGGAATTGCACACTTCTCCTTTAGGAGGACACTCAGGATTTTTAAAAACTTACCACAGGGTGAAGAAGAATTTTTTTGGGATGGCCTTAAATCTGATATTCAAAAGTTTGTGGCGGAATGTTTGGTTTGCCAGCAGAATAAAGTGGAGACAATTAAGACCCCGGGACTTCTACAACCTTTATCCATTCCAAGTCAACGTTGGGAGGAGATTTCAATGGATTTTATCACAGGTTTACCTAAGTCCGAAGAAAGAGTGT
This sequence comes from Pinus albicaulis, assembly GCA_034641835.2. Taxonomy (NCBI): domain Eukaryota; kingdom Viridiplantae; phylum Streptophyta; class Pinopsida; order Pinales; family Pinaceae; genus Pinus; species Pinus albicaulis. The sequence continues at coordinate 835,636,777 of CM076571.1, read as the reverse complement.
CATCATGGTGGTAGTTGATAGACTTACCAAGTATGCACACTTTTGTGCATTATCTCATCCATTTAAAGCAAGTACAGTTGCTACTACATTTATGGACAGAATTCAAAAGCTACATGGAAGCCCAAGGGTTATTGTGAGCGAAAGAGATCCCATTTTTACTGGAAATTTTTGGACGGAGTTATTTTCTTGTTTGGGTACTCAATTAGCTCATAGCTCATCTTATCATCCTCAATCAGATGGTCAAACTGAGATAGTAAATAAATGTTTGGAAGGATATCTTCGTTGTTTTGTATCTGATAAACAAACACAATGGGTCAAGTGGTTACCTCTCGCTGAATGGTGGTATAACACTTCCTTCCATACTGCAGCAAAAATGAGCCCATTTATGGCACTTTATGGATATCATCCACCATCGATCACATCATCTTTAAGGGAAAATTCGAAGGTTCAAGCAGTGGAAGATCACATCGAGCATCAGCAAGAAGTTCTCCAACTCTTAAAGGATAACCTGAATTTGGCACAAAATCGAATGAAACAACGGGCAGATCAACATCGCAGCGAGAGAAGTTTTGATATAGGAGATTGGGTATTTTTACGGCTACAACCATATAAACAAATGTCCCTCAAGCAAGCTAAGAAGGATAATAAATTATCGCCAAAGTACTATAGTCCTTACAAGGTGTTGCAAAAGATTGGTACTATGGCATACAAATTGGAGCTTCCTACTTCTTCGCGAGTACATCCAGTTTTCCATGTTTCATGCTTAAAGAAGGTTATAGGAGAAAATCTTCCAGTTCAAACAATATTGCCAGAACTTGTTGAGGAAGGAAAAATCATATTGGAACCAGAAGCGGTCATGGAAACAAGAACTCGACAACTACGGAATCGATCAATTTCAGAGTATCTCATCAAGTGGAAGAACTTACCCACTGAAGATTCTACATGGGAGGATGAGAATTTTATACAGAAGCACCTAGAGCTACTCAAGCGTTGAGGACAACACTTTTTGAAGGAGAGGGGCATGTTAGGTCCCTATATTACTAGTATAGTCCCTTATTATTGTTAGTGTAACCCCCTTATTGTTATTATTGTACCCTTGTAACCCCCATATTGTTATTATTGTGCCCTTAAATTATTATTGTTAGGTCAGCTAGGATTACATTGTGGCCCCACTAGGATTACATTCTTGCCCCATGGACTCCTATATATAGAAAGGAGGTTTTGTAATTTGAATGATCCAATAATTGTTCATTCATGTAATGTATTGGAGGTTGCCCCCTCGAAGTGGCTTATTTCTAAGGCGTTGATATTTCTTTTCTTCTCTTTTTGGAGATGGTGATCAGGAGCTCAAATCTGAGCTTGGGAAAAAGCTCAAAAATGAAAGTGCTCAAATTGACTTGGAACCTGAGCAACCGGATAGGCCTCGGTGATACGATCCAAATGCCGCGAACGGTACTCAAATCCGTTACCGTATGAAGAAGTTGTTGCACTTTGAAATTTCCCAATAACCTCTAATGCTGAATGGGTTCATGATTTTAATGTGGAGAAATATTTTTAATATATTAAAGTTTAATTAATGTTTTATATATATTAAAAATTTAATATTTTATTTGATTTAAAAAATCATATATTATATTAATATTTTTTTATATATTAAATATTAATTAAAAATGTATATATATTAATTATATTAATTAAATTTCATATTAGTTTTAAAACCCAAATGTCCAATGTTAAATCATGTGGCAACTTTTACATTCAAATGTTATAAGGTTTAATGTATAACAGGTTTAATGTTATACGTTAAATGGCACAACGTATGGTAAACATAAGTCAAACAGCACGTGGCCTTGTACGTGGGCTTGTTTTTTAATGGAGTGGAGTTTAACATAGCCTCAGGACCCCCCCTATCCACGTGACCCTCGTCAGGTCCGTTGGCCAAGTGCAGAACCAGCGGTTAAGTTTTAAGTGGTTGCGGTCACATATAACAGGCGGAAGTTACGTTGGTTTTAAATGCCAACGTTAATACAAACGGTTCGTTCCAACATTTAATCCGAACGGTGCGGCCACATGCACCACTTGAAATTTAATGTCACAACAAATGTTGCCACCATTTTAGCGCCGGTTTCCTCCATTTTAGGCGGAACTCCAAGTTTATCCACAGTTAACTAAATGTGGCCCACTTTTTGTGGGATTTTTGCCTAACATTGGGAAAAAACTTCAGTTGAGCATATCTTTCACATGGAAGATCCTTTTGGTGTGAATTGTTTTTTGATTTTGGGTCTCTTAGACATTCTGGACTCAATTTCATAGGTTTCAGAGCCATTGGATCTCATTTTCAGCCTTTTTAGCTTCAGAGAAGCTTTTTGAGCCACTAGGGCCATTTTGGGTTTTGAGTTTCGTTGAGTTGTGGTTATCAGTTTGAGGTGAACCAAAGATCTATTTCAGATAATTTTGACCTTTTGAAGCCATTGGAAGAGGTTTCAGAGGCATTTGAGGACTTATAAAGCCCGAAAAGTGGCAGAGAAGTTCAAAGCACCAACAAGACATTGATGAAGAGATCACTGTTTATGGTAATATTTCACTGTTTAGTGAATTTCAAAAGGCATTGTTATCTTTTTCCTACCTTCTGAATCAGTTTATGTATTCAGATTTTTCTATTGAGACACTTATAATCTTGTATTGCATTTGAGAGTTTTTAATACAAGAGGACAAGCCCATTTTGGGAGGCTTGATCCAGGAGATGTAGCCCAAGAGTTGGGGTGAACTCCTATATTATATTGCTGTTGTGTTTTGATATTATATTGCTGAATATTGTTTCTGATATCGATGATTAAGTTTCAGCAAAAACAATTACACTTAAGATACATAAACAGTGAAAAGACATACACCATTTGCAAGCTAAATTTCCGCATAACGTCAAGTTTAAAGCAAGATCATTTTAATTAAATCTGAGTGTTTACTTCTATTATTTCTTTAGGCAGAGTCTGTAAGAGGGCCAGGTAGCCTCTAGATTCATCCTTTCTTTGAAAGGTGAAATATCCGGTAAATGCCCCTACAGTATATCTCTGTATTAGAAATATGAAGTTCTCACATTTTCAGATTTAAACTTAGAATATGTTTGCACTCATTTACATAATTGAAAATGGATACCTTGCACCCTTTTCAAGTACCTTCCATTTTCAGATCAGATGGTATCAGAGCAGGTTTTTGCTGTTTATATGCTCTAGGAAAAGTTATATAAACTATAGACAGAGTCTGAAGCAAGCCAGGAAGCCTTCGAACCGCTTTTGTTATACAATTGCGTAGTAGATAAATGCTACTTCAGTCAATCTCTGGTTTATTTTATATTTTGAGCATTTGTGCAATCAACCTTGACTGTTTTATTGTGTGCATGAGTTTGCTTGAGATCATTTTGGGATAGCTGGTGTTAACCCTCTCCAAGAGTTGAAGGCATTTGGTCAAAAGCTTGTCGTTTGTTTGAAAGCTTTGAGGACTTTTCTTTGGAAGTTCCTTTTGGTTGTTTTGACCATTTACATAATGTCAACTTCTTCTACAAGTGAATTTTCCTCCTTCACGAGATTCTTCAATGATGACATGAAGAATGAGTTCTTTAAGGTGAAGGACATGGTGCAGATTCTCCTTGAGGATCAAAGGGAAAGTGTTCAACTTCGTGCACAATTGCTAGCTATGCAAGAAGAGAAAGAAGCCATTCTTCAAAGATTGCATGATATGGAGTTGCAGCTTCTTCAAGCTCAAGAAGCTTTGTCCAAGAAAATACCTCATCTTCAAGATGTAAATCATGAGGTAAATCAGTCTGATTTGTCTTCAGTTTCCTCTATTGAAAAGTGTGTTGGTTCGTTTGAAAGACATACAAGAGGTATTGGGTCAAAATTGATGTTGAAAATGGGCTATCAAGAAGGCAAAGGTTTGGGAAAGCATGCACAAGGCATTGTTGAGCCTATTTGTGTTGTGGAGCGTCCCAAGAATATTGGTATTGGCTATGAGCAGCTTAATGGCGAAGCTTTAAGCACATGCATTCAAGAATGTGATGCAAATTTGAAGAGAACATTTCTCCCAAGTTCTCAATTACATCAATGTCATGATGGAAATCTTCCTTACCATTGTTTGAAGCCTTTGTTGCAGCAAGAAGATGGTAGACATGCAGCTTATGGCAAGCATGCAAAGCAACATAAGAGGATTTCTTGTACATATTGTGGTCAATTTAACCATCATGTTTCAAGATGCTGGATGAGGAAGAAGGCACACAAGAAGCAGATGAAGCAAAGACTACCTTCAAAGAATGTGCATATGATTTGCACTTTTTGCCAAAAGAAGGGACATCTTGTCTCTCATTGTTGGAATTTGCATCCAAATCGTCGTCCCACGCACATGCAGCAAGAGGAAAAAAATATTGGCGAAGGTGGAATCATGGATTCCATTATTGATGTGGAAAGGGAAGTTTCACATGAGGAAAAGTTGCAGCAACAAAAGTCGCCATGGAAGTGGCTTGGTGAGAAGTGGATGGACTTCTTGACACAGTAAGACGTACTCCTTTTGTACATATGCAAATTTCGGATGTATGCATGTATTGTATGTTGTAATATCTTGTTTGTTTTGAGCCACCTTAGATCATGGATCAAGGCAGCGTTGTACAGTTTCATTCTGAAAATTTCTCGCCAGAAATTTCTGTGTGAGTTCAAGAAGGTCAGTTGTGGACAGTTGTGGACAAGCACATTAAGAAAGGTAAATGTCGATTTCTTTTCATTTGTGGTTCAAATTCACTTGCTTTGTAAGGAAAAAGTGTTTGAAGGGCTGAAGAGAAGAGGATTTTTTATTCTCTCATTTGATGTACTACAATTCAGTTCTTCATTTCAGTAAGCTTTTGGGGACCAAAAGCCTCTCATTTGGGAGGTGTGATCAGGAGCTCAAATCTGAGCTTGGGAAAAAGCTCAAAAATGAAAGTGCTCAAATTGACTTGGAACCTGAGCGACCGGATAGGCCTCGATGATACGATCCCAACACCGCGAATAGTACTCAAATACGTTACCGTATGAAGAAGTTGTTGCACTTTGAAATTGCCCAATAACCTCTAATGCTGAATGGGTTCATGATTTTAATGTGGAGAAATATTTTTAATATATTAAATTTTAATTAATGTTTTATATATATTAAAAATTTAATATTTTATTTGATTTAAAAAATCATATATTATATTAATATTTTTTTATATATTAAATATTAATTAAAAAAAATATATATATATATATATATATATATTAATTATATTAATTAAATTCCATATTAGTTTTAAAACCCAAATGTCCAATGTTAAATCATGTGGCAACGTTTACATTCAAATGTTATAAGGTTTAATGTATAACAGGTTTAATGTTATACGTTAAATGGCACAACATATGGTAAACAGAAGTCAAACAGCACGTGGCCTTGTACGTGGGCTTGCTTTTTAATGGAGTGGAGTTTAACATAGCCTCGGGACCCCCCCTATCCACATGACCCTCGTCAGGTCCGTTGGCCAAGTGCAGAACTGGCAGTTAAGTTTTAAGTGGTTGCGGTCACATATAACAGGTGGAAGTTACGTTGGTTTTAAATGCCAACGTTAATACAAACGGTTCGTTCCAACATTTAATCCGAACGGTGCGGCCAAATGCACCACTTGAAATTTAATGTCACAAAAAACGTTGCCACCATTTTAGCGCCGGTTTCCTCCATTTTAGGCAGAACTCCAAGTTTATCCGCAGTTAACTAAATGTGGCTCACTTTTTGTGGGATTTTTGCCTAACATTGGGCAAAAACTTCAGTTGAGCATATCTTTCACATGGGAGATCCTTTTGGTGTGAATTTGCTTTTTGATTTTGGGTCTCTTCAATATTTTGGACTCAATGGCGTAGGTTTCAGAGCCATTGGAGCTCATTTTCAGCTTGTGTAGCTTCGTAGAAGTTTTTTGAGCCACTAGGGCCATTTTGGGTTTTGAGTTTGGTTTAGTTGTGGTTATCAGTTTGAGGTGAACCAAAGATCTATTTCAGATAATTTCGACCTTTTGAAGCCATTGGAAGAGGTTCCAGAGGTATTTGAGGACTTATACAGCCCGAAAATTTGCAGAGAAGTTCAAAGCACCAGCAGGACATTGATGAAGAGATCACTGTTTATGGTAATCTTTCACTATTTAGTGAATTTGAAAAGGCATTCTTAGCTTTTTCCTGCCTTCTGAATCAGTTTATATATTCAGATTTGTCTATTGAGACACTTATAATCTTGTATTGCATTTGATAGCTTTTAATACAAGAGGACAAGCCCATTTTGGGAGGCTTGATCCAGGAGATGTAACCCAAGAGTTGGGGTGAACTCGTATATTATATTGTTGTTGTGTTTTGATATTATATTGCTGAATATTGTTGCTGATATCCATGATTAAGTTTCAGCAAAAAAAATTACAATTAAGATACATAAACAGTGAAAAGACATACACCATTTGCAAGCTAAATTTCCGCATAACGTCAAGTTTAAAGCAAGATCATTTTAATCAAATCTGAGTGTTTACTTCTATTATTTCCTTAGGCAGAGTCTGTAAGAGGGCCAGGTAGCCTCTGGATTCATCCTTTCTTTGAAAGGTGAAATATCCGGTAAATGCCCCTACAGTCAATCTCTGTATTAGAAATATGAAGTTCTCACATTTTCAGATTTAAACTTAGAGTATTTTTGCACTCACTTACATAATTGAAAATGGATACCTTGCACCCTTTTCAAGTACCTTACATTTTTAGATCAGATGGTTTCACAACAAAGAGAGCATGGTCAATCCTCGAACATTTACAATAAGAATTATCCTTTCTACAGATTGGGGGCTGTAAGGAGCACATGATGGCAACTCAGAAGTGGTGTACTGACCTGTGTGTTGGCCAAATTACGAAATTTCGCAAGGAAGCCTTGGAAAGTTGTCAGAAAATATGGATGTTGTCTTCTTCAGCTGTCAGGGGAAGAGAACCATTTGGGGCACCTAACTTTGCACGTGCCTTAGAGAGAATGCCGCGTTACGTGGCATGCATTCATACCTATGGGGTTAGATGGATGTGATTAAGATTTCAATTCCCCCTTTTATGGCTACCAGCTGAATTGTATACTCCTGCTTATAACGTTGAACCCGACTAGTGGAAAGACGTTGTTTTCACAGAAGGATATAAGCCACCAGGAATAGAGATGGCTGCAGAATATGACCTCACACAGCTTCATGCTGATCACAGTCAGTCCAATCTAGATCCGAGGAGACGACAAGCTACATGAGGACATGCAGATAGACCATTTGGGGGGAGATGTTGGGCACTGGATTTGTATACTTTCTTCCCTCATTTTTACCCTATCTTTCTATCTCTTTGTGCCATTATTTATCTTAAAAGCATGAGGCAAAACCCTTCTTCCTATATTTTATGGGATATTTGATTAATGATGTATTTTTCATGGATTTTTTACCTTTTCACGTATTAAATTCTATATTTCGTCATATTTGGCTACAACAAGCATGTTGTGATCGCAAGTCAAGGCATAGCCCATCATTTCCAGCATCTTCCTTATTTGCTGCTACAACATGATAGCCATGGGTGTATCAGCGCTATCTTTGGCTTTCTTATAGTTTCTTGCTGGGCAATCCGGTTGCCATTGTAACAATATGTATTTTTGTAACAATGGAGTTGTTGGGAGGAATTGGGGGTTTTAGGAATATTTTATAAAGAGGCCTACTGGCTGTGAATCGAGAGACCCCTTTTTCCAGATATATAGTCTGTGTAATTAATATTTTTATCATTAATTGAATATACAATAGCTTGTTGTTTCTCCTGTAATCTTTGAGTTTCTGCAGCCCTGATCTAAGAGTTGGGCCCACCCTTGTGATCAGGTGTTGCGTTCTTCTTTCTTTTCTTTGTAGTGTTGTGTTTAGTGTGATTCTTTAATTGTTGTTATAGTTGCGTTAATTTCTGTGGATGTATTTTATTTCTATAGTTTATTTCATTGTTTTTTTTTTTTTTTTTTTTTTTTCCTGAATAAGACTAATTCTATTAAGATAAGAAACATATAGTACAATCAAGCTTGCATGCAAGCGAAGCTGAAAAGCATGGGAGCTTTAGGTGATCTTTTATCAACCTCGCTTCTGGATGACATCAAGGAATGAGCAAAAGAAGACACGGGAATGCAGTGAAGCTATATCTGAACAAAGATATCTACCCAGTGTGGGCAGATACTGCCATACGACATTTTTTCCCTTTTTTCTTGGTTACTTTGACCCAGCCAGTGGAATTTGGATGAGCCATGACTAGTTGTAGAATATTCTGCTCTGGGTGTGGAATATTCTTATTAGAGTCAGAGGATGAAGACACGTGAGAGCGTTTCTGAGAGAATGGTGGTGCAGAGGGGACTGCAGGACTGGCTGAGGGAGCGTTCAACGGAATCCCATCATTCTGCCCATCTGCTTCAATTTCCTCCTCATTTGAGCTGGAGGAGTCTGTATCATCCATAGGAGGGGGAGGAACACAGGGATTCTAGCTCTTGGATTTGGGTTTGCGATTCAGATTCTTCTTTTTGTCAAGGAACCGGGAACATGCATTTTGTAGGTGCCCCGTTTGATGACAATGATGGCAATAGAAGGCTGTATTTTTGTAATCCAAGGTTTGTGTCCAATGGAAATCTCTAATCTTGAGGTTGATCTGATCCGACAGTCCTTTCCTGATATCTATTTTTGCACATAGTCTGCCATAGGTGTAGAGTCCATTCTCCTTTCTTGAGTAATCTGTAGCGAGATAGCGACCTAAGGTGTCTCCAATGGCTATGAAAATAGAGACATGCCATAGATGCGCCGGAAGGTTCAGGAGCCTGACCCAAATGGGAATTTTAGTAATGATAGCTGTAGAAGGGTCAAAGTCTGGAAACCATGGGGTGAGGAAAAGCCCAACCGTGCCCCAGAACCAAGGGCCTCCCATTAGGGCTTTCTGGTAATCTTCATTTAAGTCAAAAGCTACAATGAAGAAGCCTTTCGAGCATAAGAAGATCTTACTTCTTTTAGTCCAGTTGGTGTGGATCCATTGGTATAAATTTGTTGTGCGAGGCCATAGGCCATTAAATCTGCATATGATTGCAGATTCTACAAATTTCTGATAGTGATCGTCAATCGCAGGATGAGAGAATGCGATAGAAGGAATTTCCTCCGATTTATCCACAAAAAAAGGCTTGGGAGCCATAATTGGTTGAGCTGCTTTTGAAGAGGACTGAGGATGGGTAGCATCTTTGTGTACTACATCTTTATAAGAGAAAGGAGGAGCATAAGAGGTCTTCCCAAAGGATCCACCCCTTAAACGAAATGTACCCACAATAGAAGCATCCCTTTGAATATTGTAATAGGAGAGAGGAAGGGGGTCCTTTAGCTGTTTACCTTTATATAGCAATCTCTGGTAAGAGGAGGGGATCCCCAGCCGAAGTTTGAGTTTTTGGAGAAGATCTTGCACAAGATCTATTGCATGCACCCATTGCATCATTTTTTTGCCAGAGAGGAGTGTGACTTGGATCTAAAATGTAGGTGCTTCTTCTGCCAGATCTGGCTGGTTCGAGAAAGAAATTTGCTTCTGGCAAGCTATGGAGATGGAGTCTGATGACACACCTGCTTGGATCACATGCTCTGAAGCATTCTCTGTCTAGCAATTAGCCACCATTTTTCTATGGATATATGTATTAGCTCGGCCAGTCTCTATAATGACTGAATCATTAGCGTAAACCTCTATTTCCTTGCTTCCAACAAAGTTGGTGGTGGCCCAGAGAGGTGGAAAAAAACCCCAATATTGGGCTCCAACTGAAATCCATCACCTTAATGTGAGGGAAGCTATTGCAGAGTTGCTAAAGGTGAATGCAATAAATGGGACCACGTCGACAGCATCCACCTCTGTACCGAGGAGAAGCCAATGCCAGATTCTGTAGTCCTTCAGAGTTCTATTTGCACCCAAAAGCATGAACGCACGGGGAACAACAAACATGTATTAATAAAAGGAGCTAACCTCTCTATCGAAGAAGGCCATTCAGATAACATGGGCTGCAAAGGCCAGTCGAAACCCCCATTCCCAACTGCTCTGTCTCTCCATTCGTCGGTAGAGGGAAGCAGCGGCACATGCGTTTATCCCTATTCCAAGATCTGCATCAACATCTGCTTCAAGATCCGCGTTTATCCGAGGTTGTGTTCTATGCATATTCAGACAGAAGAGGCCACATGGATCTGCAGCGATGAATCCATCAGAGCCTACATCCCCTGCTGAGGTATTGGCGGCGGCATAGCCCAACAGGGCCAAGGAGGCGATGGCGTCGACTGAGAGCATTTTGATTAGGTTTTTGGCTCTTCCCATTAAAATTTGATGTTTAATTACTTCTGAATTCTATTTTATTTCATTATTGTTACAGTGGTATGTGTGTTATAGATTAAATCTATGATCTACAGCAGACCATGTGTTTGTAGCTGCATATACTTTGTCGTTAGTCTTGAAATAACTAACGCCCTCGAGTTGATAATTTATGTGGAAAAATGATTGAATCTTGTTCATATCCGGACACCAACACTTCCCATTACTATGATTTACATTAATGCAATGAGAATAAAATCAAGTTCAAAATGTGAAGCTAGAGCTTCACCCACTACTCATGTGGTCTTATTGCTTTCTTTCTTGTGTGTACATTTCGTGGCATAGTCCTTGAATTCATGACAGTGAAAGAACTTGATTCTTGACAAGTATTTCTTATTTCCCCTTTGACTTGAATCTTCTTTGAATTGGGATTTATTCCCTTTCCATTTCCTTTCCTTTCCATCCAAGGCATAGTTCTCCTCATTCTCAACCTTGGATGAGGTTCCATCTTTGTTGCTTTGCCTTATTTCTTCCTGCATCAAATCAGACCATAACCGCTCCCATTTTGGTATTTTTTCTCTGCCATTTACGCAATCCTAATAACTATGCCTTCTCTTGGGAATACCCAAGAGGGAAATAGCTACAAATATTCTTCTGGGACAGTCATACCAACCCCTCCAAGTTCATCATGACATTGTGAATACCTACTCAGGTACTACTGAATTGTTTCATTCTTTTTCATCTTGATGTTCCAAAGCTTTTCCTTGAGTTACAACTTCCTATGGTCACTATTGTTTTAGAAAAAATATACAATTTCTTGCCACATATCATACAAAGTCTTTTTCCTGTGAAGATTCAAGACAATATGATCTTGAACTTCCTCCAATATAATTCTCCTAACTCGGGAAATACACTTCTTCCATTCCTTAAATCCATTATCCTCCAGTACTTCCTACACATTTTCCTTTCATGAAACATAATTTGAGCTTCCCTCAAAGGCATAATCAAGCCTTAGTTCACTGAAAATCATCTTCTCAGTCCTCAAGAAATCCTTCAAACTGATCTACAACCATGAATCCTCCTACAATGGAAACTTCAAAATATCTTCTATATTGTGAATCTATCTTTGATACCATGTAGAAATTAATGTATAGAACCTAAAATTCTCATGAAGTTTACTAAATCACAAGAATTGAATCTACTTCTAATGATTTGCGGAAACAAATTCATGATCAAGAACTCAATTCAATAACATGCATCAATATTCAACACACATACACAAATATTTATCTAGGGGAAAGAAACTACTCAAAACCCATTACTTTTTTTATTGCATTAATCAGAGAATCTGGATTAATAAAATATGAGTTGCTCAACCTTGAGCTCAACATACACCTGTATCTTCTATCCTTTGCTTGACTGACTGACCTTGGCCAATGCCTAGCCAAATTTCTTCCTTCCCAAGCTTCTATTTCCTTGCATTGTTCCTTGAGGAATTAGGACCATATTAATTAGGAAATTTATCAATCTAGATTATTCAATTCCTTTAGGCCTTCCTTTGACTGCATGTATGATTTTTACAATTTAGAATATTCTACAATTGATAGTACACTTCCCTTGAACTCCAATCTCAACTAGGTAACTCAAATTTTGTGCATGCATGAGTTAATTTAGGTTGATTGATTAGTTAACTTGTTGGACACTAAATTTTCGCCCCAGTGCTAGACCTCCCACTAGTTCCTCCAACAATTGGAACTAATTTAACTGACCATAACTCAATTTCACTGAATTAAATTGTTACAACTTAAATTAACTCAACCTAGGATCATAAACTTTAGGAATCATTGTAAACGACTAAAATTCATCCTCCAACTTGAATTAAATGAGCTATCTAAATGATAATAACTAAGTCAACTCATCCAAGTTGTCTGACGATGTGGAATTTTTAATTTCTCCTAATTTAACAAAGGGAAAATTAAATTACGAATTTTTCTTCCTTCATTTTCAACACCTATGTGTGTGTGTGAAGGAGAATGGCCTTCACTTATGGGGTTAAAATATATTCTGAATCTAAGCATGTGAAATAACCCTAAGTTAATTTTTCCTGAAGGCATCAAGATATAAAATATGGTTGGACATTTATGAGAAAAATTGTAGCACAACTAGGCATATGGTGGGGTGGAATGTGGCTCACCCTACTTTAGTTTGAATTATTTTCTAGCTACAATAGACAAATATTTATTTCTATGTTAATGATATTTATGGCATAGATGGTTTCATGACATGCATGATCATTTAATTACTATTTTCAACAATTTTATATGCACGTGCATTTTCCCTTTATAAAATTTTTGCATGGCTATAGATATTATACTATATGGCTATAGCTTTTTATATGTATTAAATTTTGTAACATTGCATGAGGAATATAGGCTTCCAAAATTATTCTTTAAATAGGCATGTTGGAATTTATGCTATAAATTTTCTTCTAGGAGGTTGTTGTAGAAATTATACCAATGGGATTAAATATGATCTTATGATGTACTAAAACAAGATATTCAATGCTTTAGAAAATTTGTGGAAACAAAAAACGATCGCACAATTACATATAAGCAAGAGAAAGAAGTAGATAAATCACAAAACACAAGATGTCTCTGGGGAAAGCACACTACCTAAAACCCTGCTATATTTATATCGTATAAAGTCAAGGATCATGAAACAATACAATGCTTTCTCTCTTAAAAGAAACTCTTGCACTCTACCAACTATCTCACATAGATCTAGGAAAAATCAGACAATTTCTTAGCCAATTCTAAGCCCCTACTTAGCCTTCGTTTCTCACGCATTCCTTGAATAATTTTTGCCCTATGAAATAGGAATATCCCTTGGTTTGATCGCGCAATACTTCCTAGGCCTCCATGTGACTCTATAACTAACCTGTACAATTTTCTAATTATAAAATTGATAGTTATCATACCTTTAACCTCGGTATCAACTAGGTCTTCCTTAGAGCTTACATGCAAAAAATATTTATAGTGAATTATCGGTTAAATGATTGATCTCTATTGTGAATTAAATCATATTTAATTCACTGGACTATCTCTAGCTCATCACTCAGTTTGAACTAGTTCAACCGATTTTAACTCAATTAATTGAGTTAACTAATTACAACTCATACATAACTATAACTAGACCCCCTTAAATCATGGAATCACTCTACATGCCTCCTCTTTTAACCTCAACTCAATTTTCCTAACTAACTCGGTCTTTCTGACTTATTTAACTAATACAAGTTGTCATGAGATGAAATTACAATTTCTCTTCCAATTTAATTAAGGGAAATTTAGATCAGAAGCCCCCTTTGGCATGTCGTTTCTTGTTGCCATTTAAACACTCCCTCTCAACAGGAAAGGGATTATTTGCTACCCTGATCCTGTCTCTGTGGAATTTTAATTCGCTTCTTTCCAGCGCCTTTTTCAAGATGTTTGCATCCTGCTCCTCCGTGGTAATGTACTCTAATGACATAATCATCCTTTGAACAAAATCTTTGAGATGGTGATACTGGATATCAATATGCTTGGACCTGTCATGGAATACTGGGTTAAACAAGAGTTTGATGCAAATCTGGTCATCACAATGTATCACAGTCGGATCCATCTATTGACCGAACAAACCAACAAGTATCTTCCTCATCCTGATGGCCTCGCATGCTGCCTCACTGACCGCCATGTACTCTTCCTCTGCTGAACTGAGTGAAAATGATCTCTGTTTCCTATTGTACCAAGAAACCATTGTTGATCCTATGTTGAAGATGTCCCCTAATCTGTTCTTCCTGTTGGATGGAATCCATGCCTAATCTGGATCAGTGAAGCCTTAAATCTTCAATCCCTCTGTCTATTTGTACCATAATCCATACTATGTAGTGACCCTGACGTATCTCAAGACATGCTTCCTCGCCTTCCAAAAGAGTTTGGTTAGTTTAAAAATATCTTGGCACATTTGGTTAACTGGATAGCATATGTTTGGTCATTTTTTGACCAAATACTTGAGTGAACCCACAAGTTGCCTGTAAACAGTAGCATCCACTACTTCTTCTGAAGTAGCATCCTCCTTCCTTCATTTTCCTGCAAGAGGAGTCTCCATGGGTTTGTTGCCCTCCATGTGGAACTCCCTCAGAATATCCTAGCATAATTTCCCTAAGATATAAATAGCTCCCCATCTCTTTTCCATATTTCCATTCTAAGGAAATAGTGCAAGAGCCCCATGTCCTTCATCTGAAATTCTCTTGCAAGATCATCTTTGCAAGAATTTATGAGCTTCTCATCACCTGCCAGTATCAGATCATTGATATAAAGTACAATAATAAAATCTTACCATCAACCACAATATGATATAGGTTTGGATCCGCTTCACTTTTGGTGAAGCCCAACCTAGTGAAATAGATTTCGATCTTGGTGTACCAAGCACAAGGTGCTTATTTCATCCCATATAATGCTCTCTTGAGTCTGCACACATCCGACTCCCTATCTAAGGTCTCAAAACCTTCCAGTTGCTCAATGTACACTTCTTACTCAATAAATCCATTGAGAAAGGTTGTCTTTGCATCTATCTTATGTATCAACGATCCCATTTGTGTTGAGAGTGAATGGATGGATCTAATCGATGAGTACCTTGCGACTGGTGAAAAAGTCTCATCATAGTCAATCCCCTCCACCTTATAGAACCATCTGGACACAAATCTAGCCTTGTTCTTCTCCACACTCCCATATGCTGCCTGCTTCACCTTGTAGAACCACTTTGATCCTACCACTGACTTCCCCACTGGTATTGGGACAAATTCCCATGCATTGTTTCTGATAATGGATTCATACTCCTCTACCATGGAATCAACCCATACTGGTTGCTGCATCGCTTCCTCAAAAGAGGATGGTTCTATCTCAATACCTTCACTCATAAGAACCATATATCCAGTGTACCACTCTGGGGACATTCTCTTCCTGCGTTGTGATGTGGGTGCTCCCACATTCTCTCTCACATCTAGCATCACTCTACCAACGTCTCTGGTGCGCTTCCTTCCATATCTGGTAGATGGATATTCATGAGTGTTTTCTACCACTCTCTATTCCTCTGCTTGTGGCTGCTCCACATCTTGAGGTTCATCCTTTGGAGCTAAGAGCTCCTCAACTGCATGCAACTCAAGCTCCCTCTCAAGGGAAAATCGCATGGCTTTCTCTTCAACAAATTTCACATCTCTTCTGACCATTGTCCTCTTATGTGATGGAAAATACACCTGATAGTTGTGGGGTGTATCATTGTACCTCAAAAATATCCCCAACTCTGTTGTTTGATCTAGCTTTTTCCCAACATCTTTGGTCACATGGAAATAAACAAATAAACCAAAATTTTTAAAATATGACACATCCGGCCTCTTACCTAAAAAAAACTCCTCTAGTGCACTCATGCCTAGTATTCGATAAGGACTATGGTTTTGCACAAATACTATTATATTTCATGCTTTCACCCATAGATGAAATGATAGGCCTTGATCATGCAATATAGCTCATGTTGATCCCACGATCGTTTTGTTATTTCTTTTTGCAACTCAATTCTATTGTGGGTTATGAGGTGCAATAATTTCTTTTCAAATTCCTTTTGAGGTACATAAGTTCTTGAATTCTTTAGAGATATATTCTCCACCATTGTCACTCCTTAGAGCCTTCCCCTTCTTCCCTGTATCTTTCTCTACAAGTGCCCTGAACTTAAAAAACTTGGAGAACATATGATATTTCTTCTAGAAGAATAAAATCCAACACTTTCTTGAAAAATCATCAACAAAAATCACATAACACCTGTTCTTTGTTATGGAATTTATCGAGAATGGTCCACACACGTCTGAGTGAACTCTCTCAAGGATTGTCATTTCTCAGCTTTCCTTATCGTGAAAGGTGCCCTTTGTATACTTTCCCATAGTACACTCTTTGCATGTGTCTCTTTGTAAAAGTATGCCCTTTGGAAGCCCTGTATAAATCTGTTACATGATCCTCAAAGCACTATGGTGTATACGGCCCAACCTCTTGTGCCATAACTCACCGATGTCTCAGCTCACCACCTTCTCTGCTTTAGTGCTCAATGTTGTGTAGTCATCTACATCAAGGTTGTAGAGGTTCGTCACTTGAACCTTAATATTTTCCATCTATCCCATGGCTTTGTGATGAATAAACACCTTTCCTTCACTGAAAATGACATCATAGCCACAATCTTCCAATATAGCAAAAGAAACCAAATTCTTCTTTAAACCAGGTACATGCATGAAATATTTTAGTATGAGGGGTTTACCTAACTCTGACTCTCTCTGAAAGGTAGTTGTACCAATTTTAGTAGTGTTATACCTCCCATCAGCACCCATCTCAATGTACATCTGGAGATCCTTGTCCTCCAATCTACTGAAGAATTCTTTGTTTCCTTTCATGTGGAATGATGTTCCACTATCCAAGTACCACACAGAACCCATCACTGATGACACCACGCATGTGATGAGGGTGAAGTCCAACTCAAACTATGAAGGAAATGCTTCACCTATTCCTCCTCCTTAGGCCTTCTTGTTTTTCTTACTTTTTGGAAAATTTGTGGCATAGTGTCTATGATCATAACAATTGAAACATTTCACCATTGACATGTATCGCTTCTTGCCTACCTTTTCGGTCTCAGATTTGGAAGGGGAAGCCTACCATTTTCCTTTCTTCACCTTTCCAGCCAAGGCACAGTTCTTCTCATCATCAGTCTTTGATTAGGATCCATCTTTGATGCTCTGCCGAAACTCTTCTTTTACCAAGTCTTACCACAATCACTCCAACTTTGGTAGTTTCTCCCTCCCTTTAATGGAGTCCTGGTAACTATGAAAACTCTTGGGAAGGCCTAGAAGTGATAGGCTCATGAAATCCTCATCAGAAACAGTGATCTCAATGCTTCCAATATCATCTTGACATTGAGTTAACTTCTTAAAGTATTTCTGGATTATGTCGTCTTTCTCCATTTTGATCTTTCTGAGCTTGTCTTTTAGCGTCAATTTCCTATGGTCGCTGTTGATTTGAAATAGATTTTTCAAGGCCTTCAACATCACATATGGAGTCTCCTTCCCATGTATACTTGAGACAATATGATATCTAACTCCCTCTAACAAGATCCTTCTCACCTTTGTCGCATTATTCTTCCATGCACCATGTTGTTGAGCATCGGTCGTGGTGCGCTCCAGAATATCAATGTCAATGAATCCCTTCAGTACATTTTCCTCCAACATTGCCTCCATCTTGTCCTTCCATGCAATATAATTTGAATTTCCCTCGAGTGCATATTCGAGTCTCAAGCCATTGAAATACATCTTGATCAGTTGTTGGTACAAAAGTATGAATTTGGAAATTTGAATACATGTTCAACACAAACTCAATTTCTTCTCTTCTATTGTCATTCTTGTCCCTCTGATACCATGTAGAAATTATAACAATGTGATTCAATCTAATTTTATGATGTACTAAAACAATATACTGAATCCTTCTACAAATTTGTGGAAACAAAACATGATTGCACAATCACATATAAGCAAGAGAAAGAAGTAAATCAATCGCATAAGACAAGATGTATCTAGGGAAAACACACTGCCTAAAACCATGCTTTATGTATATTTTATAAATTCAAGGATCATGAAATTATAAAATTATTTCTCTCTCAAGAGAAACTCTCGTACTTTGCCAACTGCCTCACACTGATCTAGGAAAAATCAGGAAATTACTTAGCCAATTCTTAGCCTTTTCTCATCCTACCTTTCTCACACATTCCATGAGGAATTTTTTCCCTATTAAATAGGAAAATCCCTTGGTTTGATTGTGAAATCCTTCCGAGGCCTCCATGTGACTCTATAATTGACCTCTACATTCTTATAATTATACAACTAATAGTTATCATCTCTTTAAACTCAGTATCAAATGGGTCTTCCTTATAACTAACATGAAACAACTATTTATAGTGAATTATCAGTTAATTGATTAATCACTCATTGTGAATTAAATCAGATTTAATTCACTAGACCTATCTCTAGCTCATCACTCAGTTAGAACTAGTTAAATTGATTTTAACTCAATTAATTTAGTTTACTAATTACAACTCATACATAACTGTAACTGGACACCCTTAAATCACGGAATCACTCTACATGCCTCTTATTTGACCCTCAACTCAAATTTCCTAAGCTAACTTAGCCTTTCTGACTTATTTAACTAATACAAGTTGTCATGAGATGAAATTACAATTTCTCTTCCAATTTACTTAAGAGAAAATTAAATCAGAAGCCCCCTTTGGACCTCCATTTATTGTTGTCATTTCAACAGTTCCAAAATTTGAAACTTGGATCATAGTGAGGGGAAACCCCATTGATCCTTCACTCCAATATTTAGATCTTGGGATGTGAAATTTTAGGAAATATGATCAGATAAATTTGAGATTCCTAAATGCATATTTAAATAGGTCATGTTTGAATTTATACTATCACTTTCTTCTCGGAGGTTCTAAAAGATAAAACTTGGACCACGGTGAGGGGAGATATCATTGATCATTTGGTCAAAATTTTAGATCTTGGGATACAACATTTTAGGAGATATGATCAAATGAATTTAAGCTTCATTGATTCTTTTAAAATCATGCATGAAATAGGTCATGTTGGTTTTTTCGATATAAATTTTCTCCTTGGAGGTTCCAAAAGCTAAAACTTGGATCATATTGAGGGGAAATATCGCTAATCGTCTAGTCCAATGTTCAAAAATTGGGTCACAACGTAGTTAATTTTTAATCATCATATCATTAAATTCTATTAGCATTAGATAAAACTTAAATCAAAATCACATCATATGACCAATTAACAACACCATTCAAAAATACACAATATCAAAGACAATAGACACGATATTTTTAGGTGGAAACCCTTCCGCGAGAAAAAAAAACTGAACGCTTCTTAATATAGGTCTTGAAAAATTTACATCAATGAGGAAGCTCCAACTTCCAATAATTTCAACATCAACTGAAGGAGGCTCCAACCCCCTAGTTTACATGGCTCAACCTGAAGGATGCTCCAACTTCCTCATTTACCAGCTTCAACTAGAAGAACACTATGATGCCTTTATTTTCCTGTTCCAACTAGAAGGACGCTTCAATGCTCTAGTTTTATTAAATCCAACTAAAAGGATGCTCCAAAACACTCTACACAATATCAGACCTACCCTAGCACCACCCTACCTCCCTGAAGTGTTATCAGGCTCCAACTTGAAGGAGACTCCAATATCCTGCCTTTCACCACCCTGCCACCATATTCAGCAAGCAGGACCACGTTTCATGTATTTTTAGAATGGATGTTGTTTCCACTATTATAACACCCTCCAAATTTTAGCCTATATTCAAACTTTGGAGCCTCCCTTTTATCATATGAACTATTATTTCTAGTTGCTAAAGTCATTCTCTACTTTTCTCCTAAGTTTCCAAGTCTCCCTGTGAAGAAATTCCAACTGTCTTATTTTGTTACTGGAAGCGGCACTCTTTGTAAAAGGGATTCATAGCGCACCCTTTAAGAGATAGCTCCAGTTATTTATTTTGTACTAATGGGTTCTATATATCATAAATAAAGGCATTTAACTTGTCCCTAAAGTATTGTGAACTTTCTTGTTGCAGTCGACACTAGTGTCGCAAGGTGTATCTTAATTGTTGCACTTGGATGCAAGTTTCGTTTTGTTATTGTTTTAATGAAGGTATGTTGATTTTGGGTGTTAAGTGTTTCATTTTCATGTGGTTGATTTTTTATGAGTTTCTGATCATGTTAGAGTCCTATTACATGTTATGGTTTCATCATTTGTCTCATTGATCCCACACTTAGTCAATTTATGAAGTGTTCTTGTCTTCACAACATTCCCAACACCCCACTCCTCATATTTTCTTCCTAGAATACACACTATGTAGTATTAGGCCCCAGTTAGACATCCTTGCCTCCTAGAACTATGCATTACGTAGTCACTACCTATAATAATTGTGAATTGTGCAATCTGAGTGCCTAGTCTTTGCCTCATGCACTTTCTCACTACGCATTTTTTTCCCAGTCATGCCTCAACTACGCACTATGAATTCTCTAATAGCAGTTAATCTTTGTCTCAGTCCTTGAATTTATCAAATGCACAATAAATTGTCTCATTCGTTCTATAAATGTGCATTGAAAAATCACAGTGAGTAAGCCTACCTCACTTCATCCTTAGCTCCCTCAAATGTGAAATCATGCCTTCATGACCCTCAGTAATCGCACACTACGTAGTCCTAGAACTTAAACCCTCACTTTTTGTTTCGGGGAAAATCACCCTAGAGGTTTGTTGGGCCTAAACCTCCACAGAGCAGGGCATGCTATTCAGAAGGACTCACACACAACCATACTTGAATGCAAAAAACTAGTTAACAACGATAGCAGAACTCACCCGAAGTCCTATGTTCGATGTATATCCCGTGGGGTCCAAACCCCCAGCAACCCTTCTTCCTCCTTCAACCTGGAAAACAAGAAAGAACGTGCACTGAAACCTAGTTGTACAGCATATACTTCTCCTAAACGTTAGTGTAATCCATGTGAAAAATTATATAAACCATAATAAATGCTTAAATGATAATCTTTTCACACATATAAATAAACATTAACACACGAGTTCAGGAAAAAGATGGTTCTTCATTATTACAAACAGCATGTACAGAAATAAAGAGTGGAGAGATCACCTGAATCCTTCCACAATCTTTGAGCAGACCGTCGTCCAGATTCGTCCCGCCCTTGCCTCGCTAAGATTCTTCCAAGACTTTTGCACTCGAGATGGCATATAAATAGATGAACATCTCTAGGAAACAAGGGTTTCCTGTTATAAATCTGGGAAAGTGCAGGAGGCACGGGGATTAAGACTTGAACTGGAATTCCAACAGAGTATAATGTCTATAAAATTTCTCTCCCCCTTAGGCCATGCACATGAGGGGCTTTTATACTCCCTCAAAGTAGTTTCAATCAGTTGGAAACAGTTGGCCACGTGCTGGGGTGGTTGAACTACCAGAGTAACCATCAACCCAGCCCGAAAATAGGGATTTTAATATATTTTTTAATGATTTTAATGGCATATGTGGAAAAGTACATGTGGACTCGCGTATACACGCGGAAAAGTCTGGGCATACCCGCATATGGGGATTTTAACACAGTTTTTAGTGAATTTTGTTCAAGTCTATAGGAATGGGTTCCCAAAGCCATAAAGACAATCATGAATCACCTGAGGGTGAAAAATGATGTTATAACAGATGCCCCCTAATATATGAGGTCAGAAGGGGTACATGATGGCTGAAATGTATTATGCACATAGAAAGAACTTTGCAAGGACAAGAGAGGACTTCACCAGATTTCAGCCTGCCAAAACAAAATGAAAGAAAACAGAGAGTCAACTCATGCTGAGGCGGGCATACCCATTCTCAGTCAAAAATACATCATATGGAAAGTACATAATAGATCCAAAAATGTATACAAGTATAGCTGAGCTGAAAGTACATAATGAATCATCTGAGCAGGGCCCGGAAGTATAAGTCTGAATCAATGTCCAAGTATGACATATAGAAAGCTGATCAATGATGCTGCAACTGAATGTCTGATCATATAAGTAACTGAATCTCCAAGTACCAAATCATAAAGGGTAGATCTCATGGTACAATCACGCAACTCGGGAGCCAACATATAAGATGCTGCTGTACTGAACTGCAACATATAAGGGTGAACGACATCACTGGCAGAAACTAAATGGACTGCAAAAGTGAACCGAGAAATGCTGATGCAACCCGAGGTCTTCGCCGACCACTATGGCACAATTCTACACAATGGGAATAAATGAGTTGAAGTCGACCATGTGAGAAATTGTTGGATTACCGGTCAATGATGTATACCGTTAACCAACGTGAGACAACCCACCAATAACGAAAATGAGTGTCAAGGTGCCCCAGTACAATCTAACAAGTGCGAATGAATGAGTTGAAGTCGAACACTTGAAATAATCTACCAATCAGGAGGCAATGATGAATCCCCACTGTCGATAGCGAAGAGTCTGCCACTAATGACTGCAAACCCTAAGGTACTGACAAAAAGACTCTAGACCTTATTCCCAGAGCAATGAGGCTGGAGTCAGTGGTGACCGCCTGAAGAAGGTATTAAGGCTGAAGGCATCTCCACATCAGCCAAAAGGCGAGTGTAAATCTCATATGCCACATTTGGAAGGAATCAGATGAAGCAGAGTGACGGAACCAAACCGAAGTACTTTTCTGACATGCACAAGATGAAGCTAGCGCACGGAAGAAACCCTCTAAACCAACCAATAATGAAAGCTGACACAGAGGCGAGATATCCACCGATAGGGTCAAATGGAAATCAAGGTACTGCATGAATCCCAAGTGTGATAATGTGTGTTGACGTCGAACACAGGGGAAACCACTCAGTCAAAGACCCATAATGATGATCAAATGTTGAGCACAAGGTCACCTATCAATGATGGAAATAGGGCCAGGGTGTGGCTCTAGGTTTGCTCTCAGAGCAATGTGTCGTAGTCGATAAGAGACAAACCCGCCAGCAAGAAGTCAATGGGGACCTTCTCAAACCAGCACGAGCATAAGACCAAAACATCTGATGTGATAGAACAAGATACTGACAAGACTGGGAAGGCCGACTGAATAATGAGTCAAGAGACACCGCAGAATGGCTGACTCTGGTTATACTTCCCTTGAACAAAAGCACGACTCGTGATGACCATGGCAGTAAAAAGTGACACTGTATAAGTCTGTTATGCAGGAGGCAGAACAAACTCTCCATATGATTGGAAGAGATAACCAACCGAGGGAGGACTGACAAGTGAAACAAGGTAAAGGCTGAACCTAGGTCAAAACTAAAACCATCCCAAATGGAGGAAAGATATATAAGTGTATATGCTTTGTTCAAGGGTGACAAACTGACACTGTACTGCCATCAAATAACGAAGTTACATCCCATTCCCGCTCTTTTTGTTATATTTGATTTTTTTTGTCTTTTTCATATAATAAGCCTGAAAAAGAATAAAAGAATGCTATGGTACAATGGATAGAACGAGTATCAAGAAACAGATGCACTAGTTCTTGGGATTGGAACGATCCTATGCTCCATGCAAGGTAGCGGAAACTGGTAAGCGACACTCAGAGGAATGTTCCATCCATAGGTAAAAAGGGTGTCAAGTCGCGATAGCTAAGTGCATGCAATGTTTAACTTGTACAAATAGACAAGGTCAAAAGTTGGCTTAAACATTGAGTCCAAATGAATCCAACTAAAGGCTAGGATAAACAAGTAGCCAATATGCAATGCAGTAATACAACTCAACACCACCAGGGAGCCTCTAGGGTAATAGCCAGAAAAATGATAGTGAGGAAGAAGAAGAATGAAGCTTCAACACATAAGTCATGGCAGGACTAAAGAGGACTCCCGAGCCTACATAAAATGTAGCATGGGCAACAAGTGATAGCGAGGAACTAACTAGGAAGCCCATGTAAAGGAAGGCTCTACCACCAAGTCATGATTATATAACCGACGAGTGAAATGGGTGTAATACTCATGACCTGATGGGATTGACCCTATGGCAAGTGATCAAAATGGAGGCTAGTATGCAAAATGCAATGGAAAGTGAATTACCTAACCTATATGCCAGTGAAGATCATATACCTGCCATGACGGGTCAGCCGTAATGGATCAAAATCTGGAAAAAATCTCAAAATCGTCAAAATGTACCTAAAAATATACCAAATTGAGCACTTCCAAGCATTCAGGTTATGCAGCTTAGGATAGATTGAAAAAATAAGCATAACAAATTTTTGCGAAAATTTTCAAATTTTTAGGCATAAATAGACAAATTACCTCATATTTGGTTCATTATCACATTGCTGATTTGGAAAAAAGTGCTCTGGAGAAAAAAACTTCTTTCGTCAAAACAGGAGCAACCGACCGTCAAATTCGACCGAATTTCTCAGGTTAGCTCTTCATTCATCCTTACTATTCATTTTTTCCGTTCATAAATTAAAATTTAGGAATTTTCACCGTAGAATCCCTTGCTAAAAATCACGGGTTTGCGCATCCGCGAGTTGGTAATGACCAAATCGTGTATACACACGACTGTGCACAAATAAAGTCGCATATGCGCAACCCAATATGAAAAATGCGTAGCTAATGAATGGATTATTGAAATTTTACAGGATGACCATATCATGGAGAGAGCGTGAACACAGTGCAATAGACAATGAAGTCATGCAGAACCAAGCATCACTGAATATTCTTCGGAATTGTGGATTACTCAAGTTTTTCAAAATGCCAAATATGAAGAGCAATGTCCGGTTGCTCGAAATGCTTGTGAACTATTGGGAACCGGAAGAGGACTGCTTTATGATAGATCAGATGCTTGTACGCATTGAAGTGGAAGACATATATTTTATCACTGAACTCTCCCGGAGGGGGGAGCCAGTAGACTTGCATGGTAAGCCTTTGGGAGGGCTCACCGTGGAAGATTACGTCCACGTGTACTATGTATAGGGTTCCAAGAAAGTTGGAACTCAAATTGCAATCAAAGATTTAAGGGATTTGCACATGAAAATCCTTATTTTCACCATTGGCAGGGTGGCAGGATCTGCCTCCCTACACCAGGCGTCCAGGATGCAAATGAGCATAGTAGTGGAATGCTTAACTCATGTATATGATTGGTGCATAGCCCTATTGCTGAACATGAAGCAAAAATTGACCTCTATCCGCCAGGAAAAGACAAAACATTTTGGATATGGTACAATTTTGATGACATTCTTCTTCGAGAAGATTCCAGTACTAAGACCCAGAGTGATTTCTACCATTAGCAGCCCGAGAGACCCAAGAATTGCCCGCTGGGCAGACATGATGAAGAGATTGGGGGGAAGTGAAGTTCCCCGGACCACTTGGGATCATGAGTTCTTCCAATGGTGGAGAGAACAAATCATCGCAGTGGACGACTATCATTATGCCGGGATGGACTTTCGTGGTGATCCAGATCTTGTCCTTCCACCAGGCGCAGCATGGGGTACAGTCGGTAAGTTCACAATTTTTTTTTTTTTTGACTTATATAATTTTTTTGGATTTTTTCAATATGTATGAAAAAATGTGAAAAAAAAAACATGTTTTTGATTGGATTAAAATGACTTACAATTTTAAAATGATCATGAAACAGATATTGGACCAGTTCAACCTGAGGGATACCCACGACATAAGCATCGCAGAGGTGAAGCGGATACAGTAGATCCAGACAAAACCCTCCAAGCTATACAGAGGAACTTGGAGGGATTAACCCACCAAGTACCTATGGCTGCAGTGGAAGATTTGCCTGAAGCCATCCAGAGATAGGTGGTAGGAGTACCTCACGACTGGGTACGGTTATTCCGCTGAGTTGCCACCGCGATCGTGTTCTATAGGAACACAAATTCTGGGTAGGGACCTCAGTAGTAGATAGATATGATGTATCAGATGACTATATATTTTTTGAGACTGAACATGATCGGGCATAAGCCCAAGTTTTTGTATGACTTATGGATCCAAATTTTTGTATAGTTTTGAACACTCTGATGATATATATACAACGATGTTTCATGTGATGTAACAAATGTATGAAAATGTATGATGTTTTTTATGATTAAATTTTATTGTATGGAGTGATTAATATTCCAATCAATTGCTTGATTAGCTAATGAGTCTGCCAACCAATTGTCAACTCGAGGAATATGAATGAAAGTTAAAAATTGAAATGATCTTTGTAACAAACGTACCCTCAAGAACAACCGGAGTAAAAATGGATCTTGAACCCGATAAGTATTGTTCAACTGTGACACCACCAGCTAAGAGTCCAAGAAAACTACCAACGAATCAACACCCAAAGATATTGCCTCCTAGAGTAGATAAACAGCTGCAGTGTATTCTGCTATATTATTAGAAGCGGGACCAATGCAGACCCCTCTTGATACTAACAGCTAATCGGATGGATAATGAAGCACCCAAGCCACGGAAGCTAAGTTCCGGGTGTGTCTACTAGCACCATCGGCGAAACCAAAATGACTCATGACATCTGACACAACCTGCCAAAGCAGATCAAAAAACATCATCATCCCATCAAAAATTGAAACAATCAGATATGTACAAAGCAAAACTACTATATACAAAAGCAACATGCCAGGTCGAAGCCTAGGCATAATACTTCTTCAAATAGAGGCCATTTCTAGGCTCCGACAACTCGTTCCCTTCAAAATCAACCAAGGTATATGCTCCTTTCTTAAGGACTTTTTTGACGATAAAGGGGCCATACCACATAGACTTAAACTTTCCTGCCCCCAGGGCATCTTTTTCTTGGGCATAGACCAAAACAAGGTCACCTTCCGAAAAAACCCTAGGCTTGACTTCCTTATCGTACTGAGCTTTAACTTGGTTTTTATGCACTTCATTCATCGTGGCGGCATCCCGACGCTGCTCATTGAGATGTTCCAGATGCAGGAGCCGTTCTTCAAGACTAGAAGTGTCAGGAAGAAGTTCAACAACTAATTTAAGAGAAGGAATCTCACATTCAATGGGAAATACGGATTCCAACTCGTGAACTAGCTGAAACGAAGTAAAGCCAGTTGCAGTTTTCACTGACGTCCTATATGCCCAAAGTGCAGGATATAGCATAATATGCCAGTTGGATCAAGCTTTATCGATTTTCCTTTGAAGAATTGTCTTCAAGGATTTATTCACAGCTTCCACTTGCCCATTGGCTTGAGGATAATACGGAGATGAATGCTCCTGCCGGAAACCCAATTTTAGAGCCAACTCAGCCATCATGCTATTCTGAAAATGACTGCCATGATCAGTGACAATCTCTCTAGGAATACCAAAACGAGCAATAACCTGGTTAAAAAGAAAAAGAGCTGCAGTCTCACCATCATTCCCAAAAGTAGGCATATCCTCGACCCACTTCGTAAAGTAGTCTACTGCTACAATAATGTACTTGTGACCTTTAGCCGAAGGCGGGTTACAAGTAGTATAATAAATACCCCACTTTGTAAAGGGACTGACAGTAATGACTGGAAAAAGCGGAGCTGGATGAGCGCGCATTTTTCGAGTATAAACTTGACACGGATGACACTTTTTGACCGACTCCATACAATCTTTGAAAATCGAAGGCCAAAAGTACCCAGCACGCAAGATCTTTTGGGCTATAGCAAGCCCAGATAAATGACCACCACAAGCTCCACTGTGGCAATCATTCAGCACAGCCTCAGCTTCTTCAAGAGTTAAGCAATGTCTCAGGATTGAATCAACCCCTCGACAGTATAAAGCATCACCAATAATCAAGTAATTCTTAGCCAAGTGACGCAACTTACGACGCTCATCTTTTGAAAAAGTAGAGGGAAACTTCGCAGTCTGAAGATACACAATTATATCTCCATACCAAGGATCCTGTGGAGAGATAAGAAACAAATTTTCATCTGGGAAGGATTCATCATAGACTATCTCATCCCCACAGGGCAACTCAGAGATCAATTCCGCGAAAACCAATGATTTCTTGGACTTGGCAGACATAAAATCAAGATCAAATTCCTGAAAAATCATAATCCATCTATTGTATTTTCCCCCAATCACTCGCCTACTGAGGACAAACTGAAATGGATTGGCTGCTGCCAAAACATAAGTTTTTCGTAGAATAATGTAATGTCGGAGTCACTGCATAGCATGAACAGCTGCCAAAGCTAACTTTTCTATCGGAGTGTACTAGAGTTCAGGACCTACCAAGCCTCGACTTAGATAGTATATAACATGCTCGGCAAGAGCATCATCTTCCTGAACCAGAACCATACCAATAGTAGATTCTGCTGCTGCCAGATACAAAAGGAAATCCCTGCTATAATCGGGTGGACTCAATAAAGGAGCAGAGGTCAATGCTTTTTTCAAAGCGTCGAATGAGCGTTGAGCGAAGTCATCCCAAAGAAATAGAACACCCTTCTTCAACAATCTCATAAATCCCTTGGTAACTTCAGCATAATTTACGATAAATCTTTGAAGAAAAATAGACTTTCCTTGTAGACTTTGAAGTTGACGAATAGAGGATGGGGGAGGCAACTGAAGTATTGCCTCAACCTTGAAAGGATCTATCCTTATCCCTTCTCTAGACACAATGAATCCCAATAACCGACCAGATGTAACCACGAAAACGCACTTGTTCGGATTCAACCTAATCTTATAGAAACGACATCGTTCAAATATTTGATGGAGGTGAGTAGGATGATCCATCCTCTTTCGAGAATGAGCAGTCAAATCGTCCAAATACGCCTCAATAATCTTTTTAATGTCGTGGAAGGCATATGACATGGCCCGCTGAAAGGTAGCCCCATAATTTTTAAGACCGAAAGGCATATTCTTGTATGCAAAAGTACCCCAGGGACAAATAAAGGCAGTCTTATGCTGATCTTCAGGACGGATAGTAATCTGATTATATCCGGAGAAACTGTCCATGAAGGAGAAAATCTCATCACCAGCACACTCGTCAATGATCTGATCTATAAATGGTGTGGGTTAATTATCTTTAGGACATGCTTTATTTAGGTCTCTGAAATCGATGCAAACTCGAATCGTTCCTTGCTTTTTATCTACCGAAACAGGGTTTGAAACCCATTCAGTCAAAGGAACAACGAAAATGAATCCTGCCTTAAGCAGCTTCTCCACCTCAGCTTTGATAGCTGCTGCCTTCCTAGGATTGACCGGATGAAGTTTCTGCCTCACAGGCTTAGCGTTTTTGTAAGTCTTGATCTCGTGCTGGACAATAGATGGATCTATACGAGGCATTGCCTCATAAGACAAAGCAAATACATCCCTATAATCTTTAAAGAGCTCGGTGTAAATCTGAATCTCTTCACGGGAACATTCAGCTCCAATGAAGAAATTCTCAAGCTAATGTTGGATCTTTGAAAATGTTCAATAGCTGGGATGAGCGGGAGAAATCAGCCATTTTCCCTTCGACTGGCTTTTGTGTTGGTGCTAAAGGAGTTCGAGGCTGGACCCTCATGAGTTTGAGACGGAGGACTTGAAACTCGTTTCAACTTGGCTCAAATCGGGTAAAAGTAAGGCCAGGTAATTTCAAATCAGCTCCCAGTCTCTCCCCATGCGATCATAGCTTCCAGGATGGCCTCTTCAGATGGAAGAGTGGTATCAAGGCAATCCTGGGCAGAAGAAGAACTAAGTGCCCAAGCCGGAGCCACATCTCCATCCAACTCTTCCGGTGAGAGAGGAGTTGGGATGGATTCTGCAGAGTCAACAATAGACTGATAAGCAATCTCTGCTGCAGACATTGGAAATTCCATTCCACCCACTTGACCTTCCTCTAATGTGGCAGTAGGGGAAGGTAAGGTCCAAGGGTCTGAAAAATAATGAGTTCTGAAGAACTCTCTTCGAAGAGGAGCCTTGGAGGATGAAATTGCATTAATATGAACCATAGGAGGAGGAATATCGAAAGTACCCATCAAGGAAGAATACATTCCAACCCCTAAATTCTCAACAGGCGCCTTAGTATTATCCAACTTTGGAACAGATGAGTCAGTAGACGCATTCGGGTCTACAGGAGGACAGTCCAATTGGTCCACTGTAACAATCCTCCCTTCGTGAGGGAAACAAATAATCCGAAATAATGAGGATGCAATGGCATCCATCTCATAAATCTAGTTTCTCCCCAACAGAAGGTTGTAGTCCAAGCTTGCATCAACTACCTCAACCTCTATATTCACAGTTTTTCCCCCAACACAGATAGGCAAAGCTGGGACAATACCATGCAGTATGTGAGAATGACCATCAAACGCAGTCAGAAGAGTGGTAGATGGAATAGCTTTGGGAGATCCAATCATCTTCCAACATGTGAGAGACATCACGCACGTGGAAGCACCCTCATCAACAACCGTTCGAAAGATATTGCACTTCCGGTACGATGATTTAATATGAAAAGCCATATGATGGGGGAGTCTCTTCTTAAAATTAGTCATATCAAATGTAATCAGAAGAGAATTTTTCGGATCAATAGCCCCAATGGCAGTGAGCAAAGCACTGCGCTGAGGCAAACAAGACTGGAGCACCTCTAAAGCTGACATGGCACAAGGACTCTGCGCTAGATCTTCCACAATAGAGTAGTTCTGGGCAGCCCTAGTGTTTGGATTAATCGTCGACCGCTTGGTAGATGCTTTGGGCATCCGAGGTATAGGCTCAACAGTAGGCCTTGTAATGTGAAGTGGCTCAGTAGCATCAGGAGCATCCTTAGCTTTCGAAGACTCTTCTCCGCCATAATCATGGGATCTCGTAGCGACATCCACGTGAGCACTCATCATGAATATGTTCAATGGAATTTCCCCTTCCTGGGTGCCCCTAGAGGAAGCCCCAGGATTTTGATTCGCGCCAAAAACTAGTTGTTTCCCTTGGGGAAAAGGGTTTGTTAACACAGCCTAGGAACTAGAAGAACCCTGCTGAGCTAGCAGGCATTGTGCATCCTGAATTTTAGGGAAAAGGTGTGTGAGATGGTCTCCAGCACACAGCTTGCATGGAAACTTCACTTTCTTTTTGTCCTTTTGACCGTCACCAACATGCTCGTTGGTTTTATTCGCATTACCCTTCCCATTCTTGCCCTTTTTCTTATTATTCTTTCCCTTATTCTTCCCTTCGGATTGTTGATTTCCTTTGGGATCAGAAGCTTGGACAGCATTTATGGACAAAGATTGGGAAGGTGATGACTCAGCAGGCACAACCTGACCAGAAGGAGCAGATTGCAAAGACAACTGCTGCAATTGAGTAAGCAGGCTGGATTCACCACTATTGATCGATCCAATCAGTCCGTCACCATGAGGACCAGGCTTAGTTTTGGATAAATCTAATTTGGAGCGAGGAGCATTGGGGAGATATTTAGGGAGGACCCCAGACTGAGAATATATCAGTTCCAATTGTTGGGCCCTAAAAAAGGCCTGCTCCTCGGAAAATACCTTGGAGAGGGATACATCTTTCGAAATATTTGACTGCAGAGATTTCGGAAACCATTCCAAAAGGAATTCACCTGGAATATGAGCTTTAATAAGCCTCTTCCTTCTCCGCAATTCTTGAATATGATCAGAAATGTGGGTTGCGTCGTCCTGTTTAAAATTAGCTAGGAGTTCAGTCCTGGCATCATATCAGACAGACAACTAGAAATGGTTTAGAAATGTAACAGCCAGTTCTCCAATTGTAGAAAAACTGCCCCAGTTAGCTCAATATACCATTTGGCAGCGTTTCCAGTTAGGGTGCGTTGAAACAATCTCAACCTAATCGAATCATCGATCAGGGAGTTAGAAGAACACCATAAATGGAAGGTTGTGATGTGATCAGCCGGATCCTCGCCATTCTTGCCTTCAAACTTTGGAATGTCTGAAGGTAGTTTGGTCGGGACCGGAGGCCACCCCGAACTATAACGGATCGGATCATTAGTCAATTTAGACAGATATGGCAAGTTTAACGTTGCCAGAAAAGGTAAACAAGGCGGAGCCTGAGGATTCCATCCTTGATGGGATGGATTCCCAACATTCTGAAAAGAATACCCTAGATTTGATGAGGCACCAGGTTGCCAAAAAGAACTCGTAGAAAAAGGAGAGGAACCTCCTCCCAATGCAGACTTACCAAAGCCCAGACCAGTTCCCCCCACTGAAGTATGAAATGAAGAGGAAAGCCCCTGATAGGGGTTCTAGGCATTAGAAAGAGGGGAAAAGGTCTGATAAGCACTCGAAGAAGGGAAATAAGAATTCCCTTGGTGACCAGCGTAAAATTGATTCCCTGCCCCCACTGTAGTAAATACAGGGTTCCAACCTGTAAAAGTGGTCGAATTCTGACCTCCAGACCAAGGGTTGAAATTCTGGGTCTGTGAAGTAAACGGAAAGGACCCTAAAGAAGGATTCGAACTAGGAATATGCCCAGTTCCAAATGGGAACCCCTGAAAAGAAGCTGATCCACTAGCCATGGAAGACATGGGTGTAGATCCAGCTGTAGCAGCGGAAAAGGAAAAAGAAGGAATCCCACTAGTGGGCATTCCAAAACAGAAGGGACCAGATTGGGAAGCATGTGCTTGGGTGAAACCAGAGCCAAACACAGCAGTGCTAGAAGCAATTGAAGATATAGCAATAGTGCCCCCTCATTCGACAGAAGCAGGAGTCTGAATGCCTGTAGCACTCATAGCAGAAGCCGCGTTCCTAGTCGTGGCCATCGAAAGATATGTATAATACAGAGGATCTTCCAGTCTCTCTGACTCAGGTCCGATGTATTCAAAAACGAACGGATAATCAGGAGGAAGAGGAGATGGAAGTGACACAGAGGGTTCAGGTACTTCTCTATTTGAACTTCTTCTTCCTACGGAAATAAAACTCGCGAGGTGAGTGGAGCACTCCTCTCAGAACCAACACCAGAATCAGCTACGAAACCTTCAGACCCTTGTGGAGGATCTCTCTCCACTACGTCAGATGTCATAGGGTGATACTCACCTGCTAAACTACTCCTACGCCTTCTTGAAGAAGGCTCTGAACTCTCGGGAGATAACCCCCGGATTCTCCTCGATCGACGAGGTGCTTGATCAGCCACTTTAACAAATTTTAATTAGACTCAAAAAATATAAAGCTAGGCAAGCTAGGAGCAAAGAGCACTCACTACAAAAAGAAATCCCTGAGATACAATCAAGCAAACAGCCTTCAGGTATTTCCACTCCGGGTGATTAGGACCAGACACCAAAATACAAGAAAGTGAAATATAGGACCTCCCGAAAGTAGTCTGGGATAATTACAGCCCAGGCCTACTAGGAAAGGTAACAGAAACAGTTACACCGACCTCCTAATGATAGCCTTTGCCGGCACAAGTACCCAAGCTTCGCAAGGGCACCCCCTAGAAGTACTGTTGAAAGTGATACGACGTCTGCCTCAGGTACCATGGGTATTCCCCCCCATAGTCACCTATGTGGAACCTAGGAGTGGCAACTATGGGCACCAATCCGTGTCAGAAGCCGGGTGGAACGGTCTTGAGGTCAGATTCAGCAAATCAGAGAGGGGGTATCTCTCTTCTCAACCTTCACTTCCCCTCGTGCTTGACTCTCTGGAGGAGAGCTTTCCCGGTCCACCTAACGGAGTTGGATTTCGCTCAATTAATCAACTTCTATGTTTTGTTTGAGCGGCCTTGGAGAGTTAACTCTCCACTCACCTAATCCAAGGCCCTAAAACCTAGCTAGTTGGTGTATGACACTTAAAAAACTTGCTAGTTGCTTTTAAATTATATCGCTCATTTTAATTGGCCATTATGTTAAGTCAAAGGGATATGGAAATGAAACTCATGGTGTTTTGACGCAGAAAAGAAATTAATAAAAACCAAACTACATGCAAATGCAGTTATTGTCTTTCGATGAAAAGCAACTTCTACATAAGTTCTACGAGACTAAAAAAAAAAAAAAAAAATATTTTTCTTTTCAGATAACAAACTTCACACTCACAAAAACTATGAAAATGACTAAATACTTAAGTGCACCTGATGCAAATCACTAAGAGCATGAAAATTCTAAGATGAAAAATCTACTAAAGTAGAGAGAAATTTCCCAAAGATCCTTTAGTTTTATCCCTTTTTGGTTGTCCAGAAAGCTAGTTCCCTAAATCAGAAACTCTTAATATAAAGACACCAAAAATGCTTGAAACAAGAGGAAGAAACCAATGACATTTCCTTTCCAAAATCAAGTCAAAAACCAAAGGCAAGAAACCTCAACAAAGCTTCAATAGATATAACAAAATGAAAAAAAAAATGCAAAACACAAGCAAATGAAAAAACAAAATGTTTTTTGAGATTTTGAGTTTTATAAAAAGGAAGAGCTCGAAAAGACCAAGAAAAACTATCAAATCCCAAGCCAAACAACTCTGAATTTCAAGCAAAAACTTCAAAAATGCTCTAAACCTTATAGGGCTAGCTAGTAGCAAGATTTATATGAGCAAAAGAAGACAAGAAACTCAAACACTCAGCCTAGAAGAATAGTACAACCTTGCAGCAAACAAAAACTTCAAAGAACCAAGAAAGACTCTTCAAAAATTGCAACAAGACCTAGTCAACTGAACTCAAGAAAACCAACCAAGAAATGGGCAAAAATCGAAGTGCAAAGCAAGACACAAAGGTTGGAAATAGTAAATGAGCAGAGGCTCTCTGTTCTGATAAAGCAGAACAGCTAAGAATCCCCAGGAAGAGATCTTGGTACTCGACCCAGAAATGTAAGCACAAGAAACAAGATTTGCTAGATAAGCTAGTTTTCAACCAAACAAGAGAGAGAAAAGACCAAAGACCACTTTCTACACAATCCAAAGGATCCAAAGACACTGCAGGAACAGGCCTCCACAGGCAGACAAGACTAAAAAGCCAAGAAACCTAAAATTTCAAAATTGACCCAGATATACGCGACTTTACAGTTTTGAAACAAGCGTGCATACGCGACTGTGTTAAAGGAAACCCACGTATACGCGACTCCCTTTAACAAAAACTGCGTGTATACGCGTCTATGTGCAGAAAAACCCGCGTATGAAAAGGTAAATAATGAAAATTAAAAAAGATCAAGCCTGGATAAGAAACCAGGTCTTCAGTCTGACTGAGAAAGAGTTAACTGGACTGGAAATAAAAGTTAAAAATGTTGGAAACCTATCAAACAACTGAAACCACCCAACAGGGGAATCATAAGAATGTGGTCCCCAGTGGAGTCGCCAGTTCTGTTTCGGGGAAAATCACCCTAGAGGTTTGTTGGGTCAAAACCTCCACAGATCAGGGCATGCTATTCAGAAGGACTCACACACAACCATACTTGAATGCAAAAAACTAGTTAACAACGATAGCAGAACTCACCCGTAGTCCTACGTTCGATGTAGATCCTGCGGGGTCCAAACCCCCAGCAACCCTTCTTCCTCCTTCAACCTGGAAAACAAGAAAGAATGTGCACGGAAACCTAGTTGTACAACATATACTTCTCCTAAACGTTAGTGCAATCCATGTGAAACATTATATAAACCATAATAAATGCTTAAATGATAATATTTTCACACGTATAAATAAACATTAACACACGAGTTCAGGAACAAGATGGTTCTTCATTATTATGAACAGCATGTACAGTAGTAAAAGTGGAGAGATCACCTGAATCCTTCCACGATCTTCGAGCAGACCGTCGTCCGGATTCGTCCCGCCCTTGCCTCGCTAAGATTCTTCCAAGACTTGTGCACTCGAGATGGCATATAAATGGATGAACATCTCCAAGAAACAAGGGTTTCCTATATAAATTTGGGAAAGTGCAGGAGGCACGGGGAATCAGACTTGAACTGGGATTCCAACAGAGTATAATGTCTATAAAATTTCTCTCTCCCTTAGGCCATACACATGAGGGGCTTTTATACTCCCTCAAAGTAGTTTCAATCAGTTGGAAACAGTTGGCCACGTGCTGGGGTGGTTGAACTACTAGAGTAACCATCAACCCAGCCCAAAAATAGGGATTTTAATATATTTTTTAATGATTTTAATGGCATACGCGGAAAAGTACATGTGGACTCGTGTATACACGCGGAAAAGTCTGGGCATACCTGCGTATGGGGATTTTAACACTGTTTTTAGTGAATTTTGTTCAAGTCTGTAGGAATGGGTGCCCAAAGCCATAAAGACAATCATGAATCACCTGAGGGTGAAAAATGATGCTATAACGCTTGTGCCTTCTGTCCATGTGCACTATGAAATCCCTGACCCTCTTCCTCAATCCTACACATTGTAAATGTAAATGTGTGGAATCCCAAGGGTCACACATAGAATGTGAAGGGTCATGTAGAAGCGCAAAGGTCACATAAGAATTTTAAGAGTCACATAGGAGCTCAATAGTCATGAGGGAAGCTCAAGAGTCACAAGGGAGGTGGAGAGTCACCTTATTTGTTATATATACACCCTCATAGCTCAACCAAAGGAATTTTCACCTTGGCTTCTCAAATTAGGCATAGGAGAGAATATTAGTCTTTTGAGAAGCAATTAGTTGCTTAATGTTCCACTATTGGAACTAATCTTGTATCATTGTAATGGTGTATCTTGGGAATTTCACTTTATAGTTTGAATCTCTTGGAGTTAACACACTTTTCATACATATATCATGAATTATTGTAGTTCTATTCTTCCATTTTTTTCAGTGTGTGTTTACATTTCTACATACTAATGAAAATGAACTATTTAGTTGGCTTTAGTATGCATATTTGAAATGTGTGTCTCTTGATTTCAAGATCGTTATTTCTTTGGGAAATATTTCATAATATTATTAATGATTCTTTTAGATCTATGTGTGTGCGTTTATTAGGATAGTACTATTACTTTTCTCTTAAATACTCACTTTATTTTCCTTTCCGTGGAAGAACCATTATACACTTTGGAATTGAATACACCACAAAGGTAAATGACTTGTCTATCTCGAAAGTACATGTGTTTCTCTTCTGTTGTTTATTTCAACCAAGGAAAATATTTAATATTATGGCAACTAGCCTAATTTTCTGGTTGGGGCTCCTACTCCAAATGTTATGAGCTATAATTGGGACTTCATATTGGGGAAACCCTCTCACTATTGGCGGCCTCCAACACCATCAACAATTTTGGCGCTAGTAGGAGGGCAGCCTTTAAATGGTTGAAAAATCACCACATTCACATAAAGAACCTTTTGTGGCAGGTAGTAATTGTTTGATCCAAACTCCAAATCATATATATAATAAAGAAGAGTTATCTCACCAAGGTCCAGAGTGTGCATACGAAGTCACTTACGAGCAACTTTGAACACTTTGGCCTATTACTCATCATTTTTCTAGAGCTTTTGGATTTCTACCTATCACATCCTTTATTCCTCATAAGAATACAAAGAAAAGAGACAACCCATTATGGTGTTGAAATGTGTAACTAGGTTCGGTCTTCATAAATATGAAATGTACTTTTTTTTCTTGTAAATTGTAGAAAGAAATAAAATTTATTATTGTTATTTTTGTAGCATGGGTTTCATGCTCAAGGTATTTTATTTAGAGTTGAAGCACCCATTAAGTGTTTCTAGGGTTTTTCCTAGGGTTAAGAAGTCAAAAGAGTCATTATCATATCAAGAAGACCCCATTGGGCACATTGTAACTTGTAAAAGGAATTATTTTTATATTTAAAAGTGTCAAAATACCCTCCAAGACCAAGTCGTCTTGGAAGCTAAGAAGACAGACTCATTAGGGCATGTCGTCCTCCTTGGAAAGTTATATATAGGAGAGAACTCGACCTCATATGTATGCTCATTCATTATGTACATTCATCTTCTCATCATTTAAGCAAAGGAGAAGAAGAATAAGTCTAGCAAAGAAGTTAGAAGAATGAAGGAAGAAATTTTGGGTTGTTTCTTTCTCTCTCTCTCTCACGTGTGAAAGAGGGAGGCTAGGGTTTTGCTGCCGCAAGATCGACGTTGAGGAAATTAAAAAAATAAGGTTTAAGGAAGGTCCATTAAGTCACCTACAAGCCCTAAAATAAGGATAAACCCAAGTGAAGGTCAAAGGAATCCTTGGAAACCCAGAAACTACTCACACATGTGGAAGCAACAACTATTGTGGGCACCAAAAATTTAAGATCTGTAGTGGACGCCAAAATATTATAGCAAGGGGTAGAAGTTGTGCAACTGGAAGATATTTGATTGGGGTTGATTTGGACAAAGAAAGAACATCATCAAGAAGGTTAGACTTGGTCTTGGAAGGGTATTGGTCTTGGTCTAGAGGTCTTGGAATTTGTCATTTGAAGAATCTATAAGAAGAGAAAATATTTTCATTAGAGAACTTTTGAGGTCTAAAATGGGCCTCCTAAGAAAAATGTACAACCAAAACAAACTTTATAAGAACCAATAGGATTCAAGATGATGGTGTCAACCGTGGGGGATGATTCACCATTTTTGGGGTAAAAAAGTAAAAAAAATAATAAAATAATAAAATAATAAAACTACTTTTTCATCTTGTATTTTCAACTTGTCTCCCTAAGGTTTTTCTAAAATATCGAGTGGGTGTACTCGTTGGATGCAAAATTTAATTCCTCATCCAACCAGTACCAACGTTGCATACTTTCGATGGACCCTGCTAAACGAAAAATGAGAAATACATGAAAAAAATGTGATTGCAATCACGTTTTTCATGTATCTCTCATTTTTCATGTATCAACGTCCATCGAAAGTATGAAACATAGTTACTACTTGGATGAGGAATCAAATTATTCATCCAACGAGTGTTCCCACTCGAAATTTGAGTAAACTCATAAGGAGATAAGTTAAAAATACGAGTTGATTTTTTTTCTTTTTCATTTTTCCTTCTAAAATTTGATGTTGCAATCTAATATTATTTTATTATTTCCACTATTATTTTATAATATCCTTAGGAAGCCCATTTTAGACCTCAAAATTCTCCTAATGCGGGTTTTCCTCTCACAAGTGGAGAGGTTTTGGCCCTTTCTTGCAGCCTATATCCTGTGTTCTTATGTATTTTTTATCTTCTTGTTTTGGTAGTTTTTTATGATAAGAACAATATAATAATAAGATAAGAAGCTAATAATCAATAAATTAAAGTAAAAATACATCACAAACAATTATCAAGTTGAAGAGGAGTCATGTTAATTATATCCCTATATATTTCTCAACATGGTATCAGAGCTAAGGTTGGCTAAGGGCATGATGAAAATCACTACATCCTTGAAGAAATATTTGAAGCAAATTTATATGGTAGCAAGTTATTAAGGAAAAGGATGAAGGGTTGTTCTCAACACTTACAAGCACATTTGAGAATGAGAATATTTGGGTAATCAACAGGGGAACATCAAGACATATGAAAGGTGAGCATAGACAACTAAAGACCTTGTCAAGAGGAAAATTTTCCTACTATGTTGAACTTGGTGATAATAAGAGCTATCATGTAAGAGGAATTGGATCAACTTTGCTGGAGCTGGAAAATGGAGGAAACATCCATCTCAATAACATTATGTTTGTACCAGGTTTGAAAAAGAACTTACTTTCTATTTCATTTCTAGAAGATAAGGGAGGAGAGTCACTCTTATAGATGGAAAATTTGTGTTATGGGATAAAATCTCTAGCATCAAAATGAAAATATCATTGGGATTAGTGAAGGAGGACTCTACAGATTTTTGACTCCTCTCTCTCAATATTTGGTTCACATTGAAGTAATTCCATGTGAAATTTATCATAGAAGGTTTGGACACCTTCACTGTAAAATATTACCAACTCTAAATTAAATTGTGAACAGAACCCCTGAACTCAAGGAGGATCATGAAGGAGTATGCAAGGGATGTGAATTAGGTAAAAATGTTAGGAGACCATTTGGAAGCAGTGCTTCAAGGCAAAAATAAGTCCTAGATCTCATTCAATTTTATGTTTGTGGTCATATGTCTACAAAGTATCTTGTATGTCATCTATATTATACAACATTAATTGATGACCACTCAAGGAAAAATTAGATCTTTTTTTTGAAGTCCAAGGATGAATTATTCGAAAAATTTCAAGAATTCAAAGTTGAAGTAGAGAACCTTACAGAAAGGAGGATTAAGGTTTTATGATTTGAAAATCGAGGAGAGTACACATCAAAGGAACTGATAGATTTCTATATGGAGGATAGGATTAAGAGGGAACTGATAGTCCCATATAATCCTGAACAAAATGGAGTGGTTGAATGAAACAATCACTCAATTGAGGAAAGTGTAAGGGCCATGTTACATCATCAAGACTTGCCTAAATTTTTGTGGGGTGAAGAAACAAATTTTTTTGTTTATGTTCAAAATTGAAGTCCTCACGGATCACTAGACAACATAACTCCTGAGGAAACATTCACTCAAAAGAAACCAACTTTATACCATCTCTAAATATTTTGTTGTCTTGTCTATATCCACATTCTGAAAGATAAGAGAAAGAAGTTGGATCTTACAAGCTTGAAGGGTATATTTGTTGGCTATAGTAACACTCAAAGGCATATAGGATCTACATAAAGGAAGGACATTGAATAGAAGTAAGTCGAGATGTGATCTTTGATGAAAGCATTGCATTCTCGAAATCAAAGGACCTCCCAGTGGACTCTGATGATGAGGAACTATCAATATTTGAAGAAGAGTGCTCTAGGGAGGAAGATAATTCAAATTATGAAGAAGAAGGTCCCAGTGAACCTATACAACAAGTGATCATCCCTGAAAGCAGAAAGAGACCTAATTGGTTGAAGTCTACTCTTCTAGACGCAGAAGGACATGGGGCAACCAAAGGCATGTTAAGGAAAAGTAAGAAGCCCTAAATATATCTAGAGTATGCAACCTATATAACAAAATTGATAGAAACAAAACCATCCACCTTTGAAGAGGTTGTCAAACATCAGAAGGAAAGATGTCATGAATGAATAATATCTATCAATAATGAAGAATGGCATTTGGGAACACCTATAAGGACATTGGTGAGGGGCATGCTCATGACGGACCTTTAAGGTTTGTCACCAATGTCACATATGGTGACGGTCCTTAAAAAAGCGTCATTGTAAGTGTATATAGTGATGGTCCTTTAAGGTTCATCACCAAAGCCATTTTCAATGACACTTTTGGTGAGGGTCGTTAAAGGCCCATCACTAACTCTCTCTTTGGTGACACTTCTGGTGACGAACTTTTAATGACCCTCACCAATTCTCTTTTTGTTACTTTTGGTGACGGTCAAAAAATGTCCGACATCATTGATCATTCCAATAAGTTTTTGATGATAGTATGTTCTTGTTAATATATTTTTTGTCAAAAGATAACGATTTAAGACCATTATTGTGAAGTATTTTTTATAATATGTCCAAGGCCATAATGGTTAGAGTCCGTCAAATTTTTAAGAAATAATTAGTGTGTATAATTTCCCTCAAGTAATGACTAGTCGACTAGAGTTTTCCTATGAGTCAACACATGATTCATATCTATTAAGTTTATTATCTAGAAAATTCCCTTTAGATAAAGTTCCACTAGTGTGTGTAGGAAATATGTTATTTAATACATAATCAAGCTCTGACAATTCTATTAATGAGAAATACCTAACACTCCTCAACAATATGGGAACACCTTAAATTAATGATTTGGCACACACTAACATTTCTTAGCACCTTGCATGTCTTGGAACATCATTGTACCTAGAACATATTGTCATGACAGTGATGCCCAAGCACATGGTGGCATGCGCTAACACAACATGTAACTCTCCTAGCATGTGTTGGCATGCATGTAGTCCCTAGCATGCCCTGGAACACCTTGGTTGAATGCATTGACATACATTAACACTTGGCACACAATGCCACTTGGCATGTATTAGGACCTATTATTAGTGTGACTAGCATTCCCCTTTTGAAAAAGATAAAGTCCTGACTTATTAACCCTCTTATTGGTTCTTCCTTTTGTTGCCTTGACACATATTGACCTATAACCCCGGCAAGTTGGACATCCTTAGCACCTGGGATGTATTGGAATATCTTGGCACTATTAATTGGCACATATAATTAGCACACCCTTGAACTCCCAGGCACACTTTGGGAATTCTTGACATGCCTTGGTATTCCCTAGATTTCTTTACCAATGCTTAGCATACCTTGTCACTCACTCCTTGGCATGACAACTAGCACTCATTAACAATAGTCCTTGGCACATGTTCCTCATATTCAATAACTTCCATGAATTTTTACCTAGTGTTCCCTTAATGTTTTGCCCTAGTACTCCTTAACACTCCTCAACATGCGTTAGCACTCTCTAGCACACCTTATCACTCTTTAACATGTCCTTCCACTTCATAACATGCATAACACTCCCTGACACATATTGGCGCTTGGCACATGTTGGTGCTTGGAAAGTATTAGCATCTATGGAATACGTTGATATGCCTTGGTATGATTTGGCATGGTTTAATATTAAATTTATTTGAGATCAATTGTTGGAAAGTAGATGAGAAGCAACTAAGGAAGACTTGGAACCTATTGCTGCCTAGTGTTGGTGTTCCTAGCATGCCCCTATTGGAAAAGGTAAATTGATGACTTATTAACCATTTTATGTGTTCATTTCCTTGTAGTTTAACTTGTTTCTCCATTTTTTTCCTTGAAATTCCCTCACACACATTGACACACCCTTGCACATCTTGGCACGCCTTGTCACTCGACACATATTAGTATGTTTGACATGCCTTAGCACTATTTGGCACACATTAGCATTCCCTAGCACGCCTTGGCACTCATGTCCTCACAACTAGCATTTACATTTTTTCACAACTTGGGAACCCAATCAAGTCCTTGGCTACTGCAATTCATGTGACAATATTGGTCTGCTTCAACTGCAACAACTTGACCAATTGCACCTACTACAAGTAGATTGTGCCTTGTTCACGTAAGAACTACATATAACTCATCATATGCCACTCATTTCCAAGCTCAACTTGTCCCACTTAACTAGTAACCAAGACAAGGATCACATGATCAAGCCATGGGCATAATACAACTAAGCAACATAGATTACACATGCAATATTTCACATGTATGTTTAGTTCATAGTAGAACATTAACTGAGAGTTTGCAAAAACCTCAAGATGCACAAGGCACACAAGATATAAGTCGACACAAGGTGAGTGCCCCAAAAATTATACACAATAATGTACAATATGCAATTA
The DNA here is from genome assembly GCA_034641835.2 of Pinus albicaulis. Taxonomy (NCBI): domain Eukaryota; kingdom Viridiplantae; phylum Streptophyta; class Pinopsida; order Pinales; family Pinaceae; genus Pinus; species Pinus albicaulis. Next base: position 835,593,546 of record CM076571.1, on the reverse strand, counting down.
TCTAGAATAGTTTAAAACATGAGCATGTAGCCAAAGTGTGCCACATCTCATATAAAAAAATAGCTAAAGGCAAAAAAATGTTGTGCCTAGCACAAAGTGATCTCCCTTTGTCTAAAACTAGTGCTATGTCGAGCCCCATATAAAAACTGTAGGCCTGCCTCCTGTAAATCCTATTTTGAACTTCTCCTAACACACTTCGTCCTTAGCATATTTGAATTCGTTGACACTCCCCGACACACACTGTTATTCATTCCTTTCCATGCATTTTGACCTAGTTATCCCTTGATATGCCTTGACACTCCCTAACACTCTTCATAATGCATTTACATTGTCTGACATGTGTTAGAATGCCTTTTCATTCTTTTGCATGCCCTAACCCTCCCTAGCTATCATGCCCTCACAACTACCCTTACTTAATTTGAAACTTGGGAACCCAACCAAGCCCTCGTTTGACTACAAGAGCTTGACCAAGTTACTGTTACTACAACTAGACTATGTTGTTGAATTATGTAGCTTGGGAGGTAATCCACAGGCCTATTGAGATGGGTTTGCATGAGTTTGGTCACAAAAGGCTTTATGGGCAAAGAAGCCAAGAAAAGGGATTTTTGATCCAATATTGGGTTTAAAATCTAAAAGAAAATTAAAAAGGAAATTTAATATTTCCTAAGGTCTAAGTGGATAAAACCCATAAGTTCTAGAGGGTTCATAAGGGGTCTAGGAAAAACTATTTAAGGAGGCCTTAGGATGAAGGAAATAACATAAAGTGAGAAGGGTCTCATTTGATCAAGGGGGCGAAAAGAGATGTAGTCCTAAAGTAGGTCGAGTATGAGGGCCATGTAAGTGTTGCTAAAGGGAGGTCATGATCATCCTCCAAGAGCAAGATCATCATGTGAGGGTTCACAAGAATTTTGCATACCTTAATGGTCGGTTCAAGCTAGGAAGTAGGATGGCATATTGTTGGTTCTCTTATCACAGATCGAGCTTAAGAGAGGTTGCTCATGAGAATATAGGCATGTGATTTCAATGGTGTCTTTGTTTGAAGGCCACATCAAATTCTGAAATGTTGAAATATGAAACAAGAAACAGTGAAATTGGAAACCAAAAAGGAAAAAAAAATGCACCCACACTGGTGAGGAATTTTGATGCACCAGGAGTGAGGAATGTGGGGCATCTAATTTATTTTTCCCTTAAATAAATTGTTATTTCATCTCATAACAACTTGTGTCAGTTAACTAAGTCATGATGATTGAGTTAGCTCAAGAAATTAGAGTTGAGGGTCTAAGATGAGGCATATAGAGGGATTCTAATATTTTCGGGGTCCAGTTGTAGTTGATGCATTAGTGGGGTGTAGGTGTGAATTAGTTAACTCAATTAAATGAGTTAAAATCAGTTTAAATAGTTCCAACTGAGTGATGAGCTAGTGAGAGGTCCAGTGAATTAAATTATATTTAATTCACAATGAGTGACCAATCAGATAACTGATAATTCACTATTAATATCTGCATGCATGCCAGTTTCGAGGAAGACCTAGTTCAGACAGAGGTTAATGGGAACATAACTATCAGTTGTATTTAGAGAAAATTTCACATGTGAAATTATAAATTCATTGGGATGCCATGATGGATTGTGCAATCAAGGAAGACTTGTTTTCCTAATTAATAAGGAGTTAATTCCCTAGGAATTGCACGAGCAAGGCAGGTTGAAGTAAGGCTGAGAATTGGCTAAGTACTAGATTGAGTTTGCCTAGATCAACGGGAGATAATTGGTAGAGTGCTGGAGAATCTCATGAGGGATTAAGCATTGTATTATTTCAGGATTCCTTGACTTAATACACAATAGAGATAGAGGGGTTTTGAGCAGTTACTTTCCCCAGATATATCTTGTGTTGTGCGACTGATAATTTCTTTCTCTTACTTATATGTTATTGTGCGATCGTGTTTTGTTTCCGCATATTGTAGGAAGGATTCAATATCTTGTTTTAGTCCATTATAAGATCAGATTGAATCTCATTGGTTAGATTTTATACAAGGTATCAGAGCAAGAATTTTTTGGGTGGAAATTTTTCAGAGAATATCTAAAGATTTTGGTGTAAAAAAAATAAAAAAATAGCATATTTGGATTCCTTGCGAAAAACTACCCAAATGGAAAAACAAAATCGATCAAATAGGAGCTCGGGCGAGGGAGATATCGTCGATTTCAACTCTTTTTTAGAAAATTTTGTAATAGCAGGAAAATTACAATGTGTGCGAGTCAAGAACCTATATGCACTTGAGGTACCAGATGCATGCAAAGCTTTGAGGAGCAAAACATAGGTTAGAGACTTGGTGGTTGAGAGGGAGAACAAATTACCTCTCAACATGCAGCCTTAGAAGCAGTCTCATAAAGTTGTGGAGAAACCGCAATTAGAGAAGTAGAGAGGATACCAAGTGGAAGCGTCCGCTCAAGCAGAGACCTCCATGAGGGGGAAATTTCAAGCCAGATGGGCAGAGGGAGCACATGTAGCCATGCCTCCAGGTGAAAGGTGGGGTGATGTGTAGACACAATCCCAAGATAAGAAATTTGGGTAGGGTCCATTGAGATGGTGTGTCTCATGGATCAAACCTGGCTATGAAGAGCCCAAAGTACAAAAGTAGCAGGAAGGGTAAGCTAGATTGATGCAGCCAGATGTCAGCAATATAGAAATCAGAGTGACATATGTCAGATACTGGAGCGTAAATAAGAGTTGGCAACAATTGAAAGGGCACAGATGCAGATGTCAGTAGCAGTGCAAAGCATCGAGTAGACACTTACAGTAGCTAGGAGAAGTGAGAAGACTCTGATGACAAATGCATTATACTAATTCAATTGTTCGTAGGCTATTCAGTTTAAGGATTTGCAGGTGCAAAAAACACTAGAGAAGTGTTGCATGCAGTACATTCCAAAAGTACCAGATGGGGATACATTGAATTCCTTTCAGCTTTTTGAGAGGGAGTGTTGAAATTTGCGACAAGAAACAGTGAAATTGGCAACTAAAAAGGACAAAAAAAAATGCCTCCACATTGGTGAGGAATTTTGATGTACCAGGAGTGAGGAATGTGAGGTGTCTAATTTATTTTTCCCTTAAATAAATTGGACAATAAATTGTAATTTCATCTCATAACAACTTGTGTCAGTCAACTAAGTCATGATGACTGAGTTAGCTCAAGAAATTCAAGTTGAGGTGATCGAGGTGGATATTGGTGGCCACCCAACTATTCCACTTAGGCCCTTGCCATTGTCTCTTTCAGTTTTTCAATTTCCTTAATTATAGCACAATTTAATATTTTTGTCAGTTTTTTGGGTCTTGAACTTCCGAAGTTGTTTTGAGGCCCCAAACAACATTTTTTGGGCATAACAGGTTTGGCTATTTCATAGAAATCGTGTCATTAGTTGTAGTCCTCAGAGAGATCTTTCTATTGAGGTATCCTTTGCGTCAAATGAAAATCATATGACCAAGTTAAGACCCTGGGAAGTTGATTGCCCAGCTAACCCCAATGAGGCCCATAAACTCTTGGTGTTACATCTCCTCACTTTAGGATTTTGGTTGTTTAGGGTCTTACTTTTCAATAATAAAAAGGCCCTTGAGCCTTATTGTAACACGGTTCAGAGGAACATAACTATCAGTTGCATTTATAGAAAATTGCCCATGTGCAATTATAAAGTCATTGGGATGCCATGATGGATTGCGCAATCAAGGAAGGCTAATTTTCCTAATTAATAGGGAGCTAATTCCATAGGAATTGTGTGAGGAAGGGAGGCTGAGAATTGGCTAAGTACTAGACCGATTTTGCCTAGATCAACAGGAGACAAATGGAAGAGTGCTCGAGAATCTCATGAGAGATTAAGCATTGTATTGTTTCGTGATTCCTTGACTTAATACACAATAGAGATAGATGGTTTTGGGAAGTTGCTTTCCCCATATACATCTTGTGTTGTGTGATTGATAATTTATTTCTCTTACTTATATGTGATTGTGCAATCGTGTTTTGTTTCCGCAAATTGTAGGAAGGATTGAGTATCTTGTTTTAGTACATTACAAGATCATATTGAATCCTGTGGGTTAGATTTTCTACATGAAATAGAGGAGAGGTTGATACCATCTTTCCTTGTGGTGGTTAATAGGCCGCAAGGTCTGTGATAAAGACCAACATAAATGTAGGAAGGCTTGCACTATAATTTAGAGCCAGAACATAAGTAAATGCAGGCATAATATTGATTGAGGTAACCCTAGTTTAAGGGTCGACATTGAGATCTGAAGTTCATGTCAAGATTCAGTCAAAGAAATGCCCAAAATCTATGGATCCATATGAGCTAGGTCGAGTCTCTTATGGAGGCAAGAGTCATGTTTCTTCTATGGGTGGATAGGGTTTGTTCTGCAACAATTAGAAGGACATAAGTATAATTCCCTAGTTAGGACAATTTCCTAGCATGTTTAGTTCTTAAGGTATGCCCTTAAGACTGTGAAATTTTTTTGTATAAGAATACGGGTTTGACCCTTAGAGTGAGATTTATTTCAACAATATAGATTGCAGATCTGGAAGATGGTTTTCATATTCAGTATGTGTGGAGACAACAGATCCAAAGGAAGGTGGAACTTGAATAGAAGATTTAGCATGCAGAAGAAATGTTCCATATGAAGAATGAATTGAAATGTAGAGGAGTTTATCTTGGTAGATTGTCCATAGTTCTTTAGACAAAGATATGAAGCAACCTATGAAAAATTATTCAATGGACTATTAGTGGCTAATCTATGACCCTAGCTTAGTCATCTGTTGATTGTTAGAAGGATGATAAGAGGAGTAATTAAGATTTGTTCATAGATTTCACAACAAAGATCAAATTTTCGATACACAAGAACAATTATTTTGAGAAAACTCAAACCACTGTTAGGTGGAAAATTTGAAGAGCCCTAGATGATGAAAATATTGTGGGCCCTAGATCAGTAAAAAAAATTAACTGTGGTTGGGCAGATTGATGGTAGTCCAAGTACAGTTGGAGGGTTGTTAGGTGACTGCCAAAGAAGAGCCCTGACTCTTATTATTGTGAAGGAAAACAAGATTGGTAGAAGGGAAGGTGTATAGGGCCTAAGGATGTATAGACTTTGAAGGACTAAAGTAGTAGTCAAGTGGGCCAACCAACTAGCCCTAGTTCACTATATTGTAGAGGATTAATTCAATGAGAAGAAGGGAAACCTCCATAGCCCTAGACTTCTCATCTTGGAGCAGTAGTATGGAAAAAGTGGGCATACCAAAGAGTTTTTCAAAATGGAGTTGTGAAAAACCTTTTACCACTCAAACTAGTAGTGGACCTAAAAGGGGTTCCTAAGAGGGAAATTGTTAGGAAAAAGCCAATGGTGGAGGCTTGTGTCACCCCGATTAAGGCTCCATAATCTTCAGGACTTTAGATGGGAGGAAGGCTGATGGTTAGGAAGTGCATGCAGCTATGTGTTAAGTCCTATATTAATAGTGTAGCCCCTTATTATGTTAGTGTAGCCCCCTTTATTGTTATTATTGTACCCTTGTAACCCCCATTTTGTTATTATTGTGCCCTTAAATTATTATTGTTAGGTCGGCTAGGATTACATTGTGGCCCACTAGGATTACATTATGGCCCCATGGACTCCTATATATAGAAAAGGAGGTTTTGTAAATTGTATCATCCAAGAATTGTTCATTTATGTAATGTATTGGAGGTTGCCCCCTCGAAGTGGCTCATTTCTAAGGCGTTGATATCTCTTTTCTTCTATTTTTGGAGCTGGTTACACAACATTTGGTATCAGAGAGGTTTTGGATTCTAAGGGTTTCATTTGCTCCAAACAGGTCATAAATGGCATTTTCACTTTATAATTAACTTTTTTTCTGCAGCTTGAGACGGAGTGCTTAGGGTGCGTGAAATCTTGGGTTATGTTCCTAAAACTTTTTTTCAGATCTTGATTCATAATATTTGAGGAGATATCATGTGGAAGTTAGGTATTTTGGAGCTCATAAGCAGTCGGCGTGGAATTTTAGCTATCAAGTTTTTGCTCTGAAAGTTAAATTAAATTCATATGAAGTGCGACTGAAATCCTGAGGAAATTCGTAAAAAAATTTCAGAACTTGGTTCACAATATTTTTGGAGATATGATCTGTGGAAGGTAGTGCTTTTTCAGGCTCCTGAATTTCATCTCAAAGAGGTGATCGTGGGAAAAGTTCAATAACTCTCTCTCTGAAGATTGGATTGGAGTGCCGTCAAAAGTGGTCACAAGTACACAGCCTTTAGTTTCTTCACTATCAATTTCAAAGACAAAGGACAAAACAGTGACACGTGGCAAGTCGTACAAGTTCGCTCTACTGAACCAGTCCAGAATTAGGTCATTGTGGGAGATTGGACACAACTTTGTCTTGGAGAATCCAAATCAGGTCAGACCTGTGGCATTTGAAAGAAGCTTCAGAGGGCTACTGCAGGGCTGAATTTCAGATATCTAAGATTTTCAATTACATAGATAATTGAATTTCAATATCGAGCTCCTTAAAGCAAGTAAAAGGTGTGTAATTTTTTTCTGAATTGCATAAGTCTTGTTTGAAGAATCAAGTTGAATTGATTGCAAGGGAATATTGTAGAATACATATCAGTATTGGATTATAAAATGGCCCCTAAAAAGAATTCAACACCCATTAAGCCTTTGGAAAACTATACTATGACGCATGAAGAGGAAGAGTTGCAGTATGAGATATCAAAATTACGGTACCAAGTGCAACAATTTTCAATCTTACGAAGAGAAATTGAAGATGAAATAGATGGTTTAAAAGCAGAAATGGAGGCTAAGTTGGATGGTTTGAAGGATCAAATAATAGCAAATATGGATGATAAATTAATGGAAGATCACATCGAGCATCAACAACAAGTTCTCAAACTCTCAAAGGATAACCCAACTTTGGTGCAGAATCTAATGAAACAACAGGAAGATCAACATCACATCGAAAGAAGTTATGAAGCAGTCACAGAAACAAGAACTCGAGAAGTACGATCAATTTTAAAGTATCCCAGTAAGTGGAAGAACTTTCATGTAGAAGATTCCACATGGTAGGATGATAATTTTATACAGAAGCATCAAGAAATAATCAGCGTTGAGGACAACACTTGTTTGAAGGAGAGGGGCATGTTAAGTCCCTATATTAATAGTGTAGTCCCTTATTATGTTAGTGTAGCCCCCCTTATTGTTATTGTTGTACCCCTGTAACCCCCATAGTTTTATTATTGTTCCCTTACATTATTATTGTTAGGCCAGCTAGGATTACATTGTGGCCCCACTAGGATTACATTGTGGCCCCATGGACTCCTATATATAGAAAGGAGGTTTTGTCATTTGTATCATCCAAGAATTGTTCATTCATGTAATGTATTGGAGGTTGCCCCCTCAAAGTGGCTTATTTCTAAGTCGTTGATATCTCTTTTCTTCTATTTTTGAGTTGGTTACACAACAATATATGAATAGGTGGGAAGTGGCCCTAAAAACCCTTTCCCTAAGATAAAATAAAGTGTGGGACTTGCTTTCCTTTTAAGCAAGAGACTTGATCTTCTAGGGAGAGAGGAGGGGTGTTGAAGGGTTGAGGGAGAAGAATAAGACTTATGAGGGAATTTCTCAGTCCCTAAAATCCTTTGGAAACTTGGATTCCCAAATGGTCCTTGATGAAAGGCCTTTGACACTAAATGGGACCACACGGGGCCAACTACACCCAGCCCAGGTTCAGGGATGGAATTTAGCAACCAATAATTTTCCTATTTTGGACAAGGTGAGGGGAAAGGATCAGGCAAGAGTTTTTACTTCAATAGGTCAAATTGATCCTACTAGGTTCTAGCCTTGGGAACACTTAGGCAAAGCTTAATCCTAGAGCCAGGGATTGAGGTAGCCATAGATTCCACCATCAAAATTGGCCCAAATTATGAAGAGAGTGAGGGGACCCACCAACACAGTTTCCTCTAGGAGATAGAAGTTTTCCTTTGGCCAGATTCCTGCGAAATTGATGCCCCAGGTGACCTAATGGGGCTAGACCTAGAGAAAATGGTTTCATTTACTACAACTAGACTATGCCTTGTTCACCTAAGAATGGATTATAACTCATCTTAGGCTACTCATGTCCAATATTAACTCATCCCACTTAATAAGTTACTAAGTCAAGGCTCACGTCCAACCATGTCCATAAAATAACTAAGCAACATAGTTTACATCTTGACATGCCATAACACCTGGAATGTCTAACAATCCCTTGGCATTATCTGGCACATGTTAGCATTCCAGGCATTCCTTGGCATGCTTTGGAACTCCCTAACGCACCCTGCCATTTCCTAACATGCCCTGGTACTCTAGCATGCCTTGGAATTGCCTAACATATAACCTTGTAACCCCCTCCTTAAAACACTTGGAACTCGCTGACACTCCCTATCACACACTCTTATCTGTTCATTTCCATGCATTTTAAACTAGTTATCCCTTGTGTTTCTGTGGCACTCCCTAACACTCCTTGACACACATTGGTAGAGCCAGGCACTTGGCACATCTCGGCATGTCGCCCTGGCACAATAACGTTCCTTGGCACTACCTAACATTCCTTGTCACTCCCTCCTTAGCACACATAGAACTCGCTAAAAATCCCTATCACACACTCTTATTCATTCATTTCCATGCATTTGAAACTAGTGCTCCCTTATTTTTCCCTGGCACTCCATAACACTCCCTGACATGCATTGGCACACCCTAGCACCTGATACATCTTGACATGTTTCCCTGGCCTATAGCATGCCTTAGAATTGCCTAGCATACCTTGTCACTCCCTCCTTAGCACACCTGGAACTCACTGACACTTCTTGTCACAATATATTAATCATTCATTTGCATGCATTATTTTCACCTATTGATCCCTTGTGTGTCCCTAGGACTCCCTAACACTTCCTAACATGTGTTGGCACACCCTGGCACCTCGCACATCTTGGCTACATGCCAATCTGGCACATTAGCATTACTTAACATTGCATAGCATACCATGTCACTCCCTCCTTAGCACACTTGGAACTCATTGACACTTCCTATCACACACTCTTAATCATTCATTTCCATGTATTTTGACATACTGCTCCCTTGTGTTTCCTTGGCACTCAATAACACTCAACACACATTGGCACTTGGCACATCTTGGTATGCTTCCCTAGCACTCTAGCACCCCTTAGAACTATCTAGCATATCTTGTCACTCCCTCCTTAGCAAACCTGGAACTCCATAGCATTCCCTATAACTCCCTAACACATATTGGCTCTTGGAACTTAGTGGCACTTGACAATTCTTGGCATGCGTTTGGATGCCCTGGAATTCCTTGGCATGGTTTAAGATAAAATTTATTTGAGATCAATTATTCACAATTAAGAGAGAAGTAATAGAGGATGATTTGGCACTTAAGACACGATATAAATTGGCCCTTGGCATGTATTGGCACTAGTGTTGGTATGCCTAGCATGCCCCTCTTTAAAATCTAAGGTCCTGAATTATTAACACTCATATGCGTTCATTTATTTTCATTTTACCTTGGTGTTCCCTTTTGTCTCCTGACACTCCTTGAAACGCGTTCAAATATGCAGCGGAAATAACACTTCATTTCATTAATATCAAAGAACTGGAATTTGTGTACAGACATAATGGAAATAAACTAGCGAGGGCGTTGGTAGCTTATCTCTGAGAAGAGATGTGGTGGCTACAATCCTCTAAACTCTATGTTACAATAAGGCTTGAAGGCCTATATATTATTGAGAAACAATGAAAAACCCTAAACATCCAAAAACCTAACTCTAGGAGATGAAATGCTAGAATATGGGCCCTGTCGGGGTAAATTGGTACATCAATTTCTCGGGGTCGTAACTTTGGCATACTATCTCTGTTTGATGCACATGATACATCGTTAGAAATATCTATCCGATGACTAAAACTATTGATAGAAAATATCAAGTCTAGAATGGACACATATTTTTTCCACAGGTTTGATGCCCAGAAAACGTCATTCAGGGCCTCAAAATGGCTCTGGAAGTTCAGGACTTGAAAAACAGCCAAAAAATAGTAAATTGTGCTATAATTAAGGAAACTGAAAAATTAAAAAAAACAATGGTGTGGGTCCAAGTGGAATAGGCGGGTGGCCACCAATATCCACCTGGATCACAAAGACATCAGAGAAAGTTATGAAATATGTTAGCATCAGTTTCTTGGCATTGTCTTTTCAGCTAGGAGATTGTTGGAAGGTTGGGTCATCTCATCATCAATTTGAATAAGAAAATGATTGAATTGCAAAAAGGAAAAAAATAGGGAACTAATGATCGCATAGACTATTTTCAATCTCATGGATGTTAAAATTCCATTCCATTCCATAATTAAAACCAACTTGTTTAATGGTTTATATCTTCCACCATTTCCATGCCATTGTTTGTTTGAAAAATATAATGTTTTCACGGGTCCTTAACATTACACCGAAGGTGTTCCTCTACGGGCTTTCTCTGGGAAGATTTGGCCAATCAAATACTTCAGTTTTCTTCCTCCTCCCTCGAATCAAAATTTTTACCACATGCAAGATCTCACGACTACCATATTTCTGGAAATGACTTAAACAATCTGGTTTTCTCTGTCTAAGGGAAGATCTCTGAGAGCTTTTCGATCGTCTGATACATAGCCTTTGATTCTCCAATTCCAATAGGATTGTGATTGTGCATGACTGGTTGCTGGGGTGGGTTCAAACTGGCGACAAAACATGAAGTCCCTACCTACAGTTTTAGTTGCGTCAACGCCTATTTCTCAGTGATATGGGCCAAGGGGACTCAAATTTTGGAATGTGTTGTATCATACAAATAATGCTTCTTCAATAGATTTATTACTTCCATATATGGATGCGAAGCAGAAAGTCTAATGCTGAGATGGATGGGCAACCAAGCTCCAACTTCAATTGTTTATGTTTCTTTTGGTACACGTGTTCCCTATCATGCCAACAAATCCAGGAATTGGCTCGAGGGCTTGAGGCAAGCCAACAACCCTTCACTTGGGTAGTCAAGGTTGTAGATACCCATTATTTCATAGTGTTGGATGAAGTGCATGTTGACTGGATAAGCAAGATGCTTCCAGAAGGGTACGAGCACCAAATTGTAGGATGTGACTTCATGGCGAGTAACTGGGCATCTCAGCTTGATGTTTTATTGCATGATTCTACTAGCAGTTTCTTAATGCATTGCATGTGTAATTTGACTTTGAAGAGCATCAACACGAGTGTTCACATGGTGGCTTGGCCACAACATTTGGGCTAATTTTGCAACTCAATACTGGTGGCGAAGGAGTTTGAGGTGGGCATGGAAGTGAAGAAGTGGACAAAGGAAAACGAGAATGAATTTGTCACAATGAATGAGATTGAGAAAGCCTAATTTGAAACCTAATGGCCAAAAATTTATATGGAAAAGAAGAAACTCAATAGTACACTCCATTGTTTGCGCAGGGACAGATGGGAAAGCCCTGCCGGTTCGGTGGATTGAGATTGAAAGAGAGGACTCAGCTCCGTGATTCTCTTCATCCTCCTGGGGAAATGCATGGTCATTATTTGAAGCCTAATTTGGTAACTTTTATTTATCCCTGGGAAATGCATGGTCATCATTTTGAAGTAAGAGGAAAGATTCATATCACTTGCAAGAAGAACAGACAGATAGACTGTTGTGATGATTTCCACGAAAGTTATAAAGGTTATACCCATTAATTTAGATATTTTTCCATAGACTGAACAAATTCAAGGACATGGGGACACTCATGTTCCATTCGCAACCATATTGAAAAATTGTTCTGAGTGTTCGAAATTGAGTTTCGTATGTGTAGAAGTGTGGATATCTATATACGTCTTATTAGTGGAGTAAAGATGTTTTCTGGGACCTCATTTCGATATGTAAAACTACTTTAAATTTTCAGTTAAAATATTAGGAAAGAACTTTCGTACGACTTTGTTTCGTCGTGACTCGGTGAAGTGCTTAATTTTTTTGGTATTTAATCAACTTTACAGAGTGATTCACCAAAAGACCAGTTGTCTTTAACCTTTACTAAACTAACAATTACCCCTAACCTATTCTAAAATGAATCTCACGAAGATGAAATTAGCTAGGTTGATTGAAGTTGAGGAAACACTGTCAAAACATTAAAAAAACCTTAAAAATTAACATGTTGTGGAACTATGTAAATAAAATTAAAGAATAAAGCAAATAAGTAACAATAACATATCGTCTTATTTTTAAATACACTAAAATACTTTCAACATTTAAAAAAAAAATATAAATAGAGATTGATATCCATATTTAAAAAAGTTTTCATATTTAATGATTTAGTTTTAGTTTTTAAAAATGATCTTCTAGATATCATTAATGATTAATGATTGGAGGTCATTTCTAGAGGGATGTTTCCATCGAGTGTTAGTAGTGTTAGTGTTAAATGACAGGTCCCTTGCCTTCCTATTGGCGCAAAGGTCAGCACATGGTTTGAAACTCAAATTTCTTTCGAGATCCCGCATTCTGAATGGATTCGCTATTGAAACTGGCGGCCAGGGCTCTCTGCATCGTCTGATATATCTCAGGTACAGTGAAATTGGAATCTTCGTCGCAATTAATTTTAGTCAAGATTTTTCTTCGAAAAATGCTGTAAAATGGAGGTTTTACTGAGAAAATCTGTGAAAATGGTGGTTTTGCGGGAAAATCACATGCAGCATTTGAGGGTACAGTGTCAAATCGATAGCCTTATATCAGCGCAGAGCTTTTGAGGGTAGCCAGTGGGAGAAATTTTGTAGACATGACTCCATAACCTTCGGGTAGTGGAAAGGCTATAGGTGTCACAGATTTTTTCGACACACAGCCATTGACTATTGATTCTTTGTATGCCAAATATTCGTCACATTCTCCTCGTCCTTTTATGAGGACAAACGAGAGTCTAGTTTCTATGCTAAAAACATTAAGGGCAAAAGGTACCTCTGGAACATGTAACTGCTTGGTTGGCATGAACTCTTTAGCTACAAGCAATGGAAAAGTGGCTAATCTAAGAGAGTTAAGTTTTACACTAGAGAAATCCTCTTGCAGTGTAGACAAGGAAGACTTCACATCAAAGAGCTGACATTTAAATAAGGCCACAGGAGCAAGCGTAGCAGGTCTTGTAACATGCATTTCTGTTAACACCGAAACAGGAAGAGAATCCCTTGTTTGTGATAATGGCATAGCGCATGAGATTTATTTATTTTACAGGCCTGATTTCAACCCTCAAGGTGTAACAGAAGGTGCTGTTGGCAAATATTTTCTTCCTTATATCTTGGAGAGGTCAGAGAAGCCATCCAGCTAAAAACCGAATGGCGGACAGAGAGAACACATGTTTCACAAGGTTTGTACTGGAAGTGATCCAACAGATCAAGGCTTCATTCTCAGAAATAATAAAGGAAGGTTGTCAAAGCAGGAGTTACAAAAAAGTGGCTTATCTGCAGATGATGGAATACATTTGATAGATATCTTGGAAGGGCTTGTAAGTCTGGATGAGAATGATATTTTCTCCAATCCGCATGAAGACTTTTCGGGGCGTCATTTGTTAGTATGAATCTTTGTCGAACGTACGAAAAAATACCACTTTAGCTACGCATAACTTATAGCCCTAACATCAAATGTGGCTGCCAATATCTTCAGATCTGCAGTTAATTGATCAAGACAAGTGCTGCAAAAAACCAGATCTATGCATAGAAAGACATTAAGCATTAAAATTAAGGGTTTGCTCCATACATCCAATAGACAAGACAAGAACACTGTTTTTTGAAAGAATTTTTGTATTAAGGGCACCTGGGAGGAAAATAAGAAGGCGTATCCAATTCTCCTCAATGGGATGGGTTCTTGGAAGTCCTCAGCACTTCAGATCTAGAATCTCTCTCTCTTGTTGGTGTAGAAAACCCATACAAAGATAGAACTCAAAGGGAGCTCACACAGCAAATAATGTAGAAAAATGTGACCAAGTGTATAGATCCAAAGTGATCTAATAGGCAACAAAAGGTGAAGAATGGTAGGAAAAACCCTCCTATTTATAACAAAATATTGGGTCATTCTAGATCTTGGTGCATGATTAAAATAATGTTAACCAGATCTAGATCCACCTTTTATGGAATATTTTATTATATTTGTTGGAGGGAAAAGGTATTTGACTTGGGTCAAATCCCTTGATTAGTCAAAAATAAATAAATAAATGATTTATTTATCTTTTTAAGGAAGTGGTTGGATGATAATCAAATAAATAATGATTTATTTAATTATTTGTGGGTGATTTGGTCATATTTAACAAGGAATATTATCTAAATAAGATTTAAATAATTATTCCTAGAAAATAATAAGATAAATGAAGATTTATCTAATTAATTTCTTTGTTTTTGGGTTAAACATGACTGGGAATAATAATTAAATTATGGTTTAATTAATTATTCCATGAGGAAAATCAAACAAATATAGGTTTGTTTAATATTTCCTTTTGGGGTTTCCTTTTTAGACCATAAACAACCTAATAAATGTGGTTTATTAAGTTATTTTACATAGTGAGAGCAATTTTACTTAGGGTAAAATTGGTCTTACATGGTGTACTTGGGTCCATCTAATGATAGTAGGTTAGATGACCAAAAAATGGTGTAACAGATTGCCCCCCAGCGTGCGAGTGTTAGGAGCAAATCATATGACCGAAGTACGTTGTAAGAACTCAATCACCGGACATCAAAAGGGAAGTCAGAGAGAGAAATGTAAGGTAGACTAATGTGCTGAAGAACTAGACCCTGAGGAGACGAGACTTGCAGGTGCAACAAGTCTCTTTTTATGAGAGGGTACCTGTGCTAAAGGCGGCGGGGGAGGCATACCTATGCCCGCCGAGACAAAGTACAAAAGAATAGTGTGTCTAGTAAACAAGGGACCGAACCATAAAGTACAACCGGCATAAACATGAGCCAGATAAGAATACAATGAGGAATCCCACATACATGTTGTGCCTGGGATAACAACCAGGACTTATACAATAATATCTGAGTACATGAGATACAAATACAACCCAAATGCCCCCTATAAGCGGGGAAGGGCTCACAAAATCTGACTGATACATGCAAATCAAAGAGGCGCTGCAAGCGGCTAAGGCTGACATCATCAAATATATGGAGCTGCATCGAAGGCTGCAATGAAGAGGTCATCCGGGCATGTGGGGGGCTACCTGCAGGGCCACCCCCTCATGAGGGCTGAGACATCTCGCACACACCCGGGAATCACCAAGAGCTGCTGCTGCATCACTGAACCATCAAGTATACGGATCTTGATCATGCTGAAAGGAGCTAGGGTGGAGAAACGATCAAGTCAAAGGGAAATGAGAGATCCCTTTGCTGGATTCGAGGCACCAAACAAGAATGGAAGCTGGAACCAAGGTACACCGCCCTCTAGACTTGTCTTCTGGAATGAAGGAGCTGATGTCGACAGAAGGAGGTCCGCCATAGGTGAGGTAATGAGAGATCCCCAACTAAGGCACGAGAGAAAATAGTGGAGCGACGGATAGACTAATACCAATGATGATGATGGAATGGAGGGGACTGAGTAGCGAATGGACGACTTCCCTTGTTAGAGCATAAAGGGCATGAATGACATGGCAGCGACTGACACAATATCATAAGGGATAGGGGACAGTGGGACTGAAGGCCATAATGTGCGACACAAGAGAGATACCAAGCAATGAAGGATGGAGGACTATAGCGGGGTACAAAGGGACTCGGGATAGACTCCATGAATGTGATGATGACTCAACTTGGATGCTCTAAACAAGGGCGACTTGATGGTGCTACCACACAGTAAAGGTCCTATGGGAGACCATGAAAACATGAGTACAAGATGGTATCTCATGACGAAAAATCGACACGAACAAAAGACAAGTATGGAGGCAAAGTGGTGCCCCAAGTACAAGTGTTGTAAGTGAGGAGATTCGATTTGGAGGAGAAGTGAAGTGATCCTTCTTGGAAAAAGTATGTCCTGGTGAGGTATCAGAGTATGAAAACAAAAAGATGCTGGCTATCTAACAGAAAATAAGACGTGCATTTCAGAAGGGTAATGCTAAGGGTAATATTTCTTAAGATAGAGTGCATTGCGAGGATTAGGAAGAGGATTGCCTTCAAAGTCCTCTAAGAGGTATGCCCCATGGTGATGAACGTGGTTTAAGTTGATCGAGCACCCCGGATAACAATCTGGATTTGTATCGGAAAACCATCCATAAAGGATAGAACCTCATGCCACTTTTTTCGTCAATGATTTGTTCAATGAATGGTGTGGGGAAGGTGTCTTCGGGACAAGCTTTGTTCAAGTCGCGAAAGTTCGTGCAGACACGGATGGTGCCTTGTTTCTTGAGGACGGGAACTGGCTTGGACACCCAAGTGGTGTATTCAACGGGGTAAATGAAACCAGCTTGCTTGAGCTTATCAATTTCAGCTTTGATAGCATCACGTCTGGAAGGATGAATGGGTCTCAACTTTTGACGGACTGGGTTGGCATCAGGCCATGTGTCGATATGGTGTTCGACAATGGCGGGATCGAGTCCGGGCATTTCGGAGTAGGACCAGGCGAAAATATCACGGAATTATTTGAAAAGCTTAGTGTAAGCTTCAATTTCTTCCGGGGTGCATTGGGCACCCAAGGTGACATATTATTCGATTCCTGGTTTGACCGAAATGTCAATTTTAATGGTAGGAGAGATATTGGCCATGTTTCCTTCTTCGAAAGCATCGGGTGCAGGGATGGGATTTTTGAACCAGTCGACTGCATGGGGGATGAATTCTTTGGTCTCCACAGCATATTGGTCGTGGGACTGGTATGGGAGGAAGTATTTGCGATGGTGCATATCATCCCATGGAAATTCAGGGTGGGTCATGGCTTCCATAATGTCCTCATCCGACTGGAAGATGGGAAGACTGGAGGAAGGGGGATCACCTGATGATGTAGCAATACCTGACGGGTCATCTTGAGGAAAAGGGCTCATATGGGCAATGTCGGCAGATCCAAGGTCTACTGAGGTGGAGCCGAAAGTGTCCGCAGGTAGGAGGGTAGACGAATCATCTCTCAAGGATGACGATAGGTAAAAGATGGTGGACGAAGGCTCTGTTGTTTCAACGGCTGGAGGGGGAATATGAGTGGGAGTAGGGAGATACTCTGGTCCTACTGGGGTAGAACTCGCAACCAAGTGAGAAGTTATCTTGTCGTGTGTAGCCTTGAATTGGCAGTACGTGGCTAAGGAGGAAGGATACTCGTCAAGGCGGGGACAAAGGTGGGTGTAATGGCCATGGAAATCGCACAAAGCACAAGGGTGATTTGTGCGCAAGGTTTTGAGTTTCGGGATAGAATCAGGGATAGTGACGTAGAATTCAGGGAGATCAGATTCTGGAAACATCTCATTGACCAGGGCCTTGAGATGTGGCAACTTAGGGCACGTATGGGTGGCGTGACCGACAATATCGCACAAAGCGCACTGGATAGCGCACTTTGGCGGTCGAGGAGGGGTAGGGTTTGTTAGGGCGGTGTGGTCCTTATTGGCTTTTATGGGAGCTTCGCCCCCTTTTCCCGATACGGTCGCAATAGGAGATGGTGCTGGCGAAGTTGTGTGAGGTACCGTAGTAGCAAGAGAAGTGGTGGGGACCGGTTGAACCGGGGTCAAAGCAAGGTATGGTTTGGGGTGACCGGGTGGGGTAGTGGCGGGAGGGTCAAGGTACCAGACAAGTATACCCAGGGTCAGGTTGGGGAGAGAGAGGGTAGCCATAACAGGTACTGAGTACACTCCAGGGGGTGGAATGAGTAACGGTATCTGACCAGAGGGGTAATGGCTGGGCGGAACAGCACCGAGGTGGCTAAGGCCTGGATGAACCGATCCAGAAGGATAGAGGGGTTCATGGAGACTAGTTGTAGAAGAGGGGCCAGAAGGAGGATGTCTGGCTGGCTGAGATGAATGGCTAGGAGCGGGTTGTGGTGGGCGAGGTTGAGGTTGAGGTTGCTGACTAACCATAGTGGGCGGCGTAAGGGCTTCCCGAGACGATTGCATCATGCAAACATTCAATAAGCTGGGATCAGAGATAGGAGGAGGAGGGAGACCAGGGAAAGTTCCAAGCAAAGAGGAGTCTTTGTAGATGGGGGAGAGACACTGGTCAAGGAATCGACGGTTTGCTTATTGGCTACAGAAGAGATGGTCGTCTCAGGGGAGGTCTGAGACTTTGGCTCATGATAAGTCAACTGGTCAATGGTGACTATCTTTCCATTGTGAGGAAAAGACATCTTGCGAAAAACCGCGGATGGGACAGCAGACATGGCATAGGTGTAGCTTCGCCCCAAGAGAATGTTGTAGTCTGGAGGGGCGTCGATGACGTCAACATCAACGTAAACAGTCTTGCCCACAAGAGTGATAGGACAATTACGGAAGAGGCCAATGGGCTGGGAGGCGTGGCCATACCACGCTCGAAGGGTGATCGTGGAAAGGGCTAATTCAGGAGATCCGAGTTGCTTCCAAACCGAAGCGGACATCACACAGGTGGATGCCCCTCATCAATTATACACTAAGAAATGTTAGCGTTCCGTATTTTGACTGGGATTTGGAAGGCTACGGAAGCAGAAAGAGGAAGATGCTCTGATTGATGGGCATCGAAAACAATCATTTGGTCATCAGCAGGATCCACAGCAGCCATGGCAGATAGTAGAGCCTTCTTTTGGGAAGGGCACGATTCGAGGAGTTCCAATGTGGAAATGGCAGCAGGAGACTGCGCCAAGTCATATACTATGCTATACGAATGAGCAGCTCGACCAGGAGCAGCATTTCAGCATAATGGTCCTTTAGGAATCTTGGTATGAACCTCAAATTTGGGTTGAGGGATATGTAAGTGACCATTGGATGTCAAAAGAGGCTCGGTAGAACCTAAAGAAGGGGACTCGGAGGCAGACTGAGCGGGAGGCTTGGGGTACTGGCGAGACCGCGTTTGAAGGTGAAGGTCGACGGTTGGGGATGGATCAGAGTTCATCATGAGGATCTGGTAATCGGAGGAACCAGAAGGGTAAGGGTGAGTGGTGACCTATTCGTCAGGTGGTTGGGTAGCCACGAATCCTTGCTGGGGGAAAGGATCAGTAAACACAGCCGATTGAGTAGTGGTAACAGTAGGGTGAGCATGAGGGGAGGCATGCTATCCTTGCAATGTGGCTTGAGACTCCCACATCTGCCGCATCTGTGGTAAGAGGGGACAATCGTGAGTGTAATGACCGTAAACACCGCAACACGAACAAGGCTTATTTGTACGAATAGGCCTATCCGACTTGGGATGAGTGCCCTGTTGCTGGTTAGCAGTGTTAGGGTCAGTACCTTGAGGATTGGGTCCACGAGTACCAGGGGTAGATTGATTTTGATTGCCTCTCCACCTTCTTTGAGAGGAAGGAGGATTAGTCGCGCCCTGTTGTGCAAATACTTGCCCTGGAGGGGGCTGTAGGTGCTGTTGCTGGGGTGGAGAAGGCAAGGGAGGTGGAAGTGCATATGCTGGAGGAGCTGGAGCACCGGGCTGCAGATAAGGATAGTGGTTAGGTTGGGAAACATTGAGGTAAGCAGGAGGTTGGGCAAAAGGATAAGGCATGCCGTATCCTGGATACATGCTACCTGGAGGGGGAAGAGTGCTAGAGGTGCTGGCCCCTCCCAGAGGGGGACCATAGCCCATAGGAGGTTGAGCATATGGATGAGAAAGGGATCCAACGATACCGTCGGCGGAGTGAGATGCCCCCGAGGTGTTAGCGCCACCGGGCCTGGGGAGGTCAGGAAGGACGGTATAGACATAACTATACTGAGCGTAGATTAGGTCATACTTCAAGGCTATTTGGAGGGCGACTTCTTCGGTTTGAGGGAAATGGGAGGCGACATCTTTGCCAATGGGAGGTAAGAGAGTGTGAAGGAACTAGTCCATATAAACCCGATCTTCAAAGGTGGGAGCTCGGCATAAGCTTCATCTTCTCCGCCATTCCTGGACATGAGTGGAAAGGCGGGTTGAAGAGGTTTGACGGAAGGAGGTCAAAAGCTCGGTACCAGTGTCGTATCCAAGAGGGAGCTGGAAATAAGATAAAAAGGCTTGGGCAATGGTCGCAAAGGTGGTATGGGAAGAGGTGGCCTAGTCAACATACCATTTAGATGCTTCACCCATAAGCGTGTGTTGGAACAACCGAAGACATATGGAATCATCGGTAATGGAATTGGAGGAACACCACATGTGGAAAGATCGGACGTGATTGGTTGGATCTTCTCCAGCAAGGCCTTCGAACTTAGGGATGTCAGAGGGGAGCTTAGTTGGCATAGAAAGCCAACCAACATCGTGGCAGATAGGGTCATTGATCAACTGATTGAGATCGGGGAGGCTGAGGCCTGCCATGTAAGGGAGCAAGGGTGCAGCCGAGGTAGTTCCGGTGGCGGTTCCGCTAGTAGTAGTCCTGGCATTAGGGCCGGGATTCCCGCTAGTGTTAGGCCCTGGACCAGACATAGTGAAGGTGAAAGGGGGAGAACCAGAAGTAAAAGGAGAACCCAATGAATCAGAAGAAGAGTCGGAGTGCGGACTCGGAGGAGGACTAACTCGACGACGACGGGATGGAGTAGGTCGACCGACTGGAAACTGAGGGTGAAGGCCAAGAAGTCTCCGGGAGGTGCGCCTTGGGGGCGCAATGATGACAACACAAACACGACACAAGGGGAAGAAGAACGACCAACAAAGGCAGGGAGGTGCAGAATCAAGTGATTACAATGTCGAAACAAGGGCAGAAAGGTGCAGTGTCAATTGATTTTACAATGTTTTAAAGTCTTTGCCTGGCGGTGTTAACCAGGCTCTTCTTCTCTTAGGGTGAGTGTGTGGCGTGCGTTAATTTTAATTTTTAAACCCAGAAATTTTAAGAGTAAAAGAAAAAGTGTGCCGCGTAACTAAAAATAAATCTGCAGAGAATAGTATATAATGCTAAAATAACAGAAAATTAACAGCTAACAATGCATCGATCTAACCCAAAAAGGCGGGTCTCTCAAAACTAGTCTAAAAGAGGGGAAAAAAACTAGTCAAAACACACTAAAAAGAGGCCAATATATCTAAGGTCAGGAGGGACAAGGATCTAAAGGAGAAATATGCTGAAAAGAGGTGCAGAACACAGCCAAGAGGCAGAGGCAAGGTGGCTGTAAAAAAGGAGGAAATCAGCAAAAAGCAGAAGGGACAAGGAGGAGGCCCTAAAGGTAGATCCAAAAAAAACTTCAGGAGGTGATTTGAAAGGGAGAAGAGCTGATTAAAAGGGATCTGAAAAGGAGGTATCAGATCTGAAAAAGGGAAGGTTGAAATTCTGAAAAATTAGACACCTGAAACAACTAAAACTCTTCCACCAAAAGTGGAGGGTACTGAAGCCCTAGGGGGCTATGTTCCTACTTAGATATGCGAAATAAATTAGAAACAGGTCTAGACAGGTTGAGACAGAGGCTGGAAAACCCTGACAGAAGCTTCAGAAAAACTCAGAAAAATTGCAGAAAAATAGCAGAAAAACTGGCAGTCGCAGGTTCTAACATGTTTTCTGTGCAGGTCGCAGATAATGGGCTGAAAAGTGCGACCTGGAGTCTAGGTCGCAGTTTCTGGGCTGAAAA